>BGZK01000646.1:0-325385 GCA_005406025.1 Eumeta japonica | reverse complement strand
CCTCGTTAAGTCAAAATCCTCAGTAAGTCGAAAATTACATTCCTCCCATGAACCCTTAAATACGCGGTATCTCGAATTATTTAGACTTTGTAATTCGAAGAAAATGTTATTTCCCAATGGCAATTGATATTAATATATTTATACTCTATAACCTCGAATTTCAAAAAGGAGTTCTCCGTAAGTCAGTTGGTAAAATATAATGAAGTCTTACTTGGAATTCCCGAAATAATAGCAACGAATTCTAAAATGAATGTTTGGGTTCGGGCTTCTAATCTATTGTTTTTGACTTGTACACGTGCAATGAATAAATACATTCATGAAACTGTCTAAGTAACACAGCTGTGAACGTTACGTTTGTTCCTTGTCGACACAGTCATATGTATCTCGAAGTTCTTGTTAAGTCGAAAACTCGAATTATTTTGCATTTCCCTTGAGATTCGAGTTATTGAGATTCCACTGTATATGTAAAATTGTGGACTGGGTCGTTATTACGCTGAGCCGCTCAATTAATATGAACAAAGTTAAAAGCTATTTTCATAGAATTTGTGTTTCTAAAGCTTCCATGTGATTGTAACAGGATTATAATAAAGATTCAAACATGATCTATTTTTTATTGTGCTTGTCTTAATATAACATTAGAAGAAATCAAAGTCATAGATTTTAAACCAAATTTGTGGTAGTTATTCAAGTTCTATTACAAGTTCACACTTAGAAAATATGAACCCAAAACTTTAATGTAATTTATCCAGCATACTATGACAATCTCCATGAATATATATTACCGAGGTCACAAATACAATCTGAAAAAAAATACATTGTTATACAGTTCTACATTCTTGGCTGTCAATTTCAATATTCAGTTAATGTTTTTGGTATAAAAACGAGTACTCTATCAACATACAAACACACGTCTCTTTATATGTGTAAAATTCTACCTCAGATATCGGCGGCCCGAAGGTCGGGAAGGCGAAGACTCGCCCGATAGCGAGGATTCATCAGCTCGCTTGCACCATTTCTTCTCGCGGCTGGGACTAGACCAGCGCGCCTATGACACGATCATCGTCGAGCCGCCTCCCGACAGTCCCGTTTTCTTCTCGGACGCTTCGACCATTGACTCTAATCAGCTCGCTGTTGGCGCTGATTATACGGTATATTTTAATTATATATTTTTGGAATCTTTCCATGATTGCAATTTTTAAGATAATTTAAATGAAATATATTTTTTATGCATTTAGCCAGAACAGCCAATGAATTAAGAACCATTTTTGTTGTGAAACTTTGTTTTCACATTTTTATTGATGATGACGTTTCGGTGTGTCGATTTCAATTGCAGCTTTTTTTAATATTCAACTCTTATCTACCATTACTAACATCCATGGCCAATAAAGTCCAAATTTGGCTTCGAGACTGCTATTGAAATAGTGGGACGGGGATCGGATCTGATAATGGAATCAGAAATGACATTGATAACAACATTCTGATTGAGAACAGAATTGACAGCGAGAAGGACACATGCGAGTAAAACCACGGGCATATCTGAATCATAAAAAAGAATGCTTGCTGAATATTAGTTTAAGCTTAGCGAAGTGGATGGGTAAAACGGCTAAATAATGAAAATAGTTTTCTTTGTAACGCGATTATGTAAAAATTACTAAATGTATCTGTATAAGACTTTGAGCGTTTGATGCTGAATCATTTATAGATGGTTTTAGGATTCCTATAATATTATATTTGTTTGGAGATCCGTTACTTTATAAATAGTAATTTTATTAGGACTACCATAATGCCCAAGGGAGGGTTAAGATCGGTATTGGGACCTGTATTGGAATCAAGAGGGGGACGGGGACTGTACTCGGCAGTGAAACCAGTATTGACATCGAGAATAGGACCATGATCGCGATCAAAATTGACAGAAAAATCGAACTATGTAGAAAATAAAGGAATTGATTCCATGTCCACAGGAGCAAAACAGGAGGGCACATTTGAATAATAAAAAAATGCTAAATTTTAAATTACGCCCAGCGAAGGGCTGATTACCCTAGTAATATATAATTTATTGATAAGAATTACACATAAACCTAAATTATGTGCAATAAAGATTTAATAAAAACCATCCACTTAAACACTTAAACCCTGTTTATATTATACTAAGTTAGAAAATTTAAAATCTAAAGTAAAGTCATGTATATTATTATCACTCCCATAGACTGTATAAGATCAGGGTCAGGACATTTGAAACAGCATTACTTATTGCTGTTCTTCTAGACTTTGAAAGTTTGTGTCTTTCAGCTCGATATTACCAAAATGGTCGAGCCTCAGGGGCAACAGTTATCCTGTTTTTTCACCAATAATTAATTCAATATCATGTTAAAGGTACAAGGGCCGCCGCAGAAACAAATCTACAGGAACACTGAACCGCCGAGCGTGGTCGAGAGGAACGCAAGGATCATCAAGTGGCTGTGTAACTGTCGCAAGACGCAGCAGCTGTTGCAGCCACAGTGATGATTCCAAGTTGCAGCTACACATCGAACTTGATACTTCGAAATTTTAACTATCATTAACCAGCTTAATTATTGCAATTATAGTTACTGCTGCATTTATTTATTAAATAGCAACATCATTATGCATTAGAAGCGGAACAATAAAAAAACAATGAACTGTTAACATTGTGAATATTAAAATGCTATAATGAATCGGATAATGTGATAAGATCTGTTAATGTCAATGTTCGCAACATAAGTGATAATTCTAAACATCAATTCGAAAATGTTTACAATAATTTTGTGACTTAAACATAAGTCTAATGAATTTCGAAATAAAACTGAAATATATGAATTTTAATTGTTTCAAATTCCTACGCATTTTCGATAGTAATCAATTAATATTGCAAATACACTATTTTTTATCAGTGATTTGTATTACTAAATGCTTTCTTTGTAATAAATCATTTTCTTTTAATCTGAAGATCTATTTTGAAGAATCAAGTTCATGTCTGAATAGTTAAACAATTTTCGATTATTATTTTTAAAGATATTGAAAAAATTAGTATAGTTTTGGGATAATAAAAAATTCTTAAATAGAATTATCGATGTAAAAGAAACTCGCCTTGTGGGTAATAAGTACTTTTTTATCTTCCATTCTATATTATTTTTTTTATTATATAGACTATTATAAAAATTTAGTGCCAATTTAAACATATAATTTCAAGTAGATAAGGCACAATTAAAATTTATTTTCTATATCTATTGTCCCAAAGATGGCAACCAAACATAAGAAAAAGTTTATTAATTTTAGAAAATTTGGGCGAAATCGTTTGAAAAGAAAATACATGTATATTTTAATCAATAAATAATAAAAACAAGTAATTATATGACAACAAGTTCATATGAAACCATAACCATCCTGGATTGTGCAATATTACATATTCCATGGAAATTATTATTTTATATCAACTAAAAATATTTTCAATATAATATCATTCCTATGACAATATTTCTGACTTGATATTTCAATGTTATTGTTTAATTTTATTGAGACAAAATATTACAAATGGAAGTAAAGTAAAACTATTGCAAAATTAAGAACATTTCTTGATCATGTTCTTATTAATTGCTTAAATAGATCCACAAAAGAAAATGCAATGCTAATCATGTGATTTATTATTGGTGGAGTCTGTAATTGTTTAACAGTAATATAATCATTTGTATTAAAGCCTGATTTACTATACTTCTATGCATTAGACAACCAACATTAATGAAATTAACTAATAGAAAACATAATCTCTTTTAAAATAATGAATATACCCATATTCTATTTCTAAAAAAGTGTAGTAAGTCGCTATGAGACATTTGTGAATTTGACTACAAAATAAGATATGGAAAATTTGGCCTTTGTAATAATATTGAACGTTTTCGGCTGGTAAATTCCATACGCAATTTCTAAGTAAGTCATAATTGGAAATATACTTTTATAAATTAAATTCTACAAGATTGCTGAACTTAATATTGAAAAAAGACTTATCAAAAGAATTGGTACCAAATATGAAATATGTGTACAAGATACGAGCTTAGTACAATCATGCAAATGTATAAAATTGAATTAAAAATTATGGTAGTGTGACTACCCAAATAATGTTATATGTGGTGAATACTGAATTGTCTAAATATTTATTCACGAAATAATAATGTTACACCACAGCAATTATATTTGGCTCTACATTACTGTTTCACAAAACTGTAAAGCGTGTACTTCCCTAACCATATATTTTTGTTATGTTTTATTTTAGAAATAATGGAGTGCACTGACAACACAAGTACATATATGTTACTATAATTATAGTCTATTCAAAGATATCGAATAAGGAATAGGAATTGTAAGCACAAATCTGTCATATCTTTATAGATCTGTTACATGTTTTATACAGCTCGGAAGTAATGTACAAATTATGTTAATATATCTAAAAATCTGCTCTACTTATTCATATTTTATTTATATTCTTAAAGACAATGTGAGCAGCGTCGTCACACACAAAATCTAAGTATACAGTAATTTCATATATCTGCACTGAAGATTAATCTATTTTTTACATTTTCATTTCATGCCAATAACCTGAGTGCTACAAACAACACAAAAAGATACATATATAAACATTTAGCAATATCCATGGGAACACACCATACAATAGGCATTAGGGTCATAAAGTGCATTTTTACATTAAAGTATAAAACCTCCATAGCATATAATTTGTCACTTTTTATAAAAAAAAAAAACTCATCCGTGGATGATTTTATGTTTTTTTTTTTTTAATAAAAAATATATCGATTTTTACGTAAGTAAATGCATAATATCATTGAAAAGAACTGTATGAATCTCTACTTTCAACTTGAAGACTGTTATTTATAACTATTGCCAATTTTATTTTACATTCTGTGATATTTCTTATTCGTGAAAATTTCTGTGCGATTGAGATGTTACAATTATTGATCTTCATTTTGAATATGTATTAATTATGTAAGATGTATATAAATATTTAAAATATCTTTGAACGTTTCGTTTATATAAGAAAACGTGATAGTTATAATAATGAGAAATACTTCCAATTAATAAAGGAGTGCTTCTAAAACATAATAATTTACGGCATTCTAAACTTGTGGTATGAAATTTGTGCGAGAAAAAGAGAGACGAGAGAGAGCTATTGTCACTGCCATGAGTGTGAGAGAGAAAACTTAACATCATTCAAATAATTAATTATCGGAAATGGTATAAAATATGAAAATATGTGTAGTTAATTATAAGAATGCGAGATTTCAAAAGATCCAATAGTTTGTCTGTTAAACTTATTACTGCTAAAAATATTAGCAAATGTTATGCCATTAATTATATTTTTATTAAAACTGCATTACGTCATCATTCATTTTCAAAATTCATACTTGTCAAAAATATAAACAAAATCTATTGTCAAATAAATAATCTCAATCAGTTCGTAAATTATTATATAACATGTGATTTTATTATAATTTTGCAAAAATTACAAGCTGAGTCAATGCGAGTGAGTGATAAAATCTTGAATGCGTTTACATAGTTACTATTAAAATCAAATCAGTGTTACTTTTAGTATTACAGTATTAGATTGTTTAGCATTCGATGCTTCCATTATTCATGTAAATAAAGGTTTAATTGTTAGAAGTTTATTGTGAACGAAAAATATATCGTGATTTCATGACGTCTTGTGTTTTATTTTATGTGGGTAAAAAGAAAAATATATAAGTAAGGAAGAGGAGTGGAAAGTTCGAGTTACTGTTTCAGATTAATTATTCTTTTCGACATTGACCATACAAGATACACATCTTGTACCGGATACTTATTTCCAAGACAAACACCCATGATAAAGGAATGCTCTCTACTTTTTGTGACAACGTATATGCGGTGTATGGTCAAACTATTTAATACAATGTTATTACGTAAAGATCCTATGAAACTCTTAGGAAACATATAGAAAAGCAGAAGGCGCATATTCCGAAACACAAAGTCACAATAAGTTTTTACGGAACCAGATGAACGCGTGTAGTTGATTGCACTTGATTTGTGAATACACCGATTGCAAAAATAAAGCTTGCCTGTATGCACCTGCACTTCGGTAATTATACTCGTTAAATAGCCGTCTAGAAATGTTCTTTGAATAGAAATGATCTAGAAACAAATAAATCGTAAACGTGTTATGGTCGACACAAACAAGCAAAATTTATTGCTTTTGAAAATTCTACTCCGAGAAAAAATCATTTTTTCAGAATGTAAACACATCAAAAGCGTCAACAGTGGCGTCGATGGGTTGAAGTCAATTTGAAATTTTATTTTAGTATTTTTTTCTTATGGGCATTATTTAGCACTTTCAATTTACTATAATCTTGTGAGCGTCGTTCACAATAATATGTAATATAAACAATATAGTTACTATGAATAATGCGCTCTGTGCTGAAAAGGTGTTGTTTTCATATTTCGAATTACTTTTTTTTTGCATTAAATAGTGATTAAGTATGTATTCATTTGTGAAGTTTCATATTTTTTTCTTTAAATGCAATTCGCATTACCGAACTTGCGATTTCCTTTACAATTGTCGAGGCAGTGGAGTGTGGGAAATGGATTAGATGTGTTATAGCTTTGATAGTCGCCATCTGTGAAATCGAGGGCTTCTGGTCAATCAGTAAAATTCGCTGCTAATACTGTCATCAGCATGCGTAACGTACAATGCATTTATAACACATTCCCAGTTGCCTGCTAATAAACATTTGCTCCCTGCATTGGTACTGTAACTACCAACATAAATATAAATCTCGGTATCTCTTTACAATTAAATAATATTTTCCCATTGAAGGGTTAGGATAAATAAGAAATATATAGTTTGAATAACATTGTATCTATATGTAGACTCATTAAATTAAACTACAAAGAATATAACTTATACGTCAGAATAACATACAGGTTATAATTTATAGAGACTAACATTTGCTCACGCCTACACTTGCGTGGAACAAATTCTTTACTTATGCTGATTGATTATTTGTAACAGCAAGGATCGGAATCGCGAACAGGATCAGGGTCAAAATAAGATGAGATTATTTCATAGTAAAAAAATTGCGGCATTACGTGTCTTTTTAGTTTAAGAATATGAGCTTTCTGTTAATAATGTTATCGATCGATATAAAAAATGAAAAATTCAGTGTATGTTCACACGGACGGAGCCGTGGATGAATTACTGCATTTCGAACAGAACCGGAATCTAGATTGGGACCAGAACCGGAATTGGAACCAAGACTGAAATCGAAGGAAGGAACGACATCAGGATAGCGGTTGACAGCGTGATCAATCAATAATAAAGATGCAACAATTCATTTGATGTCCACACGGGCGGAGCCGCGGACAAAGACTGATACCAAAAATATACCCCTGTTCACTTTTTTGTTTTCATAACTTTATATTATTAATAACAAAACTAAAAATGAGAAACATTCTTATTTACATACATACTGAATAAAGAAACATATATATAGCAAAACAATATGATAAAAACCTTTTATTTATCTTAAGATAATCCACTCTCATTAATACTTAAAAAAAAGAAAACTAACAAGAAATTTCTTCAGATGTACTTATTCATGTTTAAAGCTTAAATATATTACATTAATACTCGAACATATTCATTTAAAATATTAATTGACACAGCAATATCCATTTATATATTTATAGTTTGTATTTAATTGTTTTATTACCTTATGAAAAGTTATAAAAATTTACAATTACCTATAAAATAATTATTGAGAACTAATAAATGCGATACTATAAAGTGAATTATAGAACTTGTTATTACACCAACAACCCTCATAAAGTTTTTGTCCATTTCATTTTCATTGGTTAGACTTTTGTAAATAAATAATGAATATCCTTATAGATACCTAACGATAATTCCCAAATATGTTAAACAAAATCTGTTATATTTCTTTCTCGACGGTCTAGGCAATCTCAAAATACTAATTTGAGAAAATAATTTATTAGACGATTATTTATCAAGATTTATTTTTGTAAATTCTTATAATGTGACGTTTTAGATCTGTGCTGTAGTTGTACTATCGTAACAATTGAATATTCAAAACACTGACCAAGAGCATGTCGGACCATGCTTCTTATAGGGTTCCAAAGACATTATTACAAAGAAATGCACTAAAAATGATAAAAGTATGTTGTTATACTTTTTCCATGTTACCTGCACTTTATAAGCACTTTAGTCGACTATAACTAGAAAAACAAGTAGGTATGTCGACTATTAAACTAATGTAAACTAAAGTGCATCAGCAAAAGAGTGTATCTTCATGACACTTACGCCCTTTTGTTGAGAAGATCAGGTTTTCGGCAAAATTCAAAGACAGTATATCCGACCATGTTCAAAATAATTTTCGTAACTGTCAAACGTACAAACATGGTCCAAAGAAAAGTGTGGTCAACTTTAAAAGGCTGACATTTAATAGTAACATTATAAATATGAAAGTGAGTTTGCTTGTTTGTTTATATTACGCTTTCCCATATTAAGTACAGAATCGGACATAAGATACTCAATCAACCCTTTTTTTATTTTTCTTTTAAATTTTTCAACCCAACTTCTATTATAAATGCGAATGTGAGTTTGTTTATGTGTTACACTTTCACTTTTTAATTAATTTACTGTTCATAATAAAATTTTGCATATACATGTCATAGATACAGAAAAGGACGTATGACATCTTTCAATAAGTTTTATTATGAAACATATCATATCATATCATATCATCATATCATGCATTTTTATTATTTTTAAGCTGCACATCCCCGAGTAATATAGTCCTTATTATATTTTTACACCTACTGTCATTTGTCTTAGCCTTGTAACAATCGCAAGCGTGATGAGTAGTGGTATCAGTATTGAAAGTGATACAGGGTGCAGAAATGAGAGTCAGGAGATAGGGTTCTATATTGAAAACAGGACCGGGGTCGAAATCGAGTTTAAGGAAGGGATTAGAATCAAGAAGGTGATAGGGATCGAAATCAGAAACAGTACTCGGACCATTATTGAAAGAAAACAAAAGACCATATTCTAAATCTATGCAGGCAAAATAACGGGCAAAAAGCTAATACACAATGAAGGCAAAATTTCTTTACATATTTGTGTATTGAAGGACAGTGGTAGTTGACACTTTCAGCGACTGATTGTTTTTTTATATGTTTAAGTGCCAGTTAACAATTTTAGCAAAAATCTGTGATGTTGAGAGAATTGAAAGCAATATTTTCCTAAATCAAGGTTTAACAAACAATTATTATTTCAAATCAGTTTCTTATAATTATATATGTTTTAAAAAACATACTTTGAATAATTTGGGATATATCAATTGCTTCGACCATTTGAAATATTGTGTCAGAATTCAGCGGGAGTATCGTCTCAAACATGTACTCATTTTAAATAAAGACCTGGATTACCATGCTTTGCTGGGCTTATAGATTTATATTTCTTTATAGGTATACACGTAGATATATTTTACATATTATGTTGTACTTGTATATTTTGTTTTTATACATTTAATGTGGAAAGTGAACAAAATAACTTCTCCCATGTGAAGTTATTATATTCACACTATAAACTCTAAAGATACTCTGAACAGCTCAGTTGTAAAACGCTAATAATCGAAAATATTTATGTTTTACCATATTTCAAAACGGGCTTATATGTAAAAGAAATTCCATAACTGTCCGGTTTAGTGTGACTCTTAGAGTTTAGACTATTACAATATACCCTTCTTTACATTATCTTTCTTCATATAACAGAATGCGTCTTAGACCAAAAAGTATTAATAAAAGTCAACAAATAAACATGAAACAGACGTCAAAACAAACTGTTGACATTTAATTTTTTATAAGAATAACAATTGCTGTCAATGCTGTGGCATCTCGTTTTGGAAATCTTAAGAGATTATGGCAACACAGTCGTATTTTACGCAGGTCATATTGACCATAATGTTTTTGACAGATATAGAGTTTATGTTTAGAGTTGTCAGCTGTGTGGTATTATTGTTGATCATTCTTTTGTAATCGCAGAATAATTGAACTTTCCAAATAACGCAACAGTAATTCCAGATAAATGTATACAGATTTTCATAAGTACATATTTAAAAGTTGACTATACAAAATCAAAAAGTGCTCCACGGAGTAGCCGATGATATTTTCAACTTTAACATCTTGGTCTCGTAATTACAGTATAATTTTACGAAAACAATGGGAAATCAACTTGTAGGTGTAGCTCCATCCCAGATTTATCCTGTGGAGCATTACTTGAGCGATCACTCGGATCTTTCTTTTGACCAAAGGTTTGTGCGCGAAATTATACAATGAGTTGTAGTTTAAAATAGAGAATATTGTGCAAATGTCATTATACTTTTTTTTCACACTCCTACCGGTATATTTATGTATATATGTAAAAGTTACCTTAAAACTCCTATTACAGTTTGGGCTCGACGAGATTCTTGAAAGTGGCGAGGGCCCGTTCTCGTGAAGGATTGGTTGTAGTTAAGGTATTTGCTGTTCAGGACCCATCCTTGCCTCTTGCTGAGCACAAAGATCAGATATTGAAGATAAGGCATCAGTTAGCTTCTGCTTTTAACTGTTTACCATTCCAGCGTGTCATTGTAAGTGATGATGTCTTTGGTTTTTAAATAATAGTATCATATTGCAGTTTTATTTACACATTGACTAAAAAAATGAAAAATGGATTAGCATTATGTGATGTTAAATCTAGATTATGGAATAATCTTAGATATATTTCATTTCATATAAGGACTATTTGCAAACAGTAAGATCCTAAATTACAACATTCATAGCTAAAAAACTAACACTCATATTATTTGAATATTTTTTTTTATTCAAGTATAAATTTTCTAATAAATAACACCAGTACCAATAGAATTTATTGGTAATATAGAAATTGACTTCTGTTCTTTTTCTTATTTAATTTTAAGTATTTAATTGAATGAAATTCAATTAAACTTCCACAGCAGCAACAGTAAAACAAAAAAAAAACAATATCTTAACATCCCGATAATCAAATCTAGATATATATTTCATGTGCAAATTTAGTAAACTCCTACAGTTAGGTCACATTTTAAAATATTGGAGGTGTCATCATTGAACTTCTATTGTTATCAATCAATGTGGTGAATGATGTTGACTTTATTTAATCTAAAGTAATTAGTATTTACCTTGACTGATTTATCACTACACTTTACTTGCCATGATTTTTAGTCTACTGGTTATTACTTAAAATCACAGCAATAGTAGTGATTTTGACTTATTTTGCATGTGAATGCAATTTATTTATTGAAATTTTTTTTCAGGTTGTGCACAATTATATTTTAATTTGATATTACAACCTACATATTTATGATAACTGGGATAAACATAAAAAAAAACTAATATCTCTATAATCACTTCAGATATAATTTACGCTTGTCGTTCTCATTTTCTTTGTAAAGATATGTATATTAAGTGCTAATTTATATTTTTATTTATACAGTTAACAGACAAAGCGGGGCTTCTGATGAGAGAATATTGTAAATGCAGCGTGTATGATCGCATGTCCACTCGACCATTTCTCACACAACTTGAAAAAAAGTGGATCACGTTCCAAGTGTTATACGCACTGCACTGTTGTCATAAACTTGGCATATGCCATGGGGACATAAAGGTTTACTTTTACTTGGATTGATTGCACTATACTTAAGTAGATTTTTTTTTAATATCATATCACGAGTCCAGATATTAGTGATACACTTACTAGAGCATATCCAGGTGTGGAGAGGCAAGGGAGGTTTATATTCCTAACCCCCTGTTTTTTTTCACATGAAAATTAATGTCATTTCGTGAACATTTACACTATGACCTTGTACTGGGATGAAACAAAGTGGAATGTGTAAAAAACAATATATTTTAAAATGTTTCTTTTAATATAAGAAAATCAGTACCCTGAAGGGCACAGATTAAAAATGACAGTCAAATGTAATAGTAAATAGAAAAAAATGAAATATTTTGTGTATCACTTCATTTTATATATCTAGCCAGTCTGATCAAATTTTCTTTGTTTAATTTAGCTATATATTTTCATTGTTATATGTGTGTTTTAAATATGGTTAGAAGGAATTCATTTTGAAATGTATCTCAACAGTTGGAAAACATAATGGTGACATCATGGCTGTGGGTACTCCTCACAGATATAGCTTCATTCAAGCCTACTTTTTTACCAGATGACAATCCGGCAGATTTCAGCTATTTCTTTGATACATCTCGAAGAAGATTATGTTATGTGGCTCCAGAACGCTTTATCAGAGCACCTGATCCGCATCATAAGAGTTCTGTTAGTATCTACAACTCATATTTTATTAAAGAGATTTCATTAGAAAAGTTTTTTGTTTCTTCTATTTAATAAAAAGTTCTGTCAAAATTAGCATTATTTATAAATATAATAATATTTTTAAAGTAACATATTAATATAATATAAGTAATAAAGATAGTAATATTTTTAAAGTAACATATTTAAAATATGCAAAAGTTTTGTCAAATTTTTTCCATTATTTTTATAAAGAAGTAAGAAGTTTTCATTTATGTATAATGTTAATTGATAATCAAGTAATTTCAAAATAATTTTCAAAAGTAATTTTAAAATCTTTTATGGAAATAAGTACAAAATGTGTGCAAAAGATATAAACAAAACAAATGTATGTTATACTGAATTTATAAAACAATTAAAACCATATAGTCTAAAAGCTTAAAACTTGTGTTTAATACATAAATGCCATAACATTTTTTTTTTCAGGGTGATGATAAATCCGGTGGCGGCTTATTGCTAAGTGAATCACCCTGCAAAGTGGGTGAACTTCAGCCAAGCATGGATATCTTTTCAGCCGGGTATAGATGTCTTTAAAACCATAATATGAAAAATTTTGTTTGTATCTAATTTAAAAGGAAACTTTGAATTTGTAATATATAATATTTTTTAATATGAACATACCTAAGTGCTTTAAATAAATTATTCAAATGATATATTTTAGTGAAGTTTTAAATTAAGCAAATGTTATATTTTAGCATTTATATTTTATTCAGTTTATAAACATACATCCACCCTCAGAGAGCTCCTTTAAATTTTCTATTTAATTAAAGCTCATTAAAAATAAAAATCAGTATTAAATTTCCATGAATCCTAGAGTCGCTACTTACTGGCTCATTAACTAAATAGCCATTAAGTAGCAACATTAATGGTAAGAAATTAATCAAAAAATTTTTATTAAATTGCAGCAGTGTCAAAGCTATTCACATTACAGATATTCTTTACTATAATATTTAACAAATTTAAGTTTGTGATTATGAATTTTAGAATGACTTATTGATTAATCATATTATCCATAGTTGTGCTCTGTTAGAGCTATGGAATGATGGAACACCAGCTCTAGATCTTCCTGGATTGTTGTCCTATCGTAACGGTGAAGAAAGGCCATCTACTATGACCGTGAATGGTGGTGAAACTCGGCTGAAAGACCTATTACACTCCATGACAGAAAGAAATCCTAAAGATAGACTAAGTGCTGAATTATATCTAGATAATGAAAGAGGAAAGTGAGTTCAAATTTGTTTTTTATTTTATAAGTATCTGTCGTAACTTTGTACTTTACTCAGACATGCAAGCAAGTTTTCTTTACATCAAATAAACAATTTTGTCCCATAAATTTTAGATAATTTAATGTTTAATATATTAATGAGTTTTATTTATCATAATTCCTTTTTTGAATTGCTTGTAACTATTATCTCAGCATTAACCTTTTTTTATATCTTATTATATCATAGAGGATGGTTCAACAATCATGTTGCATATTGTACCTATATCAGTAGCTTCTGGTTTCTTCATTTCATAGCAGTTGTTCAGTGGTCTTGCATCAGTGATTTTTCCACTGATAAATTTAATCGTTGGAATTCATTATTGGCTTGTTCAATTATTATTAACTACAATATTTTTTGTGTTTTTTTTTTTCTGTAGGTTATTTCCTGAATATTTTTATTCTTTTCTACAATCATACATGCTGATATTCTCCGCTCAGCCTATACTACCTCCAGATGAGAAAATCTTGCGTATTCATCAAGACATTAAAAATATAATAAAGATTTTCACTCAACCGTCAGATATGAAAAACTATAAAGATCTGGTTGAAGAAACGACAGAGACGCAAAACATAGAGAACATCAATGATTTAATGAAAGAAGGATTTAAAGTGATGAATGTGAAAGTGGCTGAAGTAGAAGAGGAGTTTAATATGAAAGGTTCTGTTAAAAAAGAATTTGGGCCAGACAATGAAGGCCTAATACTGATCACATCATTAGTAACATCCTGTATAAGGGGGCTACATCACTGTACATCAAAATTGTACAGTTTGGAAATATTGCAGCTCCTTTGTGAAAATTCCAGTTCTGATACCATTTTAGATAGAATACTGCCTTACATTGTAAGTATTTATTTCTGATATGTTGTGTATATTTTAATATCATTTATATTATTTCACTAGAATAATTAATTGATATTAGAATATTCTCAACACTATTGAATAGATTTGTGTTCTAATAGTTTTGTCCTTCACCCATGATGACCTATCAAAAAATTAATCGTCTCAGATTCATCTGATTCATGACAACGTGTCGCGGGTGCGGGTAGCGGCGCTGTACGTTCTCACCCGCTGCGTGGCGCTCATTGACGCCTTGCCCAAATCCGACTCCAATGTCTTCCCCGAGTACATCTTTCCGGAAATAGCACCTCGAGCGACTGACACTTCTGTGGCCGTTAGAATTGCATATGCTAACAATATTGGTATGTAAACAAAAAAAAAATTAGTCTAGATTTGGATCACCCTAGAACAATACATTTTGACTGGTCAAAAAGCATCCCTGCTTTGGAATCACTTCAAAATTGAATGTCCATTTTCCAACAATGGAGCGAACATGTATTGCAAAATGAATCCAAACACCCAACCCCTTAAACTTATTCATAAACCAAATTTTGTCCAGATGGGCCTATTACAGACCAATTATAGAGTTACTTACAATCAGTGTCTCACGGTAACTGATTTTTTTTCCAGGGCAAAAAGCATATATTTTTAACCACCTGATGACCTTCATGTAAAAAAAAAAATCACATTTATATGTTGCTTTATTGATCTCTGAAAGAATGGTAAACTGACAAACAAATTTTTTCATTTATAATATTAGCGGGGACAGGGGAATATGAACCATATTTTACAGCTGTATCTATTTGCTTCTAGCGAAACTGGCAGAAACGGCGGTGAGGTTTTTAGATCAAACACAGAACGTGGCCGGCGCCGAGGCGACGAATCTCAATTACGAAAGTGAACTTTCTGCTTTACATGAAATGGTAATTATTACATAGCTTTTTAGCTATTACGGGAATTTCATCACTATGCGTAGATTAAATTGAATCCTCATATGATGTTTTCTAAAAAATTATGGATGATATTTTGTATAAAATCATTAATAGTAAATATATTGCTGTATGCAGAGATTTTAATAAAAATCTACTGGAAAAATCTTCTATGTACTAGAATGAAATTCTTATTCAAATGTTGTAATTTAGAAATTTATATCTGGAGCCGACTAGGATCACAGGTGCTTCCTCAACTTGCCGATTATCGTCAACCGCTAACATGTTCACGAATATCAAACCACAGTATAAGTTGGTCATAAATAAATTATCATCTGACTAATGTGGACAGCTAGCTTACATTTGAAATCAATGCTGAAAAAAATACAAAACGTAAAATAAAAATTGTGTCTGTGTTCATAGGCACAATTTTTAATGGTTCAGAAATAATGTATTAATAAATTTGTTTAATCTGACATATTATATTGATCCTAATGAAATATATGGTTTATTGATGACTGTTACCAGGTCTGAATGGAATAAAGTGTTTAGATTAAGAAATATTAATGTTAAAAATGCTTTATCAATTAGTTTTTGGGCGACGGCGAGCATTCATACTAGTAGGCATAGATTATATGAACTTTATGAAGTAAGTTTGTATAATAATTCAGATATGTGTGTAAATTATGTAAGAAATTATTCCAAAGGATTTTAGCGGATATACACAGCCCCAAAATCAATATTCCTCTGTAATAAAATAAAAAAAAGTGCAGATATGATTAAAACTACTTGGTATATAATCAATAGAGAAACTGGAAACCTCTCAACGCGTCATTCAGAATTTTGAATATAAATAGCCAGAAAAATTTAAACAAAGATGTAGACGAAGCTTTTGTTTTGGAAAAAAATTTTATGAATCCAGTTTTAACTACTTCTAAATTAATCGCCCACTCTCACTGAATCTCTATTGAAGCATAATGTTGATGATTGTGGCATTGCATTTGAACTTGCACATGTCAATTATAATGATATTCTTAAAGCCTTTAAATCTATAAAAATGAAAAAGACCGCTGATCTTGATGACCTCTCTATAAAAATAATTCAATAATAAACTGCATTGCTCCATGTTTACTTTCGATTTTTTATGCTTGTATTGATGGTGGTGTGTTAATATTTGAATCTACCAGATTTAAATATTGGAATTATTTTATATCTGTTCCTTTGAACTTTAGACCATTATCAATACTACCTACTCTTATAAATTTTTGGAAAACTGATCATATATCCACTATCTTGAAATTTTCATAACAATAATTTGATGAACATTAAACAGTTTGGATTTACGAACAAAGGGTCGAAATGAATTTGATCAGGAAACTACATCATTATGGCGTTAGGGGTCTCTCACTTAGACTTCTAGTGTAATATTTGAGTGGCAGAATTGAGTGTTAATATTAATGGTGAGAGGTCTTCAGGATCTGCAGTCAGTATGGGTGTGCCACAGGGTTCAGTTGTTGGACCATTTCTATTTCTAGTTTATATTAATAATCTACCACACCTTGTGCAGAATGAGTATGGGATTGTACTGTTTGCTGATGATACTTCCTAACTTGTTAAGGTTAATAGACAACAAACAGATTTTGACGAAGTAAATAGTAATATCTCAGAAGTAGTAGAGTGGTTTACAATTAACAATCTTTTGCTGAATGAGAAGAAAACAAAAATATTTGAATTTTTATTGTCTGTACTAAATTGGTCAAAGCAAATGTTGTAGTCAGGGATTAGATACTGGATATTGTAGACACGACCCTATATCTTGGTCTGACTTTAGATACTAAGCTACAGTGGAATTTTCATATTACAAAATTGGTGTAAAAACTTAGTTTTGCACCATATGCAGTCAATAGAATTCGGTGGCTTAAAAATGAAAGTTCCGCAAGATTAGTTTATTTTAGCTCCTTTCTGAATTGGTAAATTGGCTGTACCAGATGGATAGACAGGCAAACACACGAGTGTCCTATAAGAGTTCCGCTTTTTTTTTTCATTTGGAAGTACGGGAGCTTAATAAAACAATTGAACTAATGAAATATATTTTTAATATTTAATTATTTATGTACAGGTCTCTTAAAATCTAAATAAAACTGGATCTTCTACAGTAAAAAAGTTGTAAAACTTGTACAACAGTTTTGGACCTAAAAATACAAACATCGATTAAAAGCACATCATAATCTTTACAAGAAGAAAAATTGCGTAAAACATTACATATATTTTGTTTGTTAAATATACATTGATGGTTTAAATTATTATGAGTTTTGATTAATATGTTAAAGTTTGAACAAAAATACTTTAACTTAGTTATGCAAAGAAAAATTTTTATAGTAAAATGTTAATAAAAAACTGAAAACAAATATAAAGCTCTAAAAAAGTTATTGTGAAAATAATTCATAAGCTTCTAAAGTTTTCTAAGGACCTAATTCCATAGTTCTCATGACTTATGGAATTCTATTATAGGGTCATACGGGCGATTAAACACATTTTTTGTGCTGAAGAAGCAGGCTATTCGTGACATTTATAACTTAAGACCAACAGAATCTCTCAGAGAAAAAATGAAAAAAAAATAATTTACAAAACCCTGGTATATGTCAAAAGAAATATAAATTGTTCCAAAAAATAAGTGACATTCATAATATTAACACTAAACATTAGACTGACCTTGCTACTCATAAAACCAGACTCAGCAAAGTTAGCAAATCATTTAAGGCGCAATGTGTGCGCTTTTGTAATATGGGTCCCATTTGAAATTAAAAATTTGCCATTTATTGAATTTGAAACTTTTATTAAAAAAAGTTATATGGTAAGGGTTATTATTCTGTATTTGAATATATAAACGAAAGAAACCCGTAGGACTGAACTGCTTGACTATCAAGCTATTTCATGTAATTTTCAAATGTGCTAGTTTTATTAACTATCTATCATATATCTTTGAGCGAAATCGAAAAATGATTAGCATTCAGAATGGGTGGTAATGGTAATACCTAAAGAATACCATAACGATATATTTCAAGCGTAATTTTATTACCTATGAAACAAAGACGTATTTGATTTGATTTGATGTAACAATAAGTTATTTATTATTATGATTGTTATAAACTAGTAAGTCATATTAATATCAATTACATACGATGATTTCCTTTATTATGATCACCTTAGGTGCGGTCAACAGTATCAAGTTTGCTGACTGATCCTCAAGCTGTTGTGAAAAGGGCATTGGTCGAGAATGGCATCACTAAATTATGCGTTTTTTTCGGGAAGCAAAAAGGTGAAAATGCGTTGTCTAATATTGAATTTAAATTAATAATATAAATTTGAAGTGTTGCAATTTTACCTGCTTTATCTATCTGACAAATTTCTATATAAAGTGTTAAGATTAGACATGCTATAAAAATGAAGATAATAATGTAGATAATCCTAATTAGTCCTACAATAAATGATAAATAATGCTATAAATATACAATATGTACACTTTATATTCATAGCTCACTTATTAAATTATACTTAGGAAATGATATTTTTATTTCATGTTTTTAAATTTATTTCAATTATGATATTACATCGTCCTGCAGGAATTTGAACTGGAGTCATCATATTTGTTAGCTTTAACTCATAATAACAAATTCTGGGTCACCGATTTGGCCTTATTTAGAACTAGTAATCGTTTGTTAATCCCTTGAGTGTCCACGTTCTATCGATGGAACGAACATGTGCTGCAGAATGACCCGAAACACTTGACCTTTTAAGCACATTCTGTACTCCGTATTGCCTTATATGAATTAAATGTTGAAGGTAAACCTTTTTGTAACTGTGTGTTCCATGAGTGGGATGATGTATTATTGGAGAAAACACTAGTAGCATTGTTTTATTATGATAATGTAGTTGAACTAAATTCTATTCTATATGCTATCATTCTTTGTTCTCGGTGTCATTGAAACCATGATAAAAAATCACCATCTGAAAACAAATGACCTTTATGATTTAAAATTAACGAAATCGAATATCGCTAATATGTTTATTCTGTGAAAATAATAACAAGAGCTTTTCTCTTACCACAGCCAACGACGTGATCCTTTCGCACATGGTGACGTTCCTCAACGACAAAGAGGAGGCAGCTCTCAGGGGTAGCTTCTTCGATAGCGCGGTCGGCGTGTGCGCGTACGTCGGCCAGCACTGCGCGCCCATACTCTTGCCGCTCCTGCAACAGGTGATTTAATTTTGTCATCTCTTTCTACACTTAACTATATTAAGATTAAGGTGAACTACTGAAATAGCAGCATACCATTACTAATGTTTACATTTTTACGAGAATAGTGATGCTATGCACGCGAAAATTTTTTTCCTTACAATCAAGCTACAACTATTTTTGTTTCTAGAAACCCCTATTGGTCGATACTTTCCAGACGAGGGAAAATCATCAGTGGGCAAGACAAATACTCCCTCGTGCCGCTGTTATCATTCTTCCCGACGTTCCGGGAGCATGGCGCGCGATCGTCTATTTAGCGTCACATCATAACACTTCACTTCAGCCATGAATAGTTATACGTTTAATAGTCTTGCCTTTACATAATTTTATAACACGGGCGCGCCTTCCATGCTATCGCCATCAATCGTCTACATTGTCTGTGGCACGTCTGCCCCACCCCACTATCAGTTAGGTTTTTTTTTGTCAGGGAAATTTTATTAGTAAATTTGGCAGTAAAATGGCATTGGAGTTGTTTTTGGATTGTAATGTTATATATTTTGTAATAGAATCCCTATGTATAGATATTATCTTTTCTTTGGATACTCAAATACATTGTCATTCTCAAGATTTTTAAGGGTTTGGGAAATAATATAATGAAAGATTCATATGATGAATTTTTTTTTATTTTCTTTATTCAAACAATTTTCAACTTATATCAAATTTCTTTTAACGCTTAGTAATTAATGATTCCTTTTGTATTATTGCGGGCAATTGAAATTTTAATTTGAATATTTTGTTGTTTATTTTAATTCATAAGTTAAAACGATCATTTCTATTTTTCCACTCATTACAATTTTCTTTCACAATAATAATAAAACTCATATAAATTTCTCATAATTTATATGAGTTTTCACATGTGTTGCATTGGATTTATATATGTATGTATATGCTAAGTTACATCCACAATACAACTTTTATATATCTAATTTTATTAAGTATTGTCACTGTCTCTTCCTTAGGGTTTAACTGATCAATCAGAATGGATTATTGCAAAGGCATTGCGAGCAACCGCCAACCTAGCTGAATTGGGCCTTTTGCAGAAACAAGCATTATGCGACTTAGTGGCTGAAAGTTCACCATATTTGGCGCATCCTAATTTATGGGTATGTGTCATTAAAATAGTTTTTAGTGTAGAAAACCATAAATTTCATTTGGAAAATATTTAAATACAAAAACAGATAGATAAATGTGAAAAGATAAATACAAAGCTAGTTCTATGTGACTTATATTTAGTGTATCCCGTTAGTCTATCGTTTAACTAATAATAGTTTAATAAAACTCTCATAACTAAGTGTTCGAGTCTAAAATTGTTTTTGTCACTATGGATTTACATACTTCCCTAGCCTTTTCTTAGAAAGGGCATCATAAAATATTATGCATTTCAGATTCGCCATGAGGTGTGCGGCCTTGTATCCTGTGTCTCGAGTCTTCTCAACCCTATAGATGTTAACTGCAAGATCTTACCTTTAGTTTGGCCACATCTTAAACATAAACTGATCCAGGTATATTTCTTATACTTAAATGCATTAATTTTATAGTGACATTGATAGCACTGATTTCTATGGTTTTTTTCCTCATTTTAAAAATCTGTAGTGGTGATTTTGATAGATATATAACTGGATCTAAAAAAGAAATTAGGGCGTCAGGGGACACCCTGATAAATATGAGACATCAAAACTGTTGTATACTGTATTATTATAATTGGAATAAGGTGATCATGGCAGATACTGCAAATTAAAAGAAGCTCATGATTTTCATTAACCACATTTAATATTATATTTCATCAGATAGCTCTGTTACAGTAGTGTCAGAGTTTGTTTTTCGTAGACTATCCTTTGATTCTATGAAAGTTACAGTTGGTTGATGTTAGGTAAAATGTGAAACGTACATTTTGGATGTAATATTCACTATCACTCATTTTGTAAACTTTGTAGACAAAGACGAAATTTCAAAAACAGAATCACTTTTTATTGTTGTAAAAAGGAGTTTCACACAATCAGATACACATGGTGTAAGTCAAAACTAAGGTCTCCAGTGTCAGACACTGGGTATTGCCTCATGCCAATGCGTTACCCCATCTACCTATACACAACGCAAGGCACAGACGGCGTAGACCATAACCAAGCGTCTTAAGAATCTTAAGACGTCTTGGTTTTATCCGAGTTTAATGTGTGTAGATGTTTCACATAAAACATTCTGAAAATGCTTTTATGTAATTCATACAAACACTAATCGTTAACCCAAGCATATATACAGATGACAATATCTGTAACAGCTAGTGGATTGATTTGATTTGGTTAAAAATCCATGGTTAGGAACATATCAGGTACATTCTGGTTTGAAGGCAACACCCTAACTCACTGAGCCATTACTATTCCAGCCTCAGATGGTCCGTATTTCATATACATATATTCTGTCTAACATGATTGACATTCAAAATATCTACTTAATGGGCTACAAAATAACACTTGAGATACATTACAATTTTTTGCAAATTTAGACTTCACCGCTCATTCGGAAGAGTTTTCCCTCAAGAAAAACGAGCACGAAACTTATGTAGCTTTTTTCTAACAACATTGTGCAAATAGCCAAAACAAATACAAAACTATCAATGAACAAAACATCGCAGTAAGAAATTGAGCCGCTTATGCCCATGGCTATTAATGTTCTAAATATTCGGAAATTGTGTAATACCCTTTTTTACTGAGTGATTATTTAATAACACTCTTAAATTTATAAAAGGGTAAATCTTGTATATCCGCACACAGAGCCCTCTAAATGAATTTATGACTGCACAGTCGACTAACATCTAAACTCAGTTTATTTTTATTTCTGTTATTGAGTTTATATTGATCACTATTTCTTTTAAACATTTCTAAACTTAATTTTATATATGATAAATTTCCATAACAGGTGGAGAGAGCAGAATTGCTTTTAGAAAGTCTAGCGGACCCGGTCCCACGAAACGTTTTGGATGCTGTGTTACGACATCGGGACGTTGACCGCCTAGTGCATACTTTGAGGGAGAGAAGGAACACTCGGCTAAAAGTGAGACTCCTTTTTGTTCACAAAATTTCATACAAAATTCATGTTGTTGTATACATATATATCTTTTAATAGAAATAACTTTAATTCTCGGCGCTTTATTTTTATAAAATGAAACTCGAGTACAATGCTTATTAATAATTAGTTTGCAACCGATAATGTAGAAAATGTTGTATAGAAAAATTGAATACTACAGAGATACCTTTTAATTCATGCTCCACCTTATGTGAGGTAGATTTATAAAATTCTTTCTGATATTTATCTCAATGTATAAACATTAACAGCATGAAATTTTGTATTATAGCTATTCCACAAACCTATGGATAGTGTGAAGTTTTGCAATTGAGATACACAATGAAATAAAAATTCTGAAAATAATAATTATTCAAAAATGATACATTATTTTTATAATGAGATATTGATATTGTTCTGGTATTTCATTCTCTAAATTAACAGTCTAAAATATTGAAGCATAGTGAAATAAAATAAACAAGCGTTATACTGTGCAACAGAATACGAATAATAAGCAATCACCATAATTTTGCAAACAAAATGGCACACATTGAAACAAAATCAGCGACACCAACATAAAGAAATGATTGATTTTTTTACTTTTCATTCAATCAAATAATTATGAACTCTCATAATGATTATGAGATCATGGATTTTAGGGTTTAGTTTTGTCATGTCTGTCTATTCGTCCATTTGAGTCAGAAGGCATTTTACCTATAAACTACAAGATTTACATTCATGAAATTCGGAGTATACGTGTGAGTAAACTAAGCAGCAGCTGTATAACCCGCTATTTAGTTCAGCAAGTAAATAACAAAAATAAACTTTTCTAGGGGGGAATAGATGTAACAGGAGTTGAAAAAAATTTTATTCGGCAATCATTGTGTAACACATATTTCAACAGTTCCTTAAAGTTTTAAGTAGTTTTTGATTATGTGAATATTTTCGGAAATAATCATTCCAAAATTAGCATAAATTATGTTCCTGTCCAATAAATATGAAAAAATTATAAAATTATTTTCAATGTGATGGGACATACCACTTTCAAGTTATTGATGAAAAACTGCTCTTCTCAACAAAAGGACCGTAGGTGCCATGAAGATATGCCTTTTGCTAGTGAACTTTTTCATATGGTATTTTTATATTTTGAGACTGTAGTAGGTATTTTGTTTTAATGCACTTAAAATTGAATTTAATTATCAAAATTTAATAGATTAAAATAGAAGTGCATTACAGTAAATTCATTTAATTATAATAAAAACAGGTAGTGAATATATTTTTATGACCATATAAAATTATTGAAATATAAAATCATTTCATCAATCATTAACACCCAACTTATGTGGGCCATTTTCGGATGTTATTACCCGTTAAAACATCAATTCAACCAATAGGTTCATAGTATCAAACAAAAAAGCCCACACTGAAGTTCTCATATTGTGATGAGCATCTCGACATACACTTAGCCGGTTTTTATTATAATGGTGATAGGTCTGATATAGTTATTATAACAGTTTAAATTATAAAGTTTATGTCGACAGGTTAAGCAGGGAATGATGCCGCAGTACAGTGAAATGGGTCAGCAGCTTCACAATTTGTTTAGAAGGCTTGCATCTGATGGTAAATATTTTAATTTATTTTGAGTATTACTGATATGATTAAAAATATAATTTTGTGGAATCTAAAGAAGTTCCAACCAACCCCATAACAATCTCGAGATTGTTATGGGGTTGTTTGGGACTTCTTGATATTGGGGTATTAGTGTTGACATTTTTTATTACAAATAAATAGCTATTGCCTTTAAAAATTTTCCAATTTTTTTTATGATACTCTCAATTTTTATTTAAAATAGCCTCAATAGCTCAATAAATTCTTATGTTATTATCGTTCAATTAACAAATAGATAATAGTGACATTAAAATTGTGAAAGTCAAAGAAAATAAGAATCGTAAAGCTTATTCGCACACCATACAGGTGACATCCTGGCCCAAAGGATATGTACATACATAGAAGTTTATTACTTCTTAATGTATGTCAAGTATGAACATAATTTGGTTCACAGATAAGTTTATCAAGTTACATTTAAGTGATCATTGTATATTAAGACTAATTTCTCAAGTGTGATCTTATGTCAAAATTATTTTTAGATGCACCAATTTTATTTTCTTACGAAGAATGTGTTTAACTCTACCCATAACTGAAAAGTGGTTTGTGGGAATATACAAATGTACAGTTTTATGGTATTTATTTCAGGTATGACAGAACACGTAGAGAACCAATTGTTGGCCATGAGTGCTCATTTGATAAAGATACAAAGGACAGCCACACAAGTAAGCTAATCTTGGATAAATATTGGAACGAAGTTCCTTATCGTATGATATGCCGCGAGCAGCTAGGCAGCAAAAATTATATCATTATGTAAGCATTAGCATAGTACAGGATAAGCGGCCTATACTATACAATGGAATAGAAGGGACAAAGAAGCAGCGGCATGCACACTCCCTCTCCACTAGTCTACCTTTCTCCTTCTATAAGCACATACACGCTCCTCTCTTTCTCTCTCAGTAGTAGAAGTAATACTGATATATGTATATAGTAGGGTGGTCGTTAAAAATTAAATTTCTTGTTACGCCCCTTAAAAAGCTTCTTTTTGATGAAAAAACATTGGGATTTTTTTTTTTATTTTTTTTTAACTCAAAATAGCATGTGCCTCAAGACGGTCCAAGTTAATTTTTAGGTATACTAGTGATGGTAGTATATTAAGCTTGTTGGTAATTTATCGACAGATAATTATTTGATGCCTTTAAGCAAGGTGTCCAGTGCATGCACATCCTTATTTTTTAGACATTTTCATGAAAATAACTTAATATGTAACTGTTTACAGATGTATAAAAGGCCTAAAAATATAAGAGAAATTAAAACATGAGCTTGAATGATGAAATATTTTAAACTTTTTATGAAACTATAACTGGAAATCCATCACTTATAATGATAATACTGAAGGTTTTTTATTGTTAATACTGTATCAATCTTAAAATAATTATTACTTCATGTTTAACATGATAATTCCAGAAAAAACAAAATTATGTTCTGAAATTAACTTGGGGCACGTATTATCTTGAGTTAAAAAAAAAAATCCCAGTGTTTTTTGATCAAAAGGAAGCTTTTTAGGAGGCGCCGCAAGGAATTTAATTTTTAACGACCACCCTAGTATATAGTGTGTTAAAATGTAGGTACACATGCACATTCTTTTCTTGCTCTCTCTCTCAGTCTCTCTCGTATGTATACCTACACATGATTGGTATACATGTGTGCGGCATATTAAAGCTGTGTAAATATGTTCACCTGTCATTGCGTCGCAACGTTTTCTGTTCTGTGTTTATTACAGCCGATTCTTATATAAAACATGTGTTTATATATAGTGTTTTTTAATTATTTTGAACTATGGACAGTGAAAGTAAATTGGCAAAAAACAGTGTATTAAAAATAAAATAATTATACATCACTGTAAATTAATGGAATTATAAGTAAATACAAATAGATAAATAATTTTAGAATTTGGTAAAAAAATATATCTGAGTTTCTTTGTAATTTTTGTTCTCACCTATTTAAGCCTGTTATTTTATAATATAGTTTATAGTGAACATCTACCAAAAGCAAAAGGACCTTATTTTGACTCGGTGTCCCCAAGACACAACCTGCTTTATGATAAAAAGCGCAATCACATTGATCTTGAATTATGTTGATGCCTTCTTTATTTTTTTCTCATTTTGCTTTTTGAATTCATCAAAAAGAAATTTTAATGTTCAATACACTGCTCCCACATGTTGATGATGTCTTTGCTATTTTCCCTTCAAGGTACTAAACTTTACAGCCCTTGAAACTGAATTGAAGATCTACAGACTAATGGTTTCATAATGAAGTTAAAATATATGAACACTTAAAATCATATCTATTTAGAAATATCCTATAAATATACTATAAATAAAAATAAGTGTCTCAATCTCACTTAATGTGTACATTTAAAATGTTGTAGATTTTAGTCAATGAGTTTATAAAAACCTATAGGTACCACTCAGCTATAAAAATATTCACTATCATTATGATTTCTTAAAAACATAAAAGTCAAAGTTGATACAAAAAACACATTTGTCTTAACTATGGAAATGCCCGTTTTTCTCCATCTATGCCCAAAACCGAATGTAAACTCATTGATTTAAAAAAATAACTTATGAATTTAAAATGTGTCATTCTGTTTGACACGGATAGATATATCTCTAACTGGCCAATATTACTTCAATTTAAAATAGAACTATTATTTTGTGAAAAGTGTTCCTTGAAAACTTTTCAAATTAATCCACAAACTCGCACATATCGTTATCGTTTTCAGCAAGTTAACGAAGCGCCGGGTCGCCTTATATTGCATCGCACGAATACATCGCGCTCCGTGCAACTCGGCCCCGGAGCGCTTGACACGACAACTGCACACGCTGACAGGTATAATAGGTATCAGGGTAAATTCACACATAAAGAAGAAGTTCAAAGCTTATTGTATGATTTCATTAGTTAATAATCGTATTAAGTTCCAGGTGTACAAATAACAAGTTTTACCAGTGTCTGTTTATCCACCCATTTTGAGGCGGCCTGTTCATAAATAAACAACTTCTTAATTTTCAGATACTCTCAATCCATAAACTGCACAAACAGAAAGATTATCATGCTATATTAAAAAGAATAATAGTTTGTCGTCATATGTGAATGTATCGTAACACCGTATTTAGTGACATTATACTTTTCATGTATAAGTCAATCTGTAACATGGTTATTTGTAGTCGGCGCGTTCACAAGACTTCGGGGCCGCACGAAACTCACATGAACAGCGAATGGCAGCACATGTTCGGTCAGGCGCAGGATGTGCAACATTCTACAAGAGGTGAATATTTTGTACTGATCAATGATTATAAATACTTGTAAAATTTGTATTGTAAACTGTTGTCTCGTTTTTCCATAAAATTATAGAGTAAAATCGAGTTCAATGAATTTATGGAATTGAAATCCAAAAACGGAATTTATAATCAATCTCTAGAAGAAAGGTTGTCTGGGGCCTCTTTAAAATTTTAAGTGTGGTATAACACCAATTCCGTATCTGTACATGCAAATGTAAAAATAATGTTGATAATTGTCAGACTTGATTATAAGAGACTCAAATAATGTTATTAATAATAACAGTATTCAAATACCTAGTATTCAAAGAATGTACATATTTTAAAAGTTATACTTCTCCGGTGTCGTTGGAGAACTGTGTGTTAATATATATGCTAACCAAAATATGTGGTCTGGCATTATCATGGTGAAAAATCACACTCTTTTTGTTGATCAATTCCGACTGTTTTTTCTTGCTTTCGTTTCAATAAAGAATCACAAATGAGTACTTGATTCATTAGATTTTTTTCAATGAGTTCGTGTGGGACCCAAGTATCGAGCTTTTTTGTATATCCAGCTTTTTTCAAATGTAGCAAAACTGTTCACAGTTTTTTTAATTTTTACAGCAAAACTATATAACAGTTCTGCTGTAAAACTGATATACAGATTTTGCTCTACCTTTTCCAAAATAGCATTAACTTTATCCATAACAGGTCGACTAAAGCAAGGTTCCTCTTTAACATTAAAACTACCAAACTGAAAACGATTGTACCAGTTTTGTACTATTCTTACCAACACTGCATTAGGTCCTTAAACGTCACAATTTTTTTTCGCGGCTTGTGTCCCATTTTTCTCTTTTTTGTAATAAAAGTTCAAAATGTATCGAAATTCTATATTGGATTTTCTCATTTTGGTGGACAGAAAAACAATAGAAAAGTGGCGGGACACCATTTTTACTTCTTTTTTTAATGTCATCTATTTGATGTATCAAGACTAATCAGATACAAACAGCATAACCAAAGAGATATTACTGCATCTTTTTATTTATAACATAGCAAAAATCTTATATGAAATAACTTTTCCCCCATCCTAATATATTTTTACATTTTGAATAGAATCATCGCAGTCTATATCAGGCAGCGCGTCAGGAGCCACTGCCGCAGCGCCTGTCGTCGTGCCCGCGCATTCAATACTCTCACACAGCGGAACTGTACACGAGAGCTATGTGCAGTGTAAGAAAGAAATAAATTTGTTTGTTTTAATATATGTCTGTATCCAATGCATGTATATGATATTATATAATAAAAAAGATATAATATGTATCTTGAATGTCATAAAGTTATATGTAAATGATGGTTCATTTCTTGCATCACTATAAATTTGTTTACCTATGAATTAGAAATGTGCGGTGTTTTACCAAACTTCTAAAAATATCTGGAGCTGTGTTCTCTTCATTAATAAAATGATAATGTGGTCTGATTTGTTTGTGATGTGAAAATGTCTACATTGAATTAAAATAAAAATATAATAGTCTGAAGCCTAATTGCGACGCTGTTTGTAAGTCATTCGGGATGCAATGATACTGTAATAATTGTAATAATTACAATTCAATTTACCGTGAAATCAGTTTGATAATAAGGATTTATTCCATGTCCTGCATCGCAATCAATTACTACATGACCATGCATGTTTCACCTAAAATTATTGAAAATAAATATAATCAAAGGTCTTGACTCCTTTATCTGTAATGGTGTTATGGAATATTCCTTGTGCATTGTATGCATCTATACTTATTTTACAGACAGTATGGCTCCATGTCGAATGGAACTTAGAAATTTGACATCAAGAATGCAACAGAAATATATGAAATCTTTGAGGTAACTGACTATCTTATATGATAATTTTATGATTATTAACAACCTATTTAAAATTTTATCATTCTCCTACAAGAAGATGATACAAATAAACTTTGTACTCAAAATTCTGATGGCTCACTGACACGTCGATTTTATCTGGTGTTGTATTTGGCTTTACGCCATTTGTTTCACTTTACTACCTGTAGCTATCACTGGCTCGAAAATGGAATTCGTATTTCAATCTGCACATAAAGCAAAAAAAGCTCCAGTGATCAATATCAATTCTAGTATCAATGCTTAAAATTCCTCATTCAGATTTAGTTTTTTATTGTGTAATCGCATTACTGACGAGACCTACCATGCCACAATATTTTTAATTCAGATTAAGGGTTTTAACTTTATGTCTTCATTAGGGTGCTTTTTTTTTTTGAATTATTTTTTTTTCGGTCCCATGGTGAAATTTTGTTGGAAGTACCGTAAAAAAAAATTCCCTGAAAGTTTGAGCCCTTAATATTAATATTAAGTACTAGACCAAGGCGTATAAAGATTTCCCATTTGAAATACATGTAAAACTTGATTTTTTTTCTTTTAAATTTTATAACTCAGAGACATTTAATGGGATTATTTACCCAAAGACAGGTCTTCTTCAGAATTGAACGCTCTACAAAAGTCTCCATTACAGTAAAGTCATAACTTCCACCTACAGGGTAGTACAGGCCCCTAAACCTAAATTTTCCATAAAATTCGCGTTTTTTTGGATTCACCTCGTAAACAACACTAGCTACGGAAAAATTGTAAATGACAAACTTGAAGGAAATTTTATTTCCTACAAAAAAGTCTTTGGCACCAAATCATTAATATTAATACTTTTTGAGATACAGAAATTTTAAGTTAAAGTGGTATGGAATTTTTATGGATTTCTGAGCTTAATTGTTAAATTATCAACTTTTTATTATAAACTATAAATTTTTTTTTTATCAAAATAAATAGTTGCTAATAAAAATGGCTATATTCAAGTTCAATTTTCATTAAAAAAAAAAACAATTCATTTAATGATGTTTTCAATGAATTATATAAAATGTTGGAAACAACAAAAAATCTAATTTTAAGTAAAGTCTCATCTATAAACACAATTAATGTACTTTATAAAATATTCTTCCTCGAGTAAGTTGATTTTGTGCACAATGGATACTGCGAGCGATGATTTTGTACTGTTTGAAAATTTTTTTGTCTTTCATCTTTATTATGAGTTAAAGCTTCATTGAATTTTTGAGTAAGGGCGACTCCTCGTTCAGCAATATCATTTACCACTTTCAAGTTTTTAAATGTGTCAAGACATTTTTGGTAATCAGGATTTGATTCCCATGTATGTTGTTCAGTATTTATAAATTCATAAGAAAGGTCAAACTGTTTAAAAATCAATGTTGAGTTTGGAGTCACAAAGTCACAGATGTTGTTGTCAGCCAATGAAGAAATTAGGTTGTAAGGCACTGAAAAATCAATCGTTTGTAATGTAAAATATAAATAATCGGTGATTTAAATGACAATTTATAATAAAATTAATTTATTTAACAATTTAACTTAAGAATTCCATACCACTTTAACTTAAAATCTATATATTTCAAAAAGTATTAATATTAACGATTTGGTGCCAAAGACTTTTTTGTAGGAAATAAAATTTCCTTCAAGTTTGTTATTTACAATTTTTCTGTAGCTAGTGTTGTTTACGAGGTGAATCCAAAAAACCGCGAATTTTATGGAAAAATTAGGTTTAGGGGCCTGCACTACCCCGTAGGTGGAAGTTATAACTTTACTGTAATGGAGACCTTTGTAGAGCGTTCAATTCTGAAGAAGACCTGTCTTTGGGCGAGATAATCGCATTAAATGTCTCTGAGTTATAAAATTTAAAAGAAAAAAAATCAAGTTTTACATGTATTTTAAATGGGAAATCTTTACACGCCTTGGTCTAGTACTTAATATTAATATTAAGGGCTCAAACTTTCAGGGAATTTTTTTTACGGTACTTCCAACAAAATTTCACCATGGGACCGAAAAAAAAAAATATTTCAAAAAAAAAAGCAGCCTAGTCTTCATGTTGGTTCAGAATGTGTTAAGAGGAACTACTATCACCAATGTGGTAATAATATTCTATACTGATAGCTTAATCATGCTCTTCTAGTACAAAGCGAGTGGTTTGCATTACCACTGGCTGATTAGCTCTTAGAATAACTAGGAATTAAATGTCTCTATTGAGTTATGTTTAATCTACGGTGAGGCTGACTATTCGACCACTATACACTACTAATACATCTGGCTGTATTGTGCCCATTTTAGATCGCAAGATCCTTGTGTGGATGGCAAAGAGCAGGTGTCTCTGCCCGTATCCTGGCGCCCTGGTGGTCAACTGTTGGCTTATTTACATGAGCACAGGTAGGTTTAGTACAATACTTTTTTTTAATTCGTTTCATAGAAATTGTTGTTAACATTGAATGTGATGGTACTGTGAAGATGTGTAAATTTAATTTTATCAATAAACTAAAAAAACAAGTCAAATCTATTAAATGTTAAATTTCATGAGCTGGGAATCTAGTGAAATTACAAACTTATTGTGTTGTCCTTTTCAGTGTCATATGTTAAAGTCACTTTTAGTCAAATTATCCAAGTTGCTTTTTAATTTTCCGATGTGGCGCTAGTATGGCATTTTTATTTGTGTGAGAAGTGTCACAAAATACTAGTGTATTTTAACTTACTTAAATAATTGTTACCAGAGCGCGTGTGAACCGTCTGGTGCCGCTAGCGCAACGAGGGTACTTCGGGTCTTGTTCCGACGACGGCACCGTGCGCCTCTGGGACGCGCAAAGGCTAGAAGGGAACGCCTATGTCAACAAGTATGCATCAAAGCTATTTCTTTTTAAATATTTTTGTAATCATCTATGTAATTTGGTGGAAAATACTTTTTTTTTTGAATGGGTTAAGATTATGAAATTTGTCAATTTTATTGTCAATTCGTCAACTGTTAATCAACTCTTCAAGATATATTTTTATATGAGTGATTGGTAAGATGATGGCGGGTCAATCCTTTGCGGACTGTTGAAACTATAAAGAGAATTAATTAACCATTTGAGAAAATGGTGCCTATTTAATTGCTATTCGCTTATGACATTAACGAATAGAAAAATCGATAAAAAAATCTATTTTCATTTGAAAGATCTAGGGCGATCTATAACCGCGGTGCGGGTCCGGTAGTGGCGCTGGCGCCGTGCGAAAACGACCAATCCTTTGTTGCAGCAACACAAGAAGGCTCTATATTCGTATTAAGGTAAATAGAAACTGCTTTATGCTATATACCATTATTTGTATATAAAAAGTGATTTATAATTTTGTAAGTATACAGTGATACTTAAAATTTTGATTATAACCTTAAATTAAACTAATAGGCTTAAGAATCAGATACAAATCTATAATTCTATTATATGATGGTGTCAAAAGATATTTTTTCAGAAGATAATCAATTTTAGCCAGCTATTTTAACAATGATCGGACAGTCGAACCAGTAAACGATTGGACAGAAAAATTAATGAGATATTTTTGAGGAATAATATATTAAAATAAACTTTTTCAATTAAAAAACACCAGCAATTTGAAAATTGTTACAAGCACTTGTGGGTTGTTATCCTTTTTTTATTACTTCGCTCATTATACTTTCACATGCGTTTCTAGAATGGAATCGGGGTCGTCGCGCATGTCTCTGTCGCAGTGTCGGCAGCTGGAGGTGAGCGAGGAGGGCTGCGCCGTGGACGTGTGGTGCGCGGGCGGCGCCCACGGCGGTGTCATCTCCTACGCTACCCTTTACGCCACCATCGTCGGCTGGGATCTTAGAGCGCCCGGTCAGCTTCGTCCTATCTTATGATTATGGTTATTTTATCTTTTGTCCTTGAATTGTGCCATTATTGATCCAATGATAATGTTTGTGCTTTTTTTGTGTGACTTCTCTATCATAATATTAAAGAATTTGGTTCACGATAGTTTATTTTCCTGATCGACAGTAGAATGTATTTCATTTTTTCTTACAATTTCAGGTAACGCCTGGCGTTTGCAAGGCGATCTGAAACAGGGTGTGTACACGTGCCTGTATGCCGATCCCAGTGGGTACCTCGCCGTCGGGACGTCGAGTGGCACCATCTGCGTGTGGGACCTTCGCTTTCAATTACCCATCACCACCATACATCATCCCAATTGTAAGTTAAAATTTGCACGTGATCATACAATACGCTCGAAACATAACTGAAGGCGTCTTCACTGTCATGTATTAAGGTGTCTCATAAATAATGTCGGTTTTTAATGTTCACTTTGTTTATTAAATTATCATACAAAAAGAATACCTTAATATTTAAAGTATAGCACATCAAATTCTATGGTATTAACTCAATTTTCAGCAAGCTCTCTGAGACTGGTCAAACTATTCCTTGGGCTTTGACGCAAAGAATTGCCACTGCATTTTCAATATTTTTGTACTCAATTTTTTTTTCCATGAAGGAATTTCTCCATGTATCTGAAAAAATGGTAGTCTGACATCGCAAAGTCTAAACAAAATGGTGGATGTGGACCTCATTTTCCTCTTTGTCATGTCCGCTTTAAACTTTTGCGTCTAATAATGTCTTAACAATGAACAAGTTTTATATTTATCGCACACTATATACATTTTATTAACCTTTACATCTTGCCTCGTAAATTAACACAGTATCATTAAAGGAAAGAAAAACAGTTGTGATTTTCATAGAATTAGAAATGTTTTGGCATGTGTAAAAAAAGCATATGAATTTCAGTTATTAAAACCAAAATTATTCATGAAACACTAGTATCCATTGCGTGTACATGCAGGTTACGATAGGACGTGGACAAAGCTGCTTGTCATATAATTATGATGATTTCACCCAACATTATATTTAAAAAAAAATGTCAAAAACAAAAAAAAAAAGATTTTTAAGTAATTAAACATGTAGGTTTAACAGATTTTGACCTAAATTTCATTATAGAATACAACGTTCATGTCGAAAATTTATTTATCAACCAAATCTAGTCTTTTCTATAATAAAAATATTTTACAACACTATTGTGATATCCCGATATCCCGAATGCATGTTATGAACAGTTGTATTTTATGTCTATTGAACATATATGGAAGGTTTGTGCGAGTGCATGTACAATTAATGTGGCTTACCTCTGCCAAGTGTGGGTTCCGTCTTCATTCATAGATTGAATATCATACCATAATCTGTATATTGACTCATGCATTAGTAATTTGACAGATGTATAAACATTCTCATGTACCTTCTTCAGATGCAAGTGTCATCATGATATTATCGATTAGTGCTCAAGCATACAGTAGTTCATGGTTTCAATCTGCAAATGAGTTTGAGAAACAGTAGTGTAAGCCCAAATTTAAGTTTGAACTTGTCTTTCATCCATCATAATGGATGGCTACTTATTAAAATTTTCAAGTTTATTTGTGAAATTTAAATGTATTTAGATATTTACAGATAACTTTCTATTATTAAAATTTATATAACAATTTAAATAAATGCACATATACATTAATGACTCTACAAAGAGATTTACTTTTTTGCTATATCATGTTGCAGCGGGTGCAAGGATCCGGCGCATCGTATGTTGGGGCGGCGGGTCGCGCGTGTGGGCATGCGGCGGCCGCGACGCCGGCGCCTGGTGCCTCGAGTCCACACAGCGCACGCACGCGCTCTGGCCTCACACCAACCCGCACCAGCCCCTCACCTATGCTCATCCTGTATGTCTATATCTAAAATTTTACTTGAAGTTATTTATGGTATATTTTATCCTAAAGCAGATGATTAAATTGCGAATATAAGATTATGATATTTATTTTTTTTTAATAATGTTTTATTCACTCTGTAAAATTTTTACATCTGTTTACAATTATTCTATAATTCAAATAAATATTTGAGGTATATTACTCATGGACTTATTCTTCTATCCATGTTAGGTGATGCTCTAAATGAATAACATTCTTACATTGATTGGTAAATTTTGTTATTCTAAGTCTAAATCTGTGTTGAGCAACAATATGAATTAACACACTTTTTATAGATTTAATAGTTTTTTTTTACTTTTAGTGCGTTTGTGTAGGCTTCATAAATTTACTCAGAAATTTTATAGAAGTTTTTGAATGAAATGTTTGTTCTATTTAAAAAAAAAACATTTATTAATTTGTTTTATAATAGATTTAATATGAAATGTATCAATGCTGACAATGACTTTATACCTTTACAAATTTTAATATAAAAATAAAAATTATAATATTTAACATAGTGCTTACTGTCCGTATTTAGTCATATATTTATGCAAATATTTAATGATTTGTAAGAACATATTGCATCAAATATTTGATTTTATATGAAAATATTCTTATTTTAATTTGGTTTTATTTTAATATGCAATGATTAAATTTAATTGAATTTTTTGTCTTGCAAAATTTAGGCGCCGCACCAAGTGACGTCCATATACTGGGGCCGTCACGGTGGTGAAGAGAGTGGCAACGGTTTCGTACTAACGGGCGGGTCGGACCTGCGCGTGCGCTACTGGGACGTGGCGCGTCCCGACGACTCCTATGTGGTGTTGCACGCGCCTAACGACCATCTCAAGGCCAACGTCAACGCGCTCAAATACAGGTGAAGATCTGATTATAGGATGGGAGTTTTATATAAGATGCAAAATAAATTTTGATTTGTATGTTAATAATTTATTTCATCTAGAGAGATTGTCATGGTTTAGCAATTAAAATAAGTTAACTACTAACTTAATATAGGATACCCGTATGCCTGTTTATGCCCTCTACATTATGAAATATATTGTATTGATTTAATCGTAATTATTGAAAATATAGATATATTACTGGAAAAGAATCTTTCAAAATAAATATGAAGATCGTAAATTTTGATTCTACATTTTAGACAATGTACAAATGTTCACCAACATCAAATTAATCAATCTTAAACTAAACTAAAAAGGGCACCGGCGCACTGAACAGTATAGATGGATTGCAAAGAGCACCGAAAAACTAAATATGTATTACTAGGCTCCTGAACCAATATTTTCTATCATGATTTTGAAATATAAACATGGCATTCTTTTTGTTTGCTTGTCTGAATGTTATAACCATCAACCACATCCAAGCATATTATGTTTGGATATATATCATAAATTCATTTTCATAAATCTTATTTATTCCCATATATTTTCGTCACTCCAAGTTCAATCTATTTTCACGATTCAATAATCGGTATTTTCTCTTTTCTTTCAAAATATAATACTTTTTCATTTCTGTTAACAATAGATCTAATCCACTACATATATTAGATGAGATTGTTTGTTTGTGTATTTGTGAATCTGTTGTTTCATATATGTAATTTGTTTTATAGGAGCCGTATTATAGATGGAACGACAGTTGTACAGGAATGTTGCAAGGTCCCATCTACTATACCTACTTCAATAGAAGAGAGCATATACAGATCGGTGGAATCCAGGCATCATTATCACACGGCGCCGGTAACAGATCTCACGCTGGTACAAGGCACCAAACCATACCTGGTTACTTCATCGGCGGATGGAGTTGTGAATGTTTGGAAATAATTGTATATAGTATTAGTTGTTTGTATGTCAACTAAATACTATTTTGTAACAGTCACATTGAGATATATGTATTAAAGTACACATATATCTCAATGTGATTATTACAAATTGTGATACAATCCATAATGTTAAATTTATGATTGTATCGCACGAAATTGATTGGCCTCTATATCGAGGCATGTAAAGATACCTCAATTAAAACTTTAAACCTGTTTCAAGACAAAGCTTAGTTCACAAAATATCTTACAGATTCTGATTTCTTTACTTTCTATGATACATTTTTCACTTAAGAAATATTGTAAATAGTAGATATCAGATGTTTCAAAAACTTAAATTGAATAAATGCTCCATTTCCTAAAATTTTTCCATGAAAAAGTATAAGAACTAAAGTATTTTCTAGTTTGTTGCAAATTGTCAGAATATGGATTTGGTAAGACGGAGAGCATACTGGTGTAATGACTGTCATCACATTGTCAATATTTTTAAGGGATTAACATGAGAGCACCCATCATCGAGTAATGTAATTCTTTTTAAAGGTAAGAAGTCCCATTTCTTACATGGATTTCGGTCATATTCAAGAAGACATTTTCAATTTGTTTGTCAAATGTGTCTAGTTTTATGTTTTTTTACATATAAATGGCACATACGTAGCACAAGCAAATGCATATCTTCATGTATACAGATATTGGTTTTGTCACTCCAACATACTGATTATGTGATGCTTCTGTTTGTAAGATTGTGTATTGTGATCATAATTGTGAATTGATTGATATATGTTGATAATAAAGACACTTTTATGAACAAGTTGGGTTCACTACATTTTATGCTACCAATCAGAGCACAGATAGGTCTATGTTTATGCAAAATAGTAGTCAGTTGTAAAGATGTTTGCATTCTTGTAAGTGAAAGTTGTAGAAGTACATTAAATGTGTAAAAACAGATTGCATTTTTCCAATGGTTTATTGGAAAAAAACATTAAAATTTTAGTCACTACTCAAAAATTAGGTTCTCATTTATTTAATCAGAAACTCAGTTTTTATTCTAATATATTTTGTATTTCATTAATTTGATCTTGTTATATCAGAATGAGAACCTAAGTACTACAATACTTCATATTACTGTAATAAATTGAACAAGTAATTAAAAAATATATTTCATTCAATAAAATTAAGCCAAATTATCTAATTATAATAATTACCTGATTACTATATAAAAGAAAATATTGTTTCATTAACTACAAATTGTCCTTCAACAGATAAATTATGAACACAGCTGGTCAATGTATTGCAATATTGTTCTAAGATGCATTTTGAAACAAGGATTTGTGATTAATTTATATTGGCTTTGATTTTTAAGATACTTATTTTAAAATAATAAATATAATTGGCCAGTGCCAGTTTTTTGTTTAGAATGTACTATATAAATAAATGATCTGTCTGTGAAAAATCAAATATAAGTTAAATGATATAAATGAAAATATCCTTCATAGGGACATTTATCTAGAATTATAATCGTCACATAAATAAATTTACATACTAATCACAATTTCACTCTATAGATTAAATTTGAATGTTAACAGTAATTATTTTAGAATAATGATATTGACTAATATTGATCATCACACATAAATTAATGAACAGCAAGTGGCTTAACTGGCTCATTTCTGTATTATATATTTCAGACTACAATAAAAAAGCTAGAACCGATCAGGATTTGCATTCATATTTGGACAATCTGTATTAAGCTGGCTACCGAAGGAAACACGTTTTTTTTAACATCCAGTGTAGTTATGACTCGAGAATCTTCCTTCTCCAGCATTTATCGATCCTGTAACGTGGCCTACACACTGCAACTTCAACTTACCAGCTCTGTGAGCTATGTTGATCACTTTGGTTCTTCAATCTATTTCCTCATTCCAAATATTGTCCTAAAGAGACTGCTACATTGAATGGCTTTGAGTTTGTTTATGAAATCAATAGAAAGGATTAGTTATAATAAAATAAAGAAACACTTGTACGAAAAATATTTATTTAAAATATGATCTAGCCAATATTAAAGTATTTACAATAATAAGGTAATATAAGGTATATACAATCTTACTAACTTGTGCAACATAAAATCTTTTACGAAAATTAAAACGGTGCTATAATTTCTTTTTGCTGAAAATTCTTCAGGCTAATTTGAATTCAAATTTTTTTTATGCTGAACATAAATTCTATTGTATATATAGTTAAGATAAGAAAATATTGGAAACCATTATGTAGTCAAATTTTTTTCATTGACTAATTTTTATGACTATTATATTAAAATGATTATGAAATTGTGATTAAATATGGATTTATTTTTACAATAAAATAAACAATATCCTTGAATTTATGTATTATTTTTGTAAAATTATGAAATTAAAATTTCAGTGAATACTAAGTGCTTGTTCACATTAACTCACGGGCGGCAGTGGGCGCGGTGGTCTGGTCGAGCTCGGTTTTCACATTGGCCGCGCGTTTGCGCGATTGTAATATGTTGTCAGAGGTTGTAAACATGGACAACGATCTTTTATTTTTAATCGAAAATTCTTATGAAAGGTTGAAAGATGACAAAAATTAGAATTGGTGTGGCACGAAATTAATAAAGAAAGAGAATGGTATGGTGAATAGCACTGATACACTTCTGTATTGAAGAACATGATGAAAACGTCTTGTTTGCAGTGACAAGTTCAAATTGGTCGATCTCAGCTGAAGCCGTGAGTCAAACACGCGCTCAACCGCTAGTTTGACGTGAACACACACACACACACAAACTCATACGTTTGATAATGCCGCGAGCACGTCGCATGCGCCAGCCGCCAGCTCGTCTGCTACTTTCACTGCACCTGCGTTTTATACGTGAACACTAGCGTATTATAATGTTTGTTTGATATTTCATGACCGCGCCAGTCCCCACGCCCGCGAATTAACGTCAACAAGCACACTAACAAATTCATAATAGAATTTCTCATAACTAAACACCCATTTTAATTGATATAACAAATAAATCAACTATTTACAATAAAAAAATCTTAAATATTTAGGTTTTTAGACAACAATTTAACATGGGGCCTTAGTTTTAAAAATTACTTGTGGTTTACTTTCCTAATATTGAAAATGACAATCACGTTGGACTCGTATTATAAAAAGAATTTACCATAGTTATGAAAATTAAGATAAAAATGTAAGTAAAAAAAAAAATAAAAGTTCATGTTTAATTATAGCCTCCTGGAGCTAAGATTGGAAAAAATTAAATTGATATGAAACCCTGCTTACTTAAATCTGTCATCTATAAAATATTTTGAGATTACAATATTTGGATAAAAATGTAGACATTCGTGATGGCAACATTACAGTTTGCCATGGGAATATGATAACTTCTTATGGGAAAAGTTCCTTAATCATACACCTTCATATGCAAAATATAATGTCATGTGAAGTTTATATTGTGTAACGCCATTAGTTGATAAGAAATAATGACAGCAACAGTGTAATTAGTTCAAAATTCCAGAAATGGCATAAAATACAACAATGTTTAGAATTTATTATTTTTTATTTAATTTTCCTAGAAAAGATGATAAACTTAAAAAGTAAATGTTTATCAAAATGGTAATATAAAAAAAATTGCACAATATAGGATTTGCACTAAAAGTGTTCCATTCAAGTGAAAAAAATGGAAATTGATTAATGAAGGTTGTGAATCTGAAGTCTTAAGTATTTTTTTTAAAGTTTTTAAAAACATGCTAAAAACAAAAATAGGATGGGGGGAATCATTAAATATCACTTTACTTAATATCTATCAGTGTTACTTAAAGTTACTAGTTACATAAATACACCGTTATTTTTTCAAACATCTGACTGCTGCCAAATGCTGTCGATATCTAAGAGAAGAAAAGTGGATGTTCTGGAACCTAGCTCTTGGAATAACTCAGTATGACTAGAGTCCTTACTTAGGCCCTTGTGTTTTGTAGGTGTTCTGCTATACATCAAAAATTTTATAAAATACTAAAAATGCAGATCATTTTATCAAAAAGATGGTGCCACACAATGGTGTAACGACAGTGATACCTTGCAATCCATTTGTGTCCATAAAACAATGTTTTGATAATATTTTACTGTTTCTGAGAATAATAAAATATATAATTTTTAATTAATATTTTTCCTGCCTTGTTGTAAATGATTTTAAACTATTTACAAGACACCTAATCAAAATCTTATATTTTTAATATTGAAATTTAAACGTTTTATGTGCTATTTGCTGTCCTCTTCCTTTTTCTCTATATTGTCTACATCTTGTAATAGTTTTTCCAAGTCAACATTCTCAAATTTTGAACTCTGTTTATTGGAGGCATGTGCTAAAAACAATTCTTTGAGGAATTGCAATTCTCGTGTGAGGGTGCTGACTTTCTCTTCCAAAACTTGATTTTCTGCCTTCAATTTGTTAACTCTTGTAAAAGTTTCCTGTGTTTTCTGTTTAGATTTATGTCTACTTTTTTTCACTGCCTAAAACCAAAACACAATTACTATTAATCTATAGTATGGTCCCTCACAAATTTCTTTTCCGCCATAAAATTAGCGCTATAGTATCATTGTAATGAAAATATAGAACCATGTATGGATCACACATGATGTTAACTACACAACTATTTGAACATATTTAATTTCACATCAGCAAATCACGAAAGTAATTTGTCATTTATAAAACTTAAAAAATATAAGTTACAAATTTTTATTTTCAAATATTTCATAATAAATTAATACTAGTTTTAATAATAAATTAATCTATATCGATTAGTTGAAATAATCTAGTTTCATGACTAGTCAAATTTCAACATTATCATATTAGAGTGCAATATTTAAGATAATAATGCCATTATCATAGTGTTGTAAAACACAAACAATAATAAAGTTTTTTTGTCCATTCTTATGAATATGTAAGATAAACAAATACATTACAAAATTTAGTAGACTTTAGAATTGTAGACGCAGGTTAATATAATCTATGGTGATTCTGAGAATTCTTTATCAAAATATTTTAAAAATTCTCAATGTCCAAAAAAAACACATTAAACAACCATTGATGATGCTAAATTGGATTAAAAATATAAATGTCTTTATTAAAAGTTTGTTAGTGCATGTATATTATAACATTTAAAAAACAAATTATTCACTTAATAATATTTTGATAAATTTTCAAAATATTTACATAAAAAAATGGAAAAGCACAATGTATAAATTAGTATCCTCCATTTAATAAATCTTCATATATTCAAAATACTGAAAACCACATCAGAAGTTTACTTTGTATCATAGCAATAATATTGTGCAACAATGTGTGTGTATATATATATATATATATATATATATATTATATATTATGTAACAAAAAATATCTGGACATTTTACCAAAAAAATTTAATTGCACTATATATGAGTGTTTCTCCTCATTTTGTAATAATATTATCTATTCAAAACACTGCCCACACTAAAAGCCAAGATAGAAATCTCGCTTTTTTTTCATAAATAGTAATTTTAGTATACGAAAAATAATATTGTGCAACAATATACACATCCACATTGCTAACGAAAGTTCTGAGAATGAAATCCTATTATACTAAAAAACAAATCTGAAGTTAATTCTTTATTTGTAACAGAAACACAAAAATTATAATTATTTTGTGTATCAATACAGCTGCATGTCACATTACCAGATATACTTATTGACATGGGTACCTAAAAGATTAAAAAAATAAAACAACTCGATTTAAATACCATTAGAATAACTATTATAATTCACATTCCCCATACTTAATTATTAACATGTACGTAAAATTAACCATTATCTACCTCATTATTTCTATCCCTCTTGCGTCTGTAGTCTTCACTTTCATCATCAGCATCGCTGACGCCGCGAGGGGCGCGTCTCGCAGACTTTGCTGGAGGCATCTCGTAGTTTTCCAATATCATCAGATTTTGAGTTCAAACATCAAGTGGTAAACACTGCGTCAGAGCCTGTTGTAATACACTGATGCAATCAATAACTAAAAAGTGTCAGCAACGAGTAAGTCGTAATATTATATAGCAAATTTATGGAACATCATTTAATATAAAAGTATTTTGAAGCCACTATACACCACACAGACGTATTATCTATATCGTAAATATATACACGTTAATCCAAGCAATGAACCCGACCACCCAACGCTCGCAATATAGAGAGCATAGAGAAGATTAAATAGTGAACCTAGTGCGATAAATTTATATAGTGTATTATCTATGGTAAGACGTTGTCACTCAAACTACAGAAAGCATAGAGACCTTCTACAATTTTTGCAACTCTATACATGTATTTCTTTTTAGCACCCTGCACAAGCGTATTTGACGTTAGCATTTTCCTAGAAAATAAGTATACACGTGTGAAACATCAAGTGGACCTCTTGGAAATGTTTAGCATGCAGTTAAACTAAAAAGTTAATGCTGTATTCACAGTTTATGTTGTTGTTATATCTGATATAGTTGTATGTGAAAATATGACAAACAAGAATATGTCTTGTTCAGTAATTGTTTTGGTTTTGTTTATTTCTCGTGTTTTCTACGGTATTTATAATAAATCGTAAACTGTCAGGTCTCCTAGAATATCAAAATGTTGTCATCACAATGTAACTTTCAGTCAGAACGACTGTAAAATGCTATGGTTTCCATAAATTTCGAGAGTATGAAAATGTCCTTAAAAATATAAAGGTAAATTTTTGTGCCAGTTTAATATTAAAATTATGTGTAGACAGATCTTTATATCAAAAAACCAGTATATTCCGATATTTTATACAAAATTATAATTTGCTTTTAGGTTATAGGAAAAGGCTCTAATGGTGTTTAATTAGCATTATTTGGAATCAATATCGATAACTCAAAAACTTAAAAGAAAATCTTATTTTAAACTAGCTGTTTTAAATATTCGTTACGCTTTGAGTAAATTATGATTAGTAAAGATTTTTTCTGATCGCAATCTTACTTCCGCTATTTTGATTGTAGCTTTTGCTTTCTAGTTTAATTCTGGTTCTAATGTCGTTGTTGATTCTTTCTTATTTCCTTTTTAAAAATTCTCCTCTTTCCTATTGCAGCAAATAATCTATTATAAGGTGAGGCGTTGTCATGATGAAGGCAAATGCTTCAGCGAGATCGTTTTCACGAATTTTTCAAAACAATTGTTGCACATTAACTTGCCATCCCGAAAAAAGAGGCCACCATTTTTTTTCCTACACATCGACCTCAGTAGGCAACTCCTCAAAAGTACACACCGACTGTCTTTCGCTTTCGGAATCGTAACAGTGAATTCAGCTTTCGTTGTTTGTAATTATGCAGTATTATAGCATTTGAGTTACCAACAGCAAACCTTTGCAACATTTCGTGACATCGATTAACACGACGGAGTTTTTGAGCTTCGATCAATTTATGAGGTATCCATAGAGTACAAAACTTCTTGACTGCTAAATATTCATGAAAGACTTTGTGTACTTCATTAGTACTGATGTTTAATTAAGCTTGTCTGAATTTGCTTGTAGCTCACTCTTTTATCAGTTTCTATCATGAGCCGTACAGCATTGACGTTGTCTTTGGTCGTCGCCGTAGTACGTCCCTCACGCAAATCGTCAGTCAGATTAGTTCTATCACGTCTGAACTAGTTAAACCAATTATAAACAGTGACAATGGATAGACTTTTACCGTGAAATGCCAACCAAAGTCTGTTATAATTTTCTTATTGATTGAAATGGCAACGAAAATCATAGCAAATCATTGTACGAAAATTTTTTCGCTTTTCATTCATGTAGACATTAGACAAATAATTTTCTTTTTTTCGGCAATTTGTAAAAAAATAACAGATAAATATAATGTTCATACTAAGGTTGTCGAAAAATTCCGTTTTTACTCTAATTTCAAAATTTACTTCTACTCCCATAAATATGTTTTTCTTTTCTTTCACTATTTCTAAATGGCTAAATCTAAAAGTTTAAAGCGTCACTTGTAAAATAAAAACGTTGGTGTCAAAAAGTTAAAACAAGTAATAAAGATCAAATTGAATCTTGAAATACTGGTAGATAAATATTAAGTAATAAGATTTTTTATGAAGCTAATTAGAAAGTTGATAAAATGTAATATTTCTGATTAAGAACTATTCAATTAAACTAAAAGTAAATGGAATCAATAATATTAAAAACTTTTCATTTATGGAGCTAATTATAGATAACCATTTCATTTCCTTGCAGTCTCTTCAGGTACATCCTTTAATTTTTTTCAATGTGGAAGTATTTAGTAATTAAAATACAAAATGGAATTGTCTAATGATTTTTGTATGCAATTGATATATGTGAATTAATATAACTATATAATATATATTATCTTTGGATCTGAAAGCGTTATTTTAATATTCCCCAGAAGTTTGAACATGTTACTAAACAAAATATATAAAATATAAAAGAAAAACGTTTTTGAGACATTTTTCATTTATCTTAATGAAATAATGCAATCTCAGTTTTTTGAGCATTTTAAAGAAACAAATGAGCATGCATGCCTACAATGCATGTCAGAGAAGCGATGGCCATCGCGTCTCTGTGAACACTCGCAATTCCACAAAAGTCACTAATGCGTTGATAACCTATATAGATAAGAATAGGATATCTAATAGAGGGAGAGAAAGGATAATGAAGAGAAAGTGTGGTGATGGAAGGGGAGTGGGGCTATTATAGAGAGAATGGGCCATCAGAACTCTCACTCACTTGGCGAAACGCAAGTGGGAGAGATGTCAAGTGACGGGGAGATGTCACTTCACATCTGTATTCTGTCAGAGTATGGTATCTTACAGGTTGAGCTAATCCATTTCCTGCTGCACTTAAATTAGGGTTAACTTGTATGAATATGAATAAATTGCTGTGGTCAGCTCAGCTAAACCACATCAATTACAAAATCACTAAAGTCACCTTTATGCATTTTTGTACGACTTAAATACACATTAAATGCTATGGTATATTACGATAATCCGTAGGTATACAAATGAGTAGAAAATTGTAGAATAATACTCATTTTAAAATATGATACTCATGCTCTAAAATGAGTATTATTAAGATTATTTGTTTAAATAAACGAATATTATGTGTTATTATTATTACAATTAATTAGGTATAAATATATTTTTATGAAATTCTAGTGTTTTTGTAAAACAGATTTAATCTTCATAACCACAAAAGCCTTATAGTATTTGATAATGAATGAATTAATAGAAGTGTCCTTTACTCTAACTGGATTTTAGAATATATGAGCTGATAAATTTCAAACACCAATATGTCCACTGTCAGGTGATTTTGACTTTTTTATGTCAATGGTAAAAGGAAAAAAATGTGTTTTTACCAATTAATTTCAATTTCAAATATGTCCACTATTATATAATGAAAAAATGGTTTAAAAATTCTGATTCTTTTCAAAAGCTAGTACGTCTCTCAGTGTATTCAAATCACAGTCCAATACGTCCAAATCAACCAATCAGATGAGGCCATTTTTCATCATGGCGGCCACATTGTTTTTGTTGCTGGTGGAACGTGTGTGTTGCTCAGCAATTAAAATTCAGTTTCTTCGATTTATTTAAGTGAAAATGAATTCAAATGTGAAAATTGTTGAACCTCACCAAGCCAGGAAGATAAGTAACATAAAGACGATGCAAAGAAGGCTCGGAAAAGGCAGAAGTTGTGAGTAACCTATTCGTTTATTTTCATTATTAGGATTTACGTTTTTGGGGTTGCCATAACTACGTAATTTCGCCGAAATCTCCTATTTTCGTGTTTATCTTTTTGCATAAATTTGTTTAAATTTAATTACAAAATTATAAATTTAAATTAAAAAATATATATTCAGATATATTTAATTACTTTTAATTAAATTTCAAAATTATTAATTTAAATTAAAAATGAAAATATAGTCAGGATTTTTTTGGGAAAAGAAAATAGGTGAAAAGAAAAGTCATGATTGAAGTTTCTCTAAAATTACTTAAAAATAATGTTAAATTACTTTTTTTTTAAATGAAGCTTGACTTATGCATCTATGTATTATTTTCAGATATTCAGCACCTGGATTGCCCAAAATGCCTCCTTGCAAGCACAACAGTAAAACATTAAAATGTATGTTACAAGCAGAGACATTTTTCACTTTCATCAACGACTCTACAGAAATATCTCAAAAGTTGAACAAGATAATTATATACTCAAGTACACTGTCGCTACCAAAGTAAAACGACTACGTCCCAGAAAAGGAGCTAAAAATCCTAGAGCTTTTGCGGTTAAATATTTCATCCCCAACAACAATACAAAGGTTCTCATTCCTGTATGTAAAAAGACATTTCTGCAGGCCAGTAGATTGAAGTCATCCAGAATCGAAGGTGTAGTCAAAAGGCATTACGACACTGGCGGTATAGCCAGAGAAAACAGAGGTGGTGACAGAAAACAATTTGCTTTTGCCTCAAAAGCAGAAGCTGTAGAAAAATTCATAAAAAGTTTCAAACCGTTAGAGAGCCATTATTGCAGAGAACGAATAAAAGTACGACAATATCTCCATCCTAACTTGAATATTAAAAAAATGTTCATTATGTATAACGATCAAAGTTTGCCAGGATATGGTGTAAAGCAAGGATTTTTCAGGAAAATTTTTAATACACGTTTTAATATTGGCTTTGGTAGCCCAAGAACAGATGTGTGTTCTTTTTGTTTACAAATGACAGAGAAAATAAAAGTTGAAACTTCTCAAGCTAAAAACAAGAACTCTTCACGCAGTATCAGATCCACAAACTTCAGGCAAACAATTTTCAAAATGTTGCAAGAGGATACTCAGGACTTCTTATAGTTTCGTTTGACTGTGAAAAAACTACCAAAATACCAGACCAAACAACCTACTACTCAAGGCAACTTTACTATTATAATTTTACCATTGTTATGGGCACTTCACGCTCAACACTGACGCCTGACAATATACATGTTTGGATGGAAGATGAGGCATCTAAAGGTTCGAATGAAATCTGTTCGGCTCTGTATCATTGCCTAAATTCAATAGATTTAACTGGTGTCAACAAAATACGGCTAATTTCGGACGGTTGCGGCGGACAGAATAAGAATTCCATTGTTGTGTCGATGATTATGAAATGGCTTCATGAAACAACCAGCAATATCAAAAATATAGAACTGATATTTCCAGTCACTGGTCATTCTTTTTTACCAGCGGACCGAGTATTTGTTCTTAATGAAAGAGTTATAAGAAAAAGAGAAAACATTATTGATCCAAAGGAATATAAAACGATTATTGAAGAACATGCAACAGTCCACCAATTGGCAACCAAAGTAGCTGTATACGATTGGAAAGGCAAATGCAAGAAATTTCTCAAAAACACTAACAGTTGGCATTTCCAAATAAGTAAATGCAAGAGATTAGTATTAAAAAAAAGGTAACAAAATTAATGTTCGCGGTGAAGTTTCCTATAGAAATGATATATGTCAGAGTAAAAGTTTGTTGAAACGCGGTAAGAGGCTGGTTGAGATGACTTTAAATTCAATACCAGTGGGGGTCCCTATAAAAGCAGCAAAACTTAAGGACGTCAATAATCTTCTGACGAAACACTATGGAGCTGATTGGATGCATTTAGAAGAACTTAAGTATTATAAAAATGTCCTTACAAGAGACAACAATGATGTAACAAACAGCGATGGTGAAAGTGTAGTAGGTCCCGGAAATATTGAAAATGAAGAAGTTCTCGATTTCGTGTGATTTGTTAACTTGATGTCTTAATGTGATTGCCATAACTTATTATACCTGTTAATTTACTATTTTGATTTGTGAACGGTTAAATAAATTTTATTAACCAATCAATACCTGTCTTGCATTTTTTCTTTACAGTTTTGACTAAAACTGGAAGTTACATGACATCCTCGACATGATTTAATTTAAGTTCTGACAGCTGAGCACCAAAAAGTAACAATAATTGTTTTTAAATATTGCAAATATTTACTTACTTGTGTATATGTGGGTTTGTTTAGGTCAAATCTTGCAACTGATTTTTTTTTTCTAAATTTTATTTATTTTTTGAAATTATTTATTTTACTTTTTACAATATCATTTCATTTTATAGTTTTGTTATGTGCTTCATAGTTTGATAATAATAAATTAAAATTGTTTTGTTACCAATTCTGGTAACCCCAAAATAACAAGAAAAGATGTCATCATTCAATACAATTCGATTCAAAATACAATATGTCCGACCTTACTTTTGTTTCAAAACCAAGTACGTCCATTGGTTTTGTTCACAATCCCATATGTCCATACTGGTTTTATGGATTATAGCATTTTTCTATTATAAATCATTATTTATTTTAAGCGGTCAAAGATACTAGTCACTAACATGACATAAATAACTCTTAACATGTGATAAAATTTACTAATAATACTTATCTTAGCTTCATTTCGTTTATCACGGACATATTGATGTTTGAAATTTATCAACTCATATAACCATTATTTGGAATGGAGAAAACAATTTTTCATCAGTTTTGTTGCTTAAGCAAATAATATACGGGAGCAGAGCATTGTTCTTTGATCGTAATCCAGTCCGCTATTTTAGAAGATTAGTCCGAATAAACAAACAGACATTTAATTTTATATAAACTTTGTTTGTATTAATGTTTTACTGTTTAATGATACATAAACACAAGCTAAAAAGCCTAATTTTTTTTATTAAAATTCAGGGTAAAAACAAAGTGAAAAAATTATACGATAATAGCTTTTTGTAAATATTGTATTGTATGAGGTGTTAATTTGCGGAAATCCATAGTAGACGCTTACCTGCAACATGCAGCATGCAACCCACCGCTGACCCTCGAATCTGCCTCTCCACTACGAATCTCTATCCAAATGATTGAATATTGATTCCAGAGGATTGACAGATATCGAACACCTAAGCAAGTGTTATTTATTTTTATAATTATTATAATTATAATTATTTATTAATGTGCATGTGCCCCCTAAGTATATATTACATGTATACTTACGGGGCACATGCGGTGAGTGTGGCATTATAAAAATATGATAGATACCCATACACTTATATACTTTCTCACAAACAGCTGCCGAGATCATATCGAGCGTATTAGAAATACTGCACTTTTCTACACAGCAAGGCTCGGGGCCGTGCTCGGTAGAAAAAGTAAACTATCTAGAAGTAATAAACGTACCATATACAAAATGTGCATTAGGACGGTGATGACATACGCGTCTCCCGTCTTCGCTCACGCCGCTCCGAAAGCACTACATAGACTACAGGTAATACAGAATAAGTTCTGTAGAGCCGAAACGGATGCACATTGGTGTGTTCGTAATTCAGTTCTCCATAGGGACTTAGAACTCCCCACTATTTCCAAATATATGAAGGACGCATCGAAGCGATTCTTCGACATCGCGAGATCACATCCCAATGCGCTCCTTCGCGCGGCGGTTGACTATCAACCGCCGCATCCTTATCCATAGGCCACGGAACGTACTTACCGATCCACCTGACGCTCTTACAGCGGCGGTTGAAATCTTAATGACGTCAACGACACGCATGACTGACTTAGAGTAGGTCTATCCGTTAGTCAGGTCATCGGCCTAAGCTCCCTTACTCCACCCGGCCGCCGCTAACCGCCTCCGGCTGGGCAGGAGGGAAGGGAACCGACCCGTGACGGTTTCCTACGACATCCTATGCCGAGACGATTCCCTCCAAGGGTCGTCCATAGCGCATGTCACGCGCCGTCGGCACTCGCATGTGCCGTCCGTCCGCACTCGGTGAAGCTATCAAAGTCGTCTGACTTGTCATCCGACTCGTCTCGACCGACTAAATAGCATAGCCGACCCAATTACTTCACTTTCAGGAGGAATTTTTTAGTGGGTTTCAGTCCCACATTACCCACGCGTACGGGCGCGAGGGTGTGCAGGATAGACATTTTTTACCTCCTCCTCGTCGCAGAGGTAAAAAAACAGCTGCTTACGTATTCGTCCGGTTTCGGAGCAGTTCGTCTCGATCCGTGCGACCTTCGTACAGTCGTACCATATACATACACGTTAAGCGAACGCTCGGCCGAGCTACATAGTAGGCGGAGTGGGGGGTGTTAGGTTTTATTTTCGTTACGGAATTTTTTATTCCGTCGCCGCGCTCAAAGCCCGCGATAAAAACTATGCAAAAGCTTAATATATGTCGTATTATACAATATTTTTTTGAAACAAGAAGAGAATATCATACGACAATAGTATAGTAGTGTACTTAAGACACAAAACTGTAATAGTGAACATTTCTTGTCAGATGATAAATGAAGCACTTGTTACACAACCTTTTGAATAGAACTCAGTATTCTATCCATCGTAATCCAACAAACTTTTTTATATGATTATACAATTTTAAATAAGAAGGTCGAATACTCAACATTAACTGTACATTTCATAGAATATTACTGCTATTTGAAAAGATAGTAATGATGATAGATAATGAAAATGAGGACCCATAAAAGTATAATTAAAATTTAGCAGTTAAATTATTAAAGCATTTAATTCACAATGTCAAAATAACTAAGAAAATCCCAAACTTGTTTTATTTACTGATTTTAATAAAATGTTGTAAATCATAGTCTGTCAATCATAAAAAATCTTTGAAATCGTTTATATAAAAATTTCTTTGTCTTAAACTTAAAAAAAATACATTCTATTATCTTTCTCTCTGCCAACAGCAAATAGGAACCATAGATAGGAATCTCTATATATTCATATTCATCTATGGATAGGAACGAGCGAAGCTGCTGTGCTGTGTGCTGTTACCACCCATTTCTTGTGGAAATTCTACTTCTTTTTTAAGATATTTTCACTGAAATGACTTCTAGACTTGAAAAAGACCGTGCTAAACAAATCCAAGAGCGATGTCAAAACATTCTCAATCAAATGTTAAAAGACGAAGACAATAAATATTGTGTGGATTGTGACGCTAAAGGTTCGTGCATTTTGGAATATGATACCGTTTATTTTGTCATTTTAATAGAGCGAGAATGTATAACTATTTTTGTAGTTGTATTTCGGAATCGTAAATGATTGGGGATACCTCCATTAAATAGTAAGCATTGAAAATTCTAAGGGCTGTCACAATAAAATTTACAATTGTCCTTATCAGATTAACGCAATTCTATTTCCTATTACACTAAAACTGGTAGTGTTTTACATAAATATAATTATTTTATAGTATTTTTTTTTTGCAATTCTCATAATATATGAATTAATATGAAGTACTATTTCAGCATTGATAAAATAAAATTGAATGAAAAACATCTCAATTATATTAACAGTTTGCATTTTTCTAGTCCCATATTCATTATTATAAATCAATTATATGAAACTTGTTTACATTCTGTGGTAAATTATATTTTGTTACATGTTTGCATGTATTAAAAATTACTATATTCAAAATGTTATTTTTAATGGTTGCTTGCTATAAATGAATGTTACTTCGAGTCAAGGAATACCATACCAATACTACTTAAAAGGTGAAAAAGACGGTGTAAGCCGATACCAACAAAATGATTCTATGACAATATTAAAAGAAACTTTTTTTTCATATTTTTTTTATTACTAATATGTTGACTGAGATCTAAGTAAAACAACACTGTCACCTTTTATTTAATGTGCTCACATACAGTAGAACCTCGATAACTCAAACCTCGGTAACTTAAAAACCTCTATAACTTCAAAAAATTATATGTTCCCTTCCCATCAGAGCCCAAAACCTCTATAACTTAAAATACGCAACCTCTATAACTTAAATAAGTAATCTCTGTATTGGCCCTCAGTAACTTAAAGAAATGTTTCCACAACCTCTATAACATAAAATTGTTTGTCAATGAATCATTTTGAAAGAGTGTGCAAAACAAAATGTTTCGGTATTTATTGCTTGCACGTGTTCACTAGTTAAATTGTTAACGTAAACAATACATGTCACCTATTGTTTGCTTCTTCGAAATTCTCTAAAGCTTTGCGGCTGTTAGCCTTAAGACATAAGTAAGTCTTGGATCATAAGTTTTTAATCATTGTCCTGGAAACATCGCTGTACTTACTGTGTGATAAAACTGGCTTAAAATGAGTTCAAAAAGAAAACTAACAACACTTACATATGCTGATAAAGGGTGGAACAAGGGTACATACATACATATGTACATACCTACCTCTATATTAACCTATCCCTAACATAGACCCTTGATAACTTAAAACCTCTATAACTTAAAATATTTTGTGTTTCCCTTGGACTTTAACTTAATCGAGGTTCAACTGTATTAAATACTTATATTAATTGTAATTCACTGCAATTCCAAATTTCTCTGAAAAAATCTTTTGAAATGATACTTTTTCTAAATATAATATTAGTGTTTGAGATAGTTTATCAATAATTATTTACCATACTATTTGTTTTAGAAGGTAAAAATGATGAATTCTGTTCTCACACCCTCATTAATGATTTTCTTTCAATTACTTTTGTTTTGTAGATAGAAAAAGGTCTTTGTTAAAATACTACCCATTCATCCATTCACAAAATATTCCCAAAGTTATTATTATTAAAGTTTTATTTCAACTAAACTATGTCATTTATATAATATACTTACAACTTGCTATATTCTTTTCCAATTTTTTGTTCTTGCAGCCAGTCAAAAATTTCATAAATAAACAAATTATTTAATCACCATGTTTGATTTGTGCCTACACAATTATTTGCCATGTTACTAGTGGCTTTATTAAACTACTTTTGATTTTTGTACTTTATCAAATCTTTACATGGAGCGGAAAGCTCTATCGTGATTTCAGAGTGAATTGAGCATGAGAAGACCAGAACAGCTTGCTCAACACCTTTCCGTGTGGTAGAAGAAGGGAAATCTAAAGCTAATCTTGGCGAAAACCCACAACTAATATAGCATTCATCCTTATTTTTTTTATAACCATGTGAAAACACTTAGCATATTTTTTGCATTGTAGTATTAAGAGGATGTATATTTTGCTTAGCACTTGCCTCTTATGGATCCAATTTTCATGTGTGAATTAATGTTTATGAATTGAAAGTTTTACATCAGTTTTGTATTCATACGGGATTGGAGTTTGTATGAAAATTGAAATTGATTTTTCCATTTGTTTTTAATTAAATTGTATTTATTTTGTTTTAATTCTTGTTTATGCCCCATATATGTATTGCTGTCTGTACATGTTAATGTTGAATCACAAAATTGTAATGAAACGCAAGTAACAAACTGCCCAACCCTGTGTATTGTCTTAATACAGATGAGTTAATTGTTCAATTCTCAACTAGGCATTTAAATTTACATGTGGACCTATTAATCATTCTGTGTCATACTAATTAAGCTGAATATGTGGATATGGTGTTTATGCAAATAGCTCACCTCTTTCCTCATTATTGTAGTTATTAGTACTAATTGAAACTGGTCAAGTGTGCTGAACTCATGTACTTGAGATTTTGTTTTTTGTTGAGAAAGTTATGATATCTTCAAACTTTTAGAGAGCAACCATCCTTTTTGTGGTTTTAGTTTAAATAAATAATTAATTAAATATTGTGAACATCGGCAGGCTAATAGATCAAATGAAGATTGAGGTTTCTTTAAAAATCATAAGACTGTTTTCACTCCAGCTTTACAAAAATTAATAGCTTGAGAAATGGCATATTAAATAGTTTTAAAAAATGTATAGTTTATGTGAGATTTCATATTGAAACTTTGTTTCATATTGAAATTACAACACTTCAAGTGTCTCAGAGCACATGATGATTACTCAATAAAAATGAATGAAGCTTGTGTAGTACTGTTAATTCTTGGCATCTGTTATAATTTACCTCTCTTCACTAGTTCTATTGAAATCACAGATAGCGCGCAGGTATGGAGGCAGCTTAAACTGTTGCACCATCAGAACAAGTCTTGATGTATGTAATAGGAAGTAGTGACGTAATTCATGAAGCATCTCATACCTAGCTGCCGTTTATAGTATTTTTTATTTACTCTATTAATTTTTGTTTGTAGTGATTGATGTATATCAGGTTTATTTGTATGAAATTTCCGTCTAAAGTACTTGACTATGTGCAGTTTATTACTGTTTTTTTTTTTTAACTTATGAACATCTTAACTTTTAAGTGTAGTATATCCTAATATTGTAATATAGTGTCAATGTGCACTATATTAGTGTCATTTATGTTTGCACTATTAAAAGAGAACTTTAAACAATTGAGATATTTATAATAATAATAATATAAACTCAAGCCTATGTCCCCGAAGGTAGGCAGACTATGGATTTCCACATGGTACCATCTTTGCATAACTCTCTCGCTTTACGAATATCTATCAATCTTTTCATGCAAGCTTGTCGGTTTGGGGTGGTTAAAATTTGGTCCTCTTTAAGGCTCTGAGCCAAAATGGCAAAAACCGCCTTTGATCATGGCCGTCCATCCATATGTCACAGGTATTTTACTCAAACACTACAAGATATGTATTGATAAAATTTGTAGTATAAGTGTCTTGTATAAGCCGCTACTTAGTTTAGTAGTTAGATAACAAAAATAAATATTTCTAAGGGGGGCACTCTATACATGTAACAGAAGCTGAAAAAAATTTTTTCCCCCAAAAGTCAATGTCTGGTATATATTTTAACAGTTCTTTTAAAAACACGGGTTTCTAAGGAATTTTTTTCATTAAATGAACATTTAATGTTTAATTATAATTGCTCTGAAAGTAGTACAAATTGTATCCACTTTTTTTTATTTTTTAAACCATATGTCCAAAGAATTAAAAAATTTTACAAGGGTAACAAATAATAAATTCTTTCAACGAAAATTATTTTGAACATGATCGGATAAACTGTTTTTAAGTTATTGTTGAAAAACTGCACTTTTCAACAAAATGACATGAAGATATGTTTTTTTATTGGTGCTTTTTAGTTTATACCATTCTAAAAGTAATAGTCAACATACCTACTTGTTTCTCTGGTTATAGGTGACTAAAGTGTTTATACTTATTCTGTGCGGGAAACATGGGAAAAAATGTAACGACATAGTTTTTCCATCTATAGTTCATTTCTTTGCAATAATGGCTACGGAACCCTATAATGAGCATAATCCGGCATGCTCTTGGCCAGTATTTTTAATGTGCCACCGATTTGGTCTATATAGGATTTTCTAAGGCAACCCTTGTCATCCTGTCATCCTTTCCACCACACATATTCGCTCTATAGATTTGTTTTCTTATGACATATAAGCAGTGGTTTATGTATTTTTTGTTTCTATTCTACTACTGTTACACGATTAATAATTAGTTATTTTTGGTGTCTATTGTTTACTATCGTCTAGTTTGAACTAAGTAATTTAAGGTTATTATTGCACTGTCTAACAGAAGAAATACATAAGCAGATGATCTACTGGCACAATTGTAATTATTTGTGTTTAGTACACATTATTCTGTACTTTGGAAAAAAACCAATGTCTTAAGTTTCACTCCTTTTTCACTTTTATGATATTTATGTTGGTTAATGCAAAATTTTAATCAGCATAACCCCCACATCCCTGATGGTACTATTAACTATGGTGGACTTAAATGAACTAACCATTCAAATGACAATTTTAAATGAATGAACCTATAAATGAATATATTGGTACACCTAAGCATTGTCTAAATTAAACTAATGTAGAAGATTAAATCTTAATAATTAAGATTTAAAATGATATCCTTGAAAATATGGTTCTGTGAAAGCAAACCATTTTAAAAAATTGAAACGCATTTGTCAACTTGAGCACTTTTCCATTATTTTTTGATTTCTAATATAATAAAAAAATTTTGATTCATTTCGAAAATATTCGTAACTAAATGGTACAAAAAATGTCTGCAAAAATGTACTTAATAAAAGTCGTCCCATATATTTGCACATCCGTAACAGTTTTTATTTTCTACCATGCTTTTCAAGAACAGTGAATATTTTTGTGTTAAAAAAAAAATAAATGTAAAAACTCTTTATGATTCATACTCATTTTTCTTGGTAATGCATAAATTCTGATGTCATATGTTTAACGTGTACTTTAACGCTAATCATGAATCATTTTAGATTTTTATTTTATTTATAAATTCACAACTATTTCTCGGAAAGGTAGGCAGAGACTACAGATTTCGACATGGTAAGATCGTTGCATATCTCTCTTACTTTGTTAACATCCATCAATCTTCTCATGCAAGCTTGTCGGTTTCGGGTGCCTAAAATTTGGCCTTTTTTTAATATGCCACCAATTTGGCATCATTTTAGATAATTTTTTTTATTGCATTTTAGGTCTGTCTGCAATAACATAACTTTTAATCATTAAGTTAGTTAATTTTAATGTAATTTTATGAGAATCAAACCAAATATAATCCTTGTGATAATATTTTATCTATCTTACTTGTTTCACAATATCAGGTCCTCGCTGGGCATCATGGAACCTTGGCATATTCCTGTGTATCAGGTGCGCCGGCATCCACCGCAACCTGGGCGTGCACATCTCCAAAGTCAAGAGTGTCAACTTGGACTCGTGGACACCTGAACAAGTGGTAAAATAACATATGCCACCACATCATTTTGTACACTTTGTGTGTAGCCAGTTTTATAAATTTAGCAAACAAAGGGTATCAAAAAAATTGATAAGGTTATTTGTTCATTTTGTGCCCATTGCTGTTTGTTGTTCTTTATTATCTTTGTAATGACTATTGATGCCAAGAGTGTGCCTATGACAAAAATCAATTGACAAATGTTGTTATCTGACTTGACACCATACAGAATCTCACGTCCATAATGAACATTTTGTCTATGACTATTTTTGTATTTTGCCATTTATTACTATGTTACAAATTTCATAGAATTTTTAAAATTATTGTGCATAGTTTCTTTTTCACTTTTAAAATATCTGTTTAGTGCGATGCAATATGCCTATTTGTGTGTAGTCTTAATATAATTATTCCAAGTTAATCTGCATTGTTATTTTTGTTACAAATTAATGATGTGTCTATGCAGGTATGTCTGCAGCAAATGGGGAATTCTAGAGCTCGGGCAGTATACGAGGCCAACCTACCAGACTCATTCAGAAGGCCGCAGACCGACTCTTCACTGGAATCATTCATAAGGGCGAAATATGAGCAGAAGAAGTACATAGCTAAGGAGTGGGTACCTGCACCTCCACCTAAAGTCAATTGGTATGATTTATTCTTTGCTAAAGTTTACAGTTTATAAATGCCACTTTTTGTGGTTAATTTTAAACAATGATATTTGCTGTAGTTAATTTCAATTAATGACAGATGCTGTTCAATTCAAAGAATGCGCAATATCAAATATCTGAATAACATTTATAAGAATGATAAGAAATAAAAACTGTACTTGGACTAATTTGATATAGAATAATTAGAGGCTTTTTATGTTTGGCTTAAAGTGTTATCATTTGTAAATCCAAAATGGCAATATTTTTGAAATGATTCTATCCTTAAGTGTGATATGTTTACACCAAGGATACTTTTAAATAAGTTTTTTTTATATACAAATATTTATCTGATCAGTATTCAGTAATTCATATCATGAACAAGTGGTTTCCTTTTAAAATCAACTGTATTGTTATTTCATATTAACTCCATAATTTAAAAAAAGGTTAATTTAGAATGGTTACTAATGATGTGATGTTGCCTAATTTTTTGGAAATCATAATTTAGGCTTTTGCTGTGGGTACCAGATAGTCCATGTACTTTTTTTTTGGAAATATTTACATATCAAACATAAAAACAGCCAGACTTGAGAAACCATTATTTTCCAATAAAGTAAATGTTTGTCTTCATGTGTGGGAATCAAACCCACGATCCAGCATAGCAAGTAGGGTCACTACCAAATGTGCCAACAGACAGTCAAACTGTATTAAAGATATTGGTAAAATCGTTACATTTTTGTATAATGGTGAGTTACCGAATAAAAACCAAACTTTTTATTCATTGTCATTTAATTCTATAACAATTTTTTTTTTTCATATTTCTGGCAATTTAAATATTGCCATTTTTTTTTGTACATTATTGGGTGTTAGAATCAATTTTAATGATGCAAAAACAAAGTAAAATATATATAAATATAAAGAAATATTTAAATAATATGAAAGACACAAGAGCAATTCGGGGAATATGGTTCTTAATTATTATGGCCTTTTAAATGTATAACATTATATTCTAATTTGGTATATGAATTATTTTATAATCAAATATGTCCTTGTGTTTAATATTATGGTAATTAATAATATACAGATATAAAATTGGTGCCACTTTACAAACAAGTGTTGATAAAAGAGTGATATACAGTTATCGAATATCCACAATAATTAATAGGTCATAAATATTTTGAATATCTGTCTCCTTACCTACATAAGTATAATATTATTGAACTAAATAAAGAATTGTTGAGGGCAGAAACCTAAATTTGTGTCCAAAAAAACTGTATCCTTCAGAATATTGAGGATGTGGCATAATGATGTGATGAAACATGGTAGTAAGCAGGGCAGGCAGACGATAATCTCTTTAGTGAATATTGTAACCTTCTTTATTATAAAAACTAAAAAATCCACCGGAATGCAGTGTCTTTCATAGAAATCAATATTAGTACAAGTTGAGTTGCAGCATTTTTATTTTAGAGTAATATTTGGTTCCTAATAAAGTTCTTTCCGTCTTCTTTTTTCAGTAAAAAAGAATATCCATATCCTTTTGAATTTAAAAATGGCTTTAAGCATGACATGACAATTGACAGGTGACCAGTCAATTAAAAAAATGCACGTAATGACTTGTCGAAAAATGTCCAAAATAGTAACTTTTTGATTATTTATATGATTTATACTTTAATTCTTCTTCATTAATTGTCATTGAATTACCATTTTATGTGTTATATTTAAATAACACATAAAATGGCTTATTTAACCAGACAACAACACTAATTTTGAGATGTAACAATGATATTGTGCTTGTTGTTTACAATATTTTTTTTATCAAACCTATTCATGTAGTTAACAAAAGGCAGAGTTTGATGGCTTAAATGATTTTTTTAAAAGACTTGAGCGGAGCCATGTATAGCCCCAAATTCTCTGTACTGCGTTAATGTAAATCTCATATGCATTATAAAAAATATGATCTGTGTTCTAAACACTGAACTCTCTACATTCTGGACACAAGTAGTGTTAGAATATATTCCCAAAATTGAGTAACATTTACTGAAAAAAATAATTTCGCTAAAGTGTTTTCTAGCATGTTATACATACAATTACACAATAGAATATACAGAGCCATCCTAGACTATGGGCACTTGCACAGAAGCTGGATCCTGGGGCATACAATCCGAGTCCTTAAGCACAGAGCTAGATTTATTGGGCACACAGCCAGCGCCCATGGACACACAGAGCTTTAGCCTTTAGATATCCAAGGTTTGAAACCTTTTAAGGAAGTCAAATAATACACAAACATAAATAGAATGTTATTTTACGTGCAAGTTAAATGTCGATGATGGTATTTCGATTGTCATAAATTGGTTGCCTCAGTAGAAATTATATGAGGTTGCTCGCCGTTTCCTTCTTTGGTTTTGAAAATTTTAATTGAAAATCTTTCACAGGCGATGTATAATGTTGGCAAGCAAACATTATACATGGGAATATTGTTACCGACATGTTTAAGATCATTCTACTTTCTGCAGCTTATGAAATGTTTACATCTATATCATAATCTGACCAAATGTAAAATTGTTACATACAGAGCACTGCCACCGTGGGTTGGCACTCTTTAGAAATAAATTGAGCTGCGCATCTGCCTATTACTTTTTTGGGAAAGATTCTTAATTTAATCCTTGTTAAGTTCATATCCAACACCTGAATTTTATTGTTGAGAGTTGTCAACAGTGAATGGATATTGCTCAGTCAAGAATTAAGGGAACAGCTATTTCTGGTGTATTCATTACTTAACAGAAAGAATAAGTTTACAGTTTAGAATAGATTCACAAATGGAAACATCATTTAGCACACAATTAACAGTTAGCACACCCAATACTGAGAGTGCTTCACCACAACACTTCTAAAGGCATCAAAAGTTATTGGAAAACATCTAAATACTAAATTTTAAAAACTTGTACCATCCAAAATCAAAACTAACAAATACATGTTTGGAGTCAACATTCAATTTATTTTTTTTATTACCATAACTAATGCTTTACTAAGTAACAAGCCTGTCCCACTTCAAAATATGTCTTTATTTTAAACTATGGGCAGATATTTTGCAATCATATTTAGCAATAATAAAAATACCTCATGACAACTACGTTTGGCTGATGGCTCCTGATCTCTCCTCTTACATACGGTAGTAAAAGTTGGGTATGGCAGAAGAAAAATGAAAGTAGAATCAATACAGTAGAGATGTGATCTCTGCATAATATGTGTGGAGTATGTTTGAAAGATAGATTTAGGAACAGTGATGTTAGAGAGCTGTGGGATTTGAAAGATCTAGTGATTAGAGTAGAAAAACACATTGCGGTGGTTTGACCATCTGTGAAGGATGGATGAAAGTAGAAACAATTTATAGAATGTGTGATAGAAACGTTGGCAAGGGCTGTCTGAAAAAATTCTATTAAATTGGCGGTATATTAATAAAAGATCAAAAAGAGAGATATGCAAATATCGTACCATGTGGAAATCTATAGTCTTTATTTACCTTTCTGGGAAATAGACACGAGTTTATTTATTTATTATTATATTTTCAACATATCGGTCTGTTCTGATATCAAAATGAACATATAAAATCAGTATTATATATATGTTGAAGTCCTATATTGTCTACAGCATATCAGTATAAAGTTCAACGCATATTGGGTAAATATATCACTATTGGAAGTTGAACTTAGCATGTAATCATTAAATAATTTATATTTATTATATTTTGTATGAAATTATATGATTGAGAAACGTATAGATTATTATATATACCTATATTTTTCTGTCATTTAATTTCATATTTGTGAATAATTTTTTTCAGGGATAAGGAAATAGATGAGGAGATGGAGAGACAGAAACGGAGAAAGAAGTCCAACTTGGGAGCCCTGCCTGCCCCCGCTAACACCTCAAGCGACACCAAATACAATGTATGCAATAATCTATTTCATAGTAGTGCACATTATTTAAACCGTGTCATTTGAACTAGCTGCCGACTACAAGTTCATTTCAATAGATATTGAATGTCGAATCCAAAGCCGATTATGATCCCCATTTCCATTTCAATCCAGATTTTGAATTTGATATTGATCCTTTTTGGAACTTGATATTGAACATGATCCTGATCTTATGTCCAATTTCCATCCCCATCCCCATTTCCATAATTTTGTTGAGCATTCAGATTTTGTTCTAGCTATTTATCGATTTCAAACATGCCTGATTCCAATCAATGTTTGGATCCTATTCTTGTTCCAAGCTCCAATACCAATGCTAATCCTGTTTCCAATGCTGACTCGATACATATAGTAATCAAACTCAAAAGCTTTTCTCACCCTAATCTTCACTTCCACTCTAATTTTACTGATTAACGTCCCACTGAGAGTTTCAATATATCTTCTTACATTTGGCCACAAATATTTCAGAAGTTTCATACACATGTTTTACCATAATTCTATTTCTTTACATGTTACTTTTGTCCGAGACTATTGACATTTGCCATTATTAGTATTCTAATCTGATATTGATTTTCAAGTTTATTACTAGGCATCATTTGTGTGAAATACTGGCAACATTTAGAAAATTATATGAGCAAATAAGCAAATTATAATGTTAATTTTTTATATGGAAACATTGCTGCTGCAAAGCTTAGCATTCAATTATTTACTTACAGTTCAGTTAGTACTAATGTTTATCTATTTCTGTAGGCATATTAACAATAACAACTGTATCAATTTATATAGAATTTGGTTGTTTAAAATCTTTTTTCATTAAGGTGGTCAATTAAAATAATTGTCTTTCTATAGTGCTCTGTATGTAATTACTTATATTAGTTTAGGTGACTATTTCAAAGAAATTGGAACTTTATTCTACTTAAAACTTACCCACATATAAGATAAATCTACACATTAACTATGATTAACGTATTTTATACATCAAATTGATTTTTTAATCGGACTTACTGACTAAACAGACGGAAAATCCATTTAATTGGAGCTACTCACCAACACTCCTTTGCGATAACAAGAGTGACTTACACATTGTGGCAACAAAAACGTGTGATAGACGGCATTGCAGTACTTTTGACATTGCAATCTAGAGAATACATTTGACCCACTTTCGGCGACCTTCATTATTGTAGGCATGCGGACTACTACACGGAAAGAAGCTAATATGTTTATATCTGCATGAAAAGTATTAAAAAAAAATTGTGTTAGGTATGTATACCTTGCTATGATTATCAGCATGCCATAGACAAATGTTGATTGATTGCAAACTTTAATACCACAAAAGTAATGTGAAATAGATAAACACATGTAAAAATAGTCAGCAAGTTACATAAAAATATCAGGTTGATAAATTTTTGATAGAATAACTGTTCTGAAAGAAATGTCTATATTTTTTATGCGAATGTCTTACAGCAACGAGACAGAACATTCTTACCAAAAGATGTTCTTTATTTTATTACGATATATGAGCAATGTTTATCATAAACCAAGTAATCATTATAAAAATGTTTAAAATTTCTTTATGTCTATCAATCTTTGTCTCTTTTCTATCATGTTCCTGCAGGAATTGAAGGAGACAACTGAACCCAAAAATGCTCTGAGCTCATCTGTTATCATTGTTTAGTTTCCCTTTATGTTAATTTCTTCAAACAATTCGAAAAGTACATCTATTCCTTTTATTTTTCCTTAACTTTGTGGCCATTGGTTGAAGAGAAACAACCTGGTCCCCATATCATAAAAAGAAGTATGCAGGATTTAACCATGAGACAAAGAGAAAAAAAAAATAATTGAAGATTACTGTATTATGATGTGAGTTATGTTGTTCTTTTTATGGTTAATCCCACATTGTTATGGTATTTATTACAATTACTATTTAAGAATATGACTGGAAATATTTGTCTTTTTTTTTCAATACTTTGTTCATATAAATAAGTGTAATGAAATATTTGTCTGTATATAAATTTAAGATTTTCTATTGTTTAGGATTGAATACACAGGCCTACAACGACTTTGGTGCCGGTGATTTTAGACCTGATTTTAAGTATGTCTTAGATGATGATATCAAAAATGTCACCAGTTTTTTCTATTAGCTCTAGTTCCCGAGATATAAAAAATACAGTTTTCAGAAAAAAATAATATTTTATTGGTATTAAACATCAAGAAATTGTTTACATACACTATGAGGCGCTCACACTTTATCTTGGTGTCGAATTTCAATACCGAAGTAAGGAAAATACAGATAATTTACAGTGGTTTTTTTTATGCTGATCTTTTGGTATGTATTCACCACAAACATAACAAAATGTAGCAGGATTGTTAATACAACATTTGGATGTACTAGCCATAATGATAATAACATAAACTTTATCGCTGTTATTGTAAGAATGACTATTTATGAAAAAATACTGGGAAAAAAAATAAATGAGAGTAGAAGGTAAGCTAGAGCTGATGAGTAAAAATAATGTATGACAATATATTGTACATTACCTACTTCATCGACCATAGGCACAAACAGAGCTGCATTAAAAAAAAATTGTTTTGTAGGCCTGTGTTATTCCTCCTTTCTCAATTTTTTTTTTGAACAACTCATATTCATGCCACAGACTAATGACAATTACTTGTACTTAAATACATGATTTTCTGTCATATAATCAGCTATATATCCTTTCTTGCCTAATTCTGTCATAAAATTCTACTTATTTTATTTCTGTGATTGTTCTTAAAACATGTGTATTTCTTAGATGTAGCTTAATAAGTAGTTATCCTGTGTTGTTTAATTTCTAGTTTATAAATACCGCCATATCTATGTAGAAAGGACATAATCATAAATATATGGATAATATTTTGTTGCAGAAATCGGAAGTGATACCTAGCTTACCAAAGCCTAAGTCATCAGTCAGTCCAAAACTCGGCCGGACCACACCAAGCATTCAAATGGAAACCAACACATCAAACGGTTCCACTGATTTATTGGGTTTGGATAGTTCAAAAGCAGAAAGTAAAAACAATGATGACATATTTTCCAGTTTCTTCTCAGCACCGCAGCCCATGGAAGTCAAAATAGAACAGAAACCAGATCTGAAGATGGAGGAAGAGAACTTCTTTAATCAAGCAGCGCCCACAGAGAAGGAAAAATCGAAACTAACTAAAGATAGCATATTAGCATTATATAGTCAAACACCGAATTCGAACATAACCACCCAATTCAATCCCACCCCGATGAATCAAGGATACCCGTACACTAATCCGGGATATCAACAGTCATACAGTAATGTCCCAACACAAAACGGTATGCAATTCAATCAGTTCCAATCGATGCCCGTTTATCAACAGCAACCTTTCCCATCAATGAACATGCCACAATTTCCAAATGCTTATCAATCTCCCCAGCCGCCTTACGCAGCACATACGAGCCAACAATTGAATCAACAATTCAGCAACATGAATTTAGGACAGAGTTTCCCTACAGCGTTTCCTCAGCAAAATACAAATGTTGCCGGCAACGTGACGTGGCAGTAAAATTAGCTCATAGGATTTTTAGGATAATTTTTTGTATGTCATATTGATTTAAAATGGTATGATTACTTTTAAGAACATGAAACTGGCATTGAGTTATTTATTGAAATTTACATGTCCCATAAAATTGTTGATATAAATTCATAAACAAAAAAAAAAAAACACCAATTACAAAGTTCTGTCAGAAGTTAAAAGTAACTCAAAAACTATTTATTGACTACGAATGCTGTGATTTCTTAAAAGATCTCATTTGCTTGTAGAGCTCCAGAGAATTTAATAAATCCATTGAAAACATCTTGTGTTTCTCCAAGTTTGTCATGAAACTTTTTAACAGACTTAAACTCTATAAATATATGCTGATTTTTGTTTTTTTGTGTGTCTATCGATTGTAACTAAAAGCGTAATATGGTAATGATGATTAAAAAAACATTAGTTACAAGTTTTCAACATTAAAAGAGTTATCATTTTAAAAGTATTGAAACATATCACTTAGTGGTAGTTTCTTGTTCTTACATAGAAGAATCGGAGCCCCGATTTGTGAATTGATTTTAATTATGATTCTTGTCATCATAATTTGTGTATAGAGCCACAATGTGATAATATTATTGCAATATTAATTTATATAATTTGAATTTCTATATAAAGTTAATGTTTTAATGTAAAATTTCCAATATTTACAAATATCTAAAATGTTAAGAATGTCTCGGCTATTGTTAAAGATAGTTTATTCAAAGCATGAAATAATTTGAGTCTATCACCTTGTTATAAACAGCTATAGTGCTTGAATAATATGATAAATATGGTAACAACAATCACAATAAAAATCAAAGCATATACATTGTTTTCTATGCAATTGAATCTACATGAATTTGTTTTTTTTTATTATTTTTATTTAAATTTTGATATTTTCAATTAGTGTAATGAAGTATAGAAACTATTTATTGTATTTTTTGCACAATAATTGACTTGATGTTGTGCTTGCGAGAATTTAAATATTAATAATTATTATTAACACCTGATTTTTTTTTTAAATATTTTGTATCATTTTAGATTTGTGTATGTATTTAAAATATGTGCAGTGTGTGGTTTTTAAACACGCCATTAATTTGACATGTTTGACAGTTTGAATAGTAAAATTATACAGGAGTTATTCTTAAACCATGTAACATCTCTCTATATATTTTACTCTTCCTTATAAATTTAACACCACATAGCCTATCACTTCGACATCTCTCTCTTATAATGTAATTGTTCATAATAAAATATATAAGGAATCTCCAACGTTAAAGAATAATTTGTACAAAATATTATTAATTTTTCTTTTAACATAAAGAGAGTAATGTTATGTGGCAAAAATACTCGATGTATATTTTCTTTCTTTAATACCATATAGATATTAGAGGTCCCCCCTCCGGCCTCCTTAACAACATATCATACATGGTTTATGTGACCCCTTCAATACAGTTACAGTTGTACTCAAAATTGAAATTTAGCAGGTTCATGTGGCAATTTATTTTTATATATAACTAGCTGTCCCCATAGACATTTGTTCTGCCCTTTCTTTTGGGTGACTGGACATATAGTTAATGTCCATGGCTTCGCCAGCATGGACATAGAATTAATTTTTTCTCCTTTTGTATCAATCTCAATCTTGCTCTCGCTTTCGGTTCTCATTCTTGATTCTGCTCTTTGTTTCTCTTTCGATTCCAATTCCGCTACCAGTCACAGTTCCTATCTGAACGAAGACGGGGGCAAATGTTAGTATCAAAATAAAATATAAGCTATATTACTCAGGGATAGTGTAGCTTTCTATGTGTTAAAAAATTATTAACACTGTTTTAAAGAATATAAATTAATGGATGAAACCAGGAGTAAATGTTGGCAGCTTAATTTACTCAGGAATAGTGTAGCTATTTATCATTGAAAGAATTTTTAGTTTGTTCAGTACTTTAGTTTAGCAGTACGAATACGTAGACAAAACCGAGGACAAATTCTAGTTTTTTTCAGAAATCTTACTGGGCGTGCTTATTACATATGACCAAAGTATCACCTTCATCAGATAAATGGTTTAGCTATGCATAGAGGACACACATATAAACATTTAATTTTATATATTTAAATTCCTTCATTTCTTGTATCGATTGATTTTAATTTCAATCCTAATCTCTAAAATATTACTCATATTCATTATTCAAATAGTGGGTTATGTTCTCGAGTTTGTACAACATCTTTTAGAAAAGTACCCTTACAATTTTCAAGTTTTCTGAGCAACTTTTTCAATTTTTTTTTCTGTATAACCTTATTAAGAGTATTTTGAGCATTTAAAAAATAAATTAACCAAATCGGTATAGCTGTTCTCAAGTGATGCGCTTATCAATGAACAGCTTTTTCGTTTTTATTTATAAATATGCTAATGTTAAATATTTTAATTAATATAACAAAAAAGTTTTTGGAAGGGTCACCTTCATTAATGTTAGACCCGAGTATGGTTGGTGCATTAAAGGAGAGCGCCCAATTTGGTATAATAGTTAATATTATTCAATGTGATTTTACAATGGTAAAATAGCATTTTAATATTTTTTTTTTTTATGAATATTTCGATAATATCCCCATCTGCATTCTTTGTATAATTTACAAGAAGCTTAAAAGCAAGAAAACATGTGGTCTAATAGATAAATAATCTGAGTAATGTTGCTGTACAATATTTATTCCATTAGTGACGTGTCAGGCAATTTTTTAAAGTCTTGTATAGCATAAAATGAAATTTAATCCGCGCCATCTGGCGCTCAAACCACTTAAACATTTTCAAAAAACATGTGTTACTGTACATTGTGCTCTTAAACTTATACAATATGTATGACACAGTCGCCAACTGCGCCCGCTGTGATCAATAAATTGTAGTTTTGGTTTAAACAAGGAGCAATGAATTTATATAAAATTGGCAAATCATTCTTATATCTAAGACTGATTTCATTTATTCACACTGAATGTAAACAGGGTCAGATTAGGTTTCATAGAATAATTTGTCAATTTATTCGTTGATATGTAAATAATAGGAATGTCGAGCATGGATAAAGAGATCGGTTAAGGTCAGAGCTAAATCTTAGCATTGAAAAGTGTTTATCTGCATCTTATTTTAAATAATTTGAACACGATAAAAAAAATTCACCTAAAAAAATTCTCATACAATAAACATTCTGCTGATATTTCTAAATGTTTTGATTTATACAAGTTAAACTAGATTGAATATGCTGAATTGAATAATGAAGGCACAAATTAAGATGTCTATTACGGATTATGTTGTTTTTCTAGATTTAGCTTTGAACCTAGGTTGTCTTGACTGAAGATGGGTAGAATATGTAGATATAATTCATGTCTAACCAGAGGGTATAGAAAAATATGTTTTTTTTTTTCAATGTATAAGATAATTTTCTAAAGTGAAAAGGCAAGTCAATTTATAATTAATATAGAAATCCATATTGGTTTCACAAAGGGCTCGACTTTGAAAATTGTGTATGTTTTGTGTCGTTTATTCAGGTATTTCAATTTTCATCATATTCAATTGTATATTGTCTTGAAAAACGTTTTTTATGCTTTAGGAGTAAACAAATGAACATGTGAATAATTGTTTAAAAGTCAATATTCTTCTATACCCTATAAATGAGTTTTATATACTTAATAATATATGTATATGATCACGTAATTTAACATACCTAGTTTTTAAATATAAAAATTTGGGCTAATTTGTTCGTATTGTGTAACTAATCTTCACATAAGAAGTATATAAATTATTTTGCAATGTAAACACATAGGTAAAAGGAGACGTTTCGTGAATGTATGGACCTCCGGGCCTACACCTTGTACATAACAAATCTAAAAACACCATGAATAAATTTGGTGTTTTGACTATCACTTTGACACATTTTAGCTTAGTTTAGTTGTACAAAACTATTGAACACACAACTATAGGCAATAATTAATTTAAAAAATTAAAATGGCCTCAATGACATTTTAAATATTCCCAGGTATGTCCGGTGGATAGAGAGGAATAAAGTCATATGTGTGAAAGAGAAAATAGCAGTGCATTCTTTTTCTGTGGATGATTGCATCCCTTTCTCTCTGCTGCACATGCTCGCCATTGAATATAAATTTTATGTTGGTTGAAGCATATTGAAGTTTCAATAAATGTTAGAAGACAGAACAAAATATATATGTAAAAAGTTTTGCTTATAAGTACTTGTAGGCAATTATTCAATTATATAAGATATGTACAAAGTGCAGGCGAAATATGAAACATCTCCTTTATAATTTTATTGTTTTGAAATAGTATTTTTAAATCTCACCAAAATAAAGTTACACATTAAAATTCAAACACCCATATTTCCTTTACACAAATAAACACTATTACAAACATATTTTCAGTTTGTTATTAATAAAGCATCAGTTTCTATAAAACTTGATACAATTGGTTATATCAGTTTTAATAGGTACTGAACGTCACTTCATAGTAGTGTGTTTAATATATTTTTTTTATTCATATGTTTAAAATTATTTTTTTATTTATGGGCGAACGTAGTAAAATATTATTTTAGAAAATATAAAAACCCAGTTACAAATATTTCAAATATTCAATTAAAAATAGTGCTAGTAGCCAATGACATCATGTCGTAGTTTGTAAAAAAATGTGGACAATATTTACTATTGAAAATCAAACACTAATAATTTTTGGAAATGAATTCTTTATGCTGTCAGTTTCAGACGTTTCCATAGCATTAGTAACAGCAGTTGTTAACAAACCCAACCAACATTGCACCAGTGTGGACATTCCAGACTCCTCAATCTGAAATAAAGAGATTTTGCAAGAGTATGTGTCAGCAATGGTGTGGTAAAAACCCAATGCATAATTTAAAAATAAATATAAAATTATACAGTTAAAAAATAGGCGGACGAAGTATTGTGAAATCAGATTGACGCTACCATAGTAAGTCAATTACTTAGGATACATTTACAATTACTTGCCAGGGTTACGCCAACGTTTTTTTCTCATAAACGGCTGAAATCTCTTAATTTGTCTTTCAAACCTCATATCAAGATTTTAAAATAGAATAAAACCAGTATTGCTAGGTGTAGCAATTTTTTTCTCGTTCACTAGCAATGAATATTGCACGACTCATAATGCGAAGCATTAAGAAGTGCTCTACGAACGAATAATTTTTTTTCCTCAATTTCGTAACTTTTTTCATCAATAACACGATTAATAATTCATGTAATTTTATTAACCTGTGCACTATTTGATAGATAATTTAATGAAGATTAATTCTATCACTGGTTCAAATCGATTTAACATAATACAATTAGAAAAACTATCAAAATAGTCAAAGAAATTTCCTGTCAATCAACACTTTTTCGTTCCGGACACGATAGCGAGCGTAAAATTCACTAATTTGATCCATTTTTTTAATAGCTTGAGATCCACTGTCCGGAGATTGGTATTGAAAATGGTTAACTTGATTTGTGTCGTTTAATAGTTATTAACAAAAAACGAATGAACATTATGAGTCGTGCACTTTTGGATTTTCCAAATATTTTTTATATAATACCAATTGTTCGATATAACCAAAAACAAGTTTTTTCAAATTATTAAATTTGTGACGTTAACATAGTGATATCAATTATTCCAAGTTTGCTACTACACAAAACATCACTGACTGTTAAAAATAATCCTTCATAAATTTATTAAGGGTCGTCCATTAAAGCGTTAGTAACAGAGGCAGATTATCCTTAAGGCAAACTAGGCACGTGCCTAGGGGCGCGAGGGTACAAAGAGGTGCGCGGGCGGAATTGTAAAATAAAAAAAATATCGTAAAATTAATAGTGTACCACACATGTATGTAGTAACGCCAAATACAGACATCAAATTTTTACTAGTACTAGTTATTGTTAATATAGGGGCGCCGATGAAATGCTTGCCTACGGCGCTCTCAACGTTTGATCCGCCTCTGGTTAGTAATACTTATATACAATAATAAAAAAATTGCTTACAAATATGAAACTGCATAAGTAATTCTAGTCCTAATTTATATTAATAAACAAATTACAGGAACATCCTCATATTATCATATATTTTTTCTAAGTCATACAATTATAAATATCTTTTATAATTTCAAAATTGACGCAATTTACAGAACATGTGCTTCTAATGCTCTCTGTATTCTATAGCAAGAAGTGTGTTCTATTTCCACGGATACCAATCTGGTTTCTTAAATTTATTCTTATTAACCCTTTCACTGTCGTGGTCTGATATATTCGACTAACAAAATTGTAACAAAGAAGCCAGTGTCGGATATATCAGACAAATTAATCCTTTTAGTTTTTTTGTTTGTACTTTATTTTCAGATTATTAAAGAACAAAAATAAAACGGTATATGAATGTAGTGAAGCAAATGGGATAAGAACAATTAATTTCCTCAGTCAAAATCTAGTACATAATTGTATGGAGTTGATGTTATCTGCATACCTCGTGCACGAGACCATGCCAAATGCCAAAAGTAAAAGGTAACTCTTGGAAAAACGCTACAGACTCACCACGCTGTCCATAAACCCACTAATATATTCTCTATGGTTGTCAAGTTCGTCGGACTCATTGCTAACATTTTGTCAAACATTCTAATGATTCTTACACAAACGTAAATCTTACTTTGGCTATTGCTTAGTAATATTTGTTTGCCTATTTTATAGGTGAAAATCAAATATTTTCGCCTATGATATAATAATAAACCCAGAGTACCAACCATGAGAATAATTTGCCTAGTACAGCCATTTTTCGTTCGTACGATTACTAACAAATTTAAGGAAAGCCTATCGTGGCCTTTTGTCTAAGGAAAGAGGAATTTATCGAGAAAGAGAAAAAACCTTACGTTTGCGACCTTATAGGTTTATATTTTATTGATACATGTATTTTGAAAGCCACACGATATTTTTAGAAACATTTGCAATCTCTACTAGCCGCTATTATGATTCAAAATGAAAAGAAAATGTTGGGTTAGAGAATAGACATGAATGATAAAGCTGCATGTATGCGGTAATTAATTAAAAATAAAGAAACAATATACTATCATCATTGATTGAAATGGGAACGTCCAAGATTTGTCATTTGGAAAATAGTAATAAGTTCAAAATAAAGACTTATGACTGCATTTTTGAACATGATGTTGCGAAAATCGTACTTTTCCAAAAAAAAAATTGGGAATTCATTGTTTTTGGTCGATATTCAAACATATATATTTCATCATTTGAAGCGTAAAAAGAAATCTATTCTAAAAGTCTTAAAGAATGTTTGGCTAAATTTTTAAAAGCATATTTTTTGTTTCTGAACGTACATTATAACCTGTTTGTATCCAAGTTTTCTATAAGTTCAAATTTAAAAATGAGAGTTGCGATGTACTTTGTAATTTTTTAATATACTATTATTAAGTTTGTGAATCTTTTTTGTAAGTAATTTTACGTTCAACACATACAGAGTCGAGCATGGATTGTGGGTAAGTTATTTTATGCGAATTATAATCATAAATTTTGAGTATATCTCGCTGAAATTTACTACAATATTTGACAGATTAAACTTTTGGCGCGCTCGGCCATATTAATCGAACAGCTGTTAGAGGTCTTCCGTCATAATTGATGCTGGTGTTTTCATGCACGAAACATGTTAAACCATTACGATAAATCGCAAAGTGAAGCTGCGTATTTGTTTTAAGTGTTTAATTTTTGCAATGTGAAATACAGTGCAAGTTCAAACGGTCGTTAAAATGTGTTTGTTAATACACTAAAATTATGGCATCTGTTACACACAGCAATGGACACAATGAAGTTCCCACGAACGATGGTGATTTAAGTAAATGGGAGAAGTTCTCCGACTGGTTACACTGTATATGCGTTGTTACCTTCGATCTAGAGCTCGGGCAGGCGATGGAAAGCGTGTATCCGCCGGGTATCCAGCTTACCGATCAGGAGAAATGTAATATTTGCTACCTAGCTTTTCCGGATTCGAATTCAGGATGTATGGGAGACACTCAGTTTCACGTTCGTCTCCGTTCTCGAACACCGTTAACGACTCGGCAGAAGGAATACAACGAAGATAGTGTTGCGACATTACGCGCGGATTCTACGCATTACTGGGGCTTCGTTTATTTTCGACAGGTAAAAGAACCGTCATTACCTAGAGGATATTTTCAGAAAAGTATAATTTTGCTCACTAGGCTACCTTTTATAAATTTATTCTATAAGATTGTACAGTTAATAGCACCAAAACATTTTGAAGATGGCGAGAGCAGTTTAGAGGCTACATGTCATGATATAAATCGGTGGCCGGCCTTAGCTGCTGGGCAAAATGTTGTGTTGCCACTCCTAGGAACCGTTTTCAAGTCATACATCCCTAATCAAGCTACGGGCAAAGTAGTTAGATCTGATATAGCAAAACAAGAGCCCACAGATAAAATGCCTCATGTATTAGCCTCGATCCAAGATGTCAATGTGTTTGATGCTCTCTCCAGTGTGATATCCCATCTTCACTTATTGTGGGAGTTAGTTCTTACAGCTGAACCAATTGTTGTGATGGCCAGTTCCCCAACTGAATGTTCGGCTATGGTGCAAGCTCTGACTAACCTAATACAGCCTCTGCCCTATGCTGCAGAGTATAGGCCATATTTTACAATTCATGATAGTGAATTTAAAGAGTTTACTAGGAAACAGTATGATACTCCTTGTGTTATTCTCGGTGTTACTAATCCCTTCTTTACGAAGACATTGCAACATTGGCCACATACTATAAAACTAGGTGATTCTACTTCAATGAAAACCAAATTACGAAAAGTTGGCAATATTAAACTTTTGGATACATCGCCTGGGATATACACTTTATACAAACCATTTTTAGAAAAAGACAAAAGTATTATAAAGAAGTTGCATAATGGAATCCGCACAGAAAGGCCGTCAGAAGCTCAAACTGCCATGGTGAAAAGGCATCTATTAGAATTGACACAAAGCTTTATGATCCCTTTAGAACGATACATGGCCTCGCTGATGCCTCTACAAAAAAACATATCAGCTTTTAGAGCTCCGCCTAATCCCAATCCTTTTAATCCTGAAGAATTTTTCGCTACACTACAGGAAACTGGTCCTCAGCTCACTTCTGGAATTAAAGGTGACTGGGTTGGCTTGTATCGTAGTTTCTTTAAAACTCTAAATTTTAATGCATGGTTCCTCGAACGACACAGGGACTTATCAAAGAAGTTACAAGCTTTACATTTGGAACTTTTAGCCGGTAGTGACCTCAAGGGTTGGTCGATTGATAAGAAAGAAGTAGAAATTGTTGATATGGTCCTGAAGTTACGTCAAGTCCTGGAGAGTAATCCACCAGTCAAGGACAACACAAAAATCTTACTAAGAAGAAGGCTCGAAGATTTGACATGTGTCTTGCCAGATGACATGAAAGCCATACTGTTATTGAAATCGTGACATACAGCAGATTGCTGCACTTCTGATTTGAGAAGTCGTAGCATGCGTCTCAAAGCTGACGATATGAAGAGAGTCTCCGTAGCGTGTATGTAAAATTGTTTGTACTATAAAAAAAGAAATCCACTATATCGTATTCGTCCCAATGGAATATATGCATCTGATACAAAAATACCTGAAATATGTATTCTTTAATATCCACATTTTTACAAAGTTCATAATATTTTAGGAGTACAAATAAGTTTCCACGGTTTTTTGCCAATGAAATAATATTTATTGTGAAAGAATGGTAATTTAATTTTAATCGAAGTATTGTCCATCACGAGCAGCTACTTTTTTCCATCTTTCAGGCTGTGTTCGGATTCCAAGTCTGAAGAACTCCTTATCTTTTGAGGTTATCTACAAATCAACCCAATTTTTGGTATCTTCATATAATGTGAACCACTGCTCTGACAGAGTGTATGCCATTGACCAGAACAGATAATAGTTGGATGGCGCAATGTCTGGTGAATACAGCGGGTGGGGTAGTACTTCCCAATCAAGTGTTTTCAAATAGTCTTTCACCGGAACTGTTACATATGGACGAGTATTATCATGTAGAAGAATAATTTTGTTGTGTCTGGAGTATTATTGAGGGCTTTTTCCTTCAAATCTCGGCCCAATCTTATCAATTGTATTCGGTATAGAGTTCCAGTGATTGCTTGGATTAAGCAACTCCTAATTCACCACACTCAGCTGATCCCACCGAATACACAGTATGAGTTTTTTCCATGAATATTCGGTTTGCTGTGTATGTTGAAGCGTGGCCAGGGAGTCCCCATGATTTTCTTTTTTTTGGATCATCATAGTGTATCCACTTTTCATCACCAGTGATGATTCAATGTAAAATACTTTTTTTGTGCCTAGCTAACAGCATTTCACTCATGCATAATTGGCGTTCAGCATCTTTCTCTCGGCTTTAATTCGTATGGAACCCAATTACCTTGTTTATGAATCATTAATCCTAACGATTTTAAACGATGCGAGACTGCTTGCTGAGTGACTTCTAAAGTGCAAGTTCCCTTTGTGTTTGAGACGATTCTTCCTCCAATTCTGCATCCTCATAAATTTTTGGCTGCTGCCGTCTTTGTCTTCTACGTCAAAATCACAGTTTTTAAACTTTTGAAATCACTCACGTCATGTTCACTCACTCAAGGCAGCCTCATTATATGTTTCTACAAGCAATCAATATGCCTCAGCTGCAGATTTTTTTAAATTAAAGAAATAAATTAAAAGTTCCCTCAAATGACGCTTATTTGGTTCAAATTTAAACATTTTTGGATAAAAAAAATATTTGAAGTTAATAATATGATAGGGTTATGTTGTTCTTGAATGAGCAACCTAATTTTCAAGCCGGTTATCATCTGCGAATTCTAACGTAAGCCTCGTGCCATGTCATCTCTCTCAAAACGGCAGAAACTTATTTGTACTCCTAATATTTTTTTTTCTGACCAATTATTGTATTGGGAGCATAATTCAGAGTGAAATGAAATGTGACAATTTTATGATACGACATCAAACAATTTTTCTATTTTGATCAATATGTATAGCAAATTATTAGTAAATTTAATAACTTTCTTACAAAGTTGACAACTCTTTTAGTTTTAAAATTAATGATTACAAGATAATAACTGTAGCCAATTTTGTTAACATATTTGACAATATAATTGTATATATTATATATATTTGACATAATGTACAATGTTTTCCATGTCCCATAATTACACAATTATTTTCTTTGTCGAATGAAATATATTTTATGTTGTTGAGCAGCCGTGTGTGATGAAAGACATTGGCAGTTCTACCTAAAACTGCCAAAATTTTTAATAAAAATAACATTATTGTATCTAGCAGTGTGATTTAATTTTAAATGTGAGTTTAAGAAAAATTTGCATATGCTCCATTCATTATATTGGGGTGTTTAAAAATTCATCCGCTTTTGAATTGTCATAACGTGGAATAACTTTCACCATTCGTAAAGGCTTTGCATATTGTAAGAAAGTAAACTTGTTAATAATGAAGTTTAGGTTCGATTTAGATTGCAAGTCTACTTATTGCTATTAATGCTTTGAATTCGCCATGTTAATTTTTATTTTCAGACATTTTTAAAATTTCATTGGGTCATTGATCTGGATAATAGCTGAGATTGCGGTAGGTTGCATATCAGTATTGTAAATTGGACAGTTTAGGAAAAGTTATTATGATCTCATTGTAATTAATTAACTTGAAATTATTTATTGATGGGATTTAAGTTAAAATTGCAAAATATATGAATATTGATAAAAGAGAATGATAAATTAGTTTTTCAAACTTTGTGTTGACTTTTTTTTTTAAATATGGATACATAGGCATATGCACCATGCATGCATTAAAACAAAAAGTATTGTATTTGGTGAGAACTATCTGTGACAATTCAAAAGCTGATAAATTTTCGAACACCCAGTGCAGTTAAAATAGAGTAAGGATCGTAGATTATTTTCTTCGACTGTATTTTTAGAACTGTACAAAGCACTACATCTGACGGGCTGTTAATTTTCAAGAGGATTTTTGTTTCTATTACTTTATGATACCACAATTTTTTTTTTACAATCAGGGTTAGACCCGCTCAAACTTAAATGTCTTGTGCATAAGTGATTGTAGTCCCAGTCCCAATCAACATTTTAAAGAATGTCACCTAAACATATTTTATGTGACACATTCAAATACTATTTTCATTTTGTATTGATTGAATAATTTAGTGTATTTTATATCTATACTAAAACAAGATGTCAAACCTGTGAGAAATTATAAAAATGGCTTCTGCCTGCCGTATTTGGTCACCGTCCCATAGTAAGGGTCATTGTGAAATTTGGGACTAACTAGGATTTGATAGTCTTCATATCAAAAGAAAATCAGATCCCTTACAAAGGGTTAAAAGAAAGGAACTTTCATGCAACTGAAGTATGATTAGTATTGAAACCAGATTATACAGTATAACGCATGAAACTCTAGAAGGCGTTGTAATGGCCTAAAATAGAAACGCGGGGGTGAAGAAGGAAGGGTCAGGCATGAGCCAGGGCATTGCATAATTTGCAGGTAATTCAGCACAGCAGTTTTGTGCATAGTACTGTACTTTGATTTTTGATCTAAACCTTTGGCAGATAGTGTTATGAATAACACTTTTTTTTTTTTGTAAAAAAGATAATTATTTTGAGCGATGCGGAAAGTGTAACTTCAAGGTGTATGCCACTTTTATAAAATTCATACTCGAAATTGGATGTTTTAAATACTCAAAATTGAATTTAAAAGTATGTGAATGTATAAATGTAGTTGTTCCATTTCTTTCATTGTAATATAAACATGAATATAACATTGTCAAATTATACTCTATATGTTGAAATAATATGTAGATAAATATGAATGTGAAATTAAACTTAACATTTAGTTTGCATTTTTTTTTTATTTTAATATTGAGAAAGACTGTTATAAGGTCGAAAAAATTTTCACGAGTTTGTTAAGGGATCTATTTTATATGATTATGCAAAACTTTTACTATGCAATGCATTTCAGCATCCTAATTAATATTACTGATTATCCTATTTATTTTGACATGCTGAAAAAAAATATATAATCATATACCTAATCTACATTTCAAACTACACATTTAAATATCACAATGATTCGTGATTTCATACATATTTCTGTAAGAGATTAAAATTGTGTGAATTCAATAAAAAAACATTACAATTAGTTGTATTTTCTTGTAAATATAGAATATAATTCTTAAAATGTAGACTTATTGTCAATAATATGCAACCATGTGAACAATGAAAATTAATATTAAATATCATACATTATTTATTATATTTAAATAGCTAAAATATTTTCCGTTTTTATATTGTCAAATAGACCTTAAATTCCTTAATGAAATCTTTCGACCTGTACATTAGCCGTAAAGCCTCTTGACCAAGTCCATCCGTAGTTTATTGACTTAATATTGCTGTATATATAGATATTTGTACTTGTAAAAAAATAAATGTTAAATATTGATATGTAAATAAAACCCTTATCATGTCCTTCAAAGGTCATGTCATAGTATTAATAGGTATTCACATACTACAGTATTCAAATGGGTTGAGGGCTTGGGATAACATTTTCAGATCTGAAAATATAAGCAGATGTATATCATACAGACAACAATAAACTTTATGATATATATTTGAAAATCCTTTATTTATTTATGGTCCGAGTTGTAAAATTGATTTATTTTATGTGTGACTAGTTTATTGTTATGATATTCTTTTTTAATAATCGGAAATCTTTAATTTTTTCATACTTACATAAATATTACAAAACATGTTTAGCCTTGTTTTGGATGGTAAAAAATAAAAACTTAATTCAGGGAAAATTAACAATAAATGAATGCCAATGCTTCCCTATCATTTCATTTAAAAAATTTGTTATAAGATTAATTTTGTGATTATAAAAAATTTGACTTGTGGTTTATTATTGTGAAATAGTAAATTAAAATTAGATTCAGAATTTAAAATATAAACTGCAGAAAAATCAATAAACTCACAGGAACAATTACAAACCCACTGCAACAAGTTAAAGGCAGCCAATTAAAAAAAAAACACTATTATAATAAGAAAATTGTTAAAATTGTGTCACAGCTAGTGACATGAATCCTATAATTTCAACAATTTTTTTTTGCTTGTGTAAACTTAGGCCACAGCAGTGATGTAGACCAAAGTATAGTGTTAAACTCCAAAATTACCATATATTTGTCTAATTCGAATTCATAGACAGTTTGATAACCAATCAAAAATTAATTTTAAAAACGTGTTATCACTAATTTTCTTTGTACAAACAGCCCATGCTCATAATCAAATATATGAAAGTTTTCAATTTTATGCACATGGTTGTAGCAGGCCACTACTTACAGCCATGGTTCAATCGGAGGTTTTTAGCTATCGGGACCCATGCAGATCTATCATCTGTTCCATGTGTATTAGCTGGTCAGATTAAAGGGAAGTACTTGTGACTGCATCTAATCCCTGACTCGACACATTGAGCTGTAAACGCTTTCTCCTTTTTCTTGAATGAATAAAATTGTGACTATAATCGGCTTCATTATGAGCTCCTGGTAGCCATCAAAGATTTCTTACTTCTATTGGATTACATCCATAACCCTCAACTAAATCAGTGCCAAACATAGAACACAGTTTATATCTAAACTGTCATGTTACGTAGTTCAACTGAATTACTCATAATTATGCATATGGACCTAATACATAAATGTTTTGTGAACAATTTCCTTATTGGCAATATGAATAACTCAGAATAAAATTAATATGTATTGAATAGATTTTTAATATTATTTTGTCTATGTTCACATATTTAATTCAAATTTTATGCAATACACAGTACATTAGTAATTTGGGTCAGAATAAAATATATGTAGTGTCTTGAAGAATATCTAGAAAAAATAATATTGAATAATAACATTGTAAGGTTTGTGAAAATTTTTTCTACTATTATTATGAAAATTGACTATTTTTGAAATCTGTAAGAGAGCCTCGATAATATTTTAAGAATTTATTTTTTAGCCAATTAACTGTACAAATATTTAGCATTAACATAAAGGTGGTGATGTAATTAAATGAAAATAAATGTGATTTTTTTTCATAATCGTCTTTTTTATTTAAGTTTTATAACAAGCTATGTGGCCCGAGCTGCATTTTAGACGGGTAAAATAAGTCTATAGGCTAACACAACCACATACTATCAAATAGGTGTCACGACTCAAGGGAAAACATTGTCTTCTTTGACACTCATTTGACATCGGTGAGATATGCCTTGGAATAAACAGCTGTTTTAATAAATAATGTCAGATGGCCAACGAATCACAATTGTCGATAATTGCTTAACCGAAGTGACAGATTACATAAGGCAGTTAAAAAAGTATTAGATGCAGACTGCTCTATTGAAAATACAATGAAATCAATTGTAGAAGCAATGTGCATTTTGAACATAAAATAAATCTTCAAGAATAATGTATTCTATGAATATATATATTCATTTGCATTTCATATGAAATGCATTCACATCTCCCTCACTAGCAAATTTTGTAGTTACTTTAGTTCACGAGTAAATTTTTGCATTGATTTTCATTTCGAGAATTATAAGAATAAAAACATTCTTTAATTTATAGATACGAATCATTGAAAATCATAGTGCGAAGTGAATCAAACAGTAATGTCGATAATTCTGAATTCAATTTCAAAATATTGTTTATTGCTATTACAAGTTTTATTATTATCAGTTAAATTTACATGTTCAGAATTGTTAACTAAATTTATAATCTATTCAAATTTTCACAGGGGCTTGATATAAAACTCAGCTTTAACTAGTTAACTAAACATTTTTTCTACAATATAATAATGTCTATTTGTTTTCCTGTAACAAATTATTTAGTTAGTGTTTATATAATAAATGACTACATTCACAGGCATTTAAAAAATAAACTATGATGTTACAAAACTTAGGTTTTAGCTAATTTATAGAAACAACATAATTAATTTAAATAACTAAAAGCGAATGGATGAGGCAGATGTTATATTTTACTAAGAAACAAATAGCGATATGTACAATAGAGTAGGCAATTATAATTTCAGCATTCTTGACATTCTTTCACAATTCGAAAAACCAACAATATTTACAACTAAAGGCGGGTTGATCACAATCTGCTGTATCTAAACTTGCTCCAAATGTTGTCATTGTCTGTCGCGAGGGTGTATACACCGGCCAAGGTGAAACCTATACCGGCTCCTAGACCCATGGCTCTAAGACCGGCTGTGCTTTTATATATCAAACCCGTCAGGGTAGCCGCTATAAAAGTATTTGAAGTGTCTTCTTTATCTCTTATCCACGTTACACCGAGGGCCATGCAAGAGTAGAATGATGCGATTATGCCTAGAGTAGTTCCTGTTGTTGTGCCTGGAATTTTGAAATTTCATCATGCAGTTAACCATACCTTTGGCGAGTGAGAATATGAAGTTGAGATTACTGTAGAAGTTAAAGTATTTTCCAATTTAAAATGTTACTCTCAAAGTTTTCATTCTTTTTAGGTTATTTAAAAGTAGTGTATTCTAGATTGTATTTTAATGTTTTCAACATTACCGACTGTTATGTTAGAAAATAAAAATGGTGTATATCAGCTCCAATATGTGACTAGAGTTTATTCCTTAAACACAATTTTGTTTTGGACACACAATCGGCAAAGAAAATGAATGTATGCGTTGCTTATAATACTGAAAGCAAGTCTACACTTTTATATTCATATTTATTTATATTAATGTGATATATTACATAAAATCATGTTACCAATCATTTACTGTGGAATTTTAGCATTTAAAAGTTTCATTATGTAACTTGATTTATGTAATATAACAATGTTTATGTATTTATATAAACATAATTATAATATAACAATGGCGATAATGTTTAACACTATTCATTTAAAGGTTAATTTAAACAAATAAAACATTGGTAAATCAATAATGAAAAAAAAAATACATGCATTACTTCAGTATAAGATGTGCAAATATGCTGCATGGAGGGGCAACATAACAACAACTTCACTTTTTGTTGATACTCGGTTTTGCTATGCATCTAATGCGCATACCATAAGTTATATATGAAAATTGATTCGTAAAAAACAAATTCCAACAAAATCATATAAAAGGATTAATAACAACATATGAGAAATAGTCATATGTTTCACACAGTTACTCTGAATTTTAAAATACATTTTTTCAGCACTAGGTTTGTATGGAATTGATTTTAAATAGTAAAAAGTATGCTTCTAAACAAAACATAAAGAAATTTCATGATTGTGAAATATATTTTGTATCTAAAGTCAATGGTCACCTGCAAGCTCTTGAATAACTAACATTTTCAATTGTTGGTATCCATAGACACAGTCGATCATTGCTCAAACACATTATATTAGCTGTCTGTGACAGGCTTTATGACTAGATTGATAATGTACTATTTTGTTATTTTCCATTTTTTCTAATATCAATATTTTATTTGAAGAAATACTTTATTAGCAAGACTAATTTTTAACATGTCTCAATTTACAATATAGTATATGCAAAAAATATTAATTATATTTGTAAAGGTATCACACACTAAAAAAATGCTACTTACCATGTTTCATAATATAATTTATGACCTGTGTTCTTCTTACTTTGCCAGTCTGTCCAGCCAGTGTTGTTGCTCTCAAACCCTTGTATAAACCAGCCATGCCCCCAAGACCTATAAAATGAAAAATATATTAATGTAATATTTATGAATGTAAAAGGAAATTAAAATATCTATACATTTTTTGTTTGTTTGTACAGTTTCGATAATTACAGTTGATAGTACAACACCATAAAACAATATATTACATCACAACTGATGTAAATCTACAATCCATCACTCTATTACATATTTGTAATCTCTATAAAGAAGACATTACTATAGTAACTTGGCTATTTACTTCTAAATCAAAGAAATCCATGTTTATTAAATTGTTTGAGGTTAAGTTGGAACATACCCGAACCAGACATGAAAGACATCCCAATGATCGGTAGAGCCACGTTCGACCTCCTGGCAGTCGTCGCCATATGACTATCGTCTGGATATATGAATTCTGGTTGCATTTTCGGTATATAGTTGGGATCGAAGTTCAGGTAGGGCGATAGACTCGCCCCGCCTGCGCTGGTCTTTTCATCCTTTTTATTAATAGGCAGTAGATCACCGAATATTGACATTTTTATTTCAAACTATTACTACATATGTGAAAATAAATAAAGTACGACTCTTGAGAGTCGAATTTGTACGATGAAAATGATTTTGTAAATGAACCTTCAAACAGTTGAAAGGTTAGGAACTTTTTTTTGTAAAATGACATAAGGTGTTTGGATTCCAGTTTTGTCTATGGAATACTTCATATTTAACTGTACGACAGAGAACAAAATAAGAAAATTAAATTATAATAAGATTATCATTGATTCGAATATTTTTTTTGTGAATATAACAGTACTGGTTTAGTTTAATTCTGATATTGAAGGACAACACATAAAAATGGTAACTGTACATCTTAATATATTGTTAATACGCAAAGATATTCCATTTATTGTTGAAACAGTTGTCATGTAGGCATTATGTTACGTTTAATTTATGTGCTTTTACCTATATAGCTATGATTGACGAAAGACTGAGCGTGTGATTGGTCTGATTGATCGACTGATGGAAATATTCTAAAAATAAGATTCAATTAAGCAACCATCATTCAAATCATTTAAATGAACCATTTATCGTTTTTCGACAATCACCAGTCAGTCGTGGCTGTGACAATGACGAAGATATACGTGTTTTTCAGATGTGCTGTTTTTTAGGATCTTGAGACAAAATGGCCAAAACGGAACCCTTATAGTTTCGTTATGTTCGTACGTCCGTCCTTACGTCACAGGCATTTTATTCAAAAACTACGAGACGTATATTTATGAAATTAATAATCTAGGTGTCTCGTATAAGCCACTACTTAGTTGGGTAATTAAATAATTAAAATAAATATTTATAGTGGGGGGCATATCATACATGTGACAGAAGCTAAACATATTTTTTTTCAGCAAACATCAACATGTGGCACATATTTCAACAATTATTTTAAATAGTCTTTAAGGTTTTTAAGTAATTGTAATGATTCCGTGAATAACATCGGAAACAATCGCTCTGAAAGTTACAGAAATTGTGTCAGAAAAGATACGAAAAAAGTAACGAAGGTAACGCTTAATAAATACTTTAAACGAAAATTATTTTGAACATGATCAGATATACTACTTTTGAGTTATTGCCGAAAAACTGCGCTTCTCAACAAAAGAATGTAAGTGCCATGAAAATCGCTCTTTTGCTGGTGCACTTTAGTTTACACTAGTTTAATAGCAGTAGTCGACATACCTATCTAACGCGGGATACGTGGAAAAATTGTAACAATGTACTTTTTTCATTTTTATATTTTTATAGTGCATTATTTGTAATAATTGCTTTGGAATCCTATATTGAGCACGGTTGGACATGCTCTTAGCTAGTTTTTTTTCTAAATTGTATAACCAGCGTAGGAAAAAGGATGACGTCCTCATCGGGCTAACCGTCGCCTTCTTATAATTCCCCGGATTAGGAAAAACAATTTATTGAACGTTTGCAAACGCTTTCTCAGTATTGGGATAATACGAATTTTTATCGCACTAACAAATATCAAAGCAAATACACCAGTAAACGGAAAAAGACTTTTTCCTTTTCTTTTCCCTGTAATATATGTTTCTAGTAATATCACCTATTCAGCTTTAAGAGCCGGAATGCTCTCAGCGGAAATCGCGATTTTTCGCCCACTCCTGGCGGTTGTCCTTCCAGACAGGCCAGAAGTGTTTGTCTGCTGGCAGAGAGCTCTTCACTCTTAAACATTATATTATTTTACAAATAAGAGCATCCCGTGTGCACAGTATATGCAATTATCTACGATAAGACTGGTTTATTAGACAATAAACCACAAGCCACTATTACGCGATTACCTTCTATGTAGTATAAGTAACAACTTGATTGCCCTAATAATAAAAAAAAAAAAAAACTAAGTATGTTTAATAATGAGAGAAGAACTGCTAACACTATAGCTAAAATATCCAATTATTGTGTATAATTCCTATAATTTGGATCAATACGAAGATAACCATACCTAGATATGCAACGAGATTGAAATTGTATAATTATGCTAAAAAAAAAAGATTATATAAAAAATATAATTAAATTTTTGTTGAAATAGTTTCTGCTCCGGAATGTGCAGTGTAGTTTAATGTATAGGACTTTTTCAACCAGCATTCATCTACTTAGACATAGGATATTGCTATGCCGGTTTTGACTTTACCCCTTTCTTAATCGTGACTCAGCGTTCTCATTCTACTGCTATAACAGCAGTAACAGTTTTCTCTCATTCTTCATAAATAGTAGTTTACTGTAAAGTAGTTTACAATTTACTGTAAAGTCGCTGAATCGTTTCTAGGACATCAATAGCGGTCATAGCACTTTTCAATTATCTAAAAGAATGTAATTTCTACAATGCGTCTTTTATCTGCACTTTCTGGTGTAGATTTTAGGTTTTCATTATTTATTTTCTATTTGGTGTCTGTATGACCGAATAGTATCGAAAGACCTAAAGCAGTAAGTTTCCTGAATTTATATTTGTAAGCTCGTTTGGAATACGTCCGAAAAAATTAATTACTTTTTATAATCTAAATTATAAACATATTTAAATTTCTCTCGACTATGAAATAATTTTAAAAAATCTGATAAAGTGAATATTTTGCATGTACTACGCACCAATTGGCATACAAGTTACAGCTGTTTTATGAATTTTATATTGAAAAAAATAGTTATTTGACAAAAATTTTGTCAAAGAAATATATGCCCTCTACACAAACTATTAGGATCAATTTAGCTTGCTTGGACGACGAGTTATAAGAACTGTTATTCTGCTTCACTAACTATTCATTACTTTTTGGGGTTTCGTACCTCTGAAGAAACCCTTATAGGATCGCATTGTTGTCCGTCTATCTGTTTGTCGGTCTATCAAGAACCTTTTTCTCAGGAATACAAAGATATATTAAGTTGAAACTAATATTAAACATGTCTCCGGTTCCCAAGAGCATATTTTGATACTCGTAAATAAATAAAAAACGTATAGGGTTCTTCCCTCGGACCTACATCAATTAAATTTGGCAAGAAGCAAGCAGTACTAGTAAAGGGAAAAAATGTTATATCATTTTTTTTTTGTGATCACAAACTGTCCTTTGCAGTTAGTTGGAGTACATCCCGTAATATAGATTAATGTATGAGGATAATGTTTTAATTCTCCATAAAAATCTAAGATTTCCAATAATTCAATGAAATTTAAAAAAAATATCATTTTATTTATTATTATTATTTAAAAAAAAAATGGAATTTCTGAATTCCCGGGACTTATATCTTGCCAGTTTAAGGTTAAAAACAGGCAAAAAACGTAGAGACTCTTCGTTCATGAAATATTAAAATTCTGAAATAAAATTCGAGATTAAAAAGGTAAATAAATGTGTTGCCAGTTCAAAATAATAACCTTATTTCAGTAGTTTATCGAAAAGTACTAAAATATTGCGTTAATATATTACGCGTACCTTAAACAAATAAAACAATATTGCACATAATTTCCAGCTTTAAAATAACGTGAAATTCTATTCAAAAATATAAGTTTTTGAAATTAAATTGTAAATATTTTTGTTTCGATACTAGCAACAAGATATTGAGCTCTTCGTTTATCATTTTTGTTGTAAAGAAGAAAATATGCATTTAACGGAAATCTATTTAATCAATTAATATTATAATGCCCAATCAATTATTCAGAACTAATACCGAATAATTTGGTATTAGTTCTAGATAATGCCCCTTACCACTCCCCAAGGTTAGAACAGATCCCCACGACTGCATGGCGGACAGCCAGAATTATAGAATGGTTCACAACTGAAAATATAGATTTTGAAGAAAAAATGATCAAAGTTCAATTGCTAGAAACCGTGAAAAAAGAAAAATTAAATTATCAATTTCTAGCTATGGACAAGCTGGCTGCGGAACATGGCGTCACCATTCTGTGGCTGCCTCCTTAACGCTGTGAACTTAACCCGATCGAAATAGTTTGGGCACAGGTTAAGGGATGAGTCATTAGGAGCAATAAAACCTTGAAACTGAATGATATTATAAAATTATTTGAAGAAGGTTTAAAAAGAGGTGACGCCGCAGAGATGAAGTGATTATGACGTGTGGTTAAAAAAGAAGAAAAATGTGCCATCTTGCCCATCTTATTGATACTGTAACCGATCAATTTATAATAAATGTGACTGATTCTGATTCTTCATCATCAAAAGAATTTGGGGATAAAGATTCAAAAATTGAATAAAAAATTGTGAATGCATTCTTTTTTTTTTATTTGTTTATTATGTCATGGTTATTATGGTAATGTATTTTATTTTGCTAAGTCGTCGATGATAATAATTAGACTGTCTAAGAGCATGATAATTAATGATAGCCTTTAAAACATCACTTTAGCAGTGATATTTCTTTGTTTACATTATAATTAGACTAGATAATAATTAATTAAGCTGTGTAAGAAAATGTTAATTACCCCTGAAATGTCACTTTGACAGTGACATTTCTTTGTTTACATTTTTGATCTCGAATTCTATTTCAGCGCTTGTACGGAATCCTTAGGTTGCGAGTCCCATTTGCACTTGCTTTTATTTGATATACATTACACATACATACTCCTTGCTTATTATGTACATAAGGGCAACTACTATTCTACTGTCTATTTTGTTTATTCCTCATTCGAAAAAAAGGATTCCAAAATATTTTCTTGCATAAACATCGAACGGAACAACAAACGACACAGCTCTCACGTCAAGCGTCAATGGAACACTGAGGACGCTAAAAGGGCGGTGCGGGGCGAGGCTGCCCCATTTATTTACTCGGAATAAAAAGGCTGTTAGCGCCATTTTAGTTTTCTTTAAGTTATTAAAAAAAATACAGAAAGAGAAGAAAAAATAAAACAATAATCTTCTAGTTCTTAGTTAAATACACTTTTTAGAACTTCCTATCATTTTATTGACCATCTGGTTTTCGTATAAAATTGATCAGAAAGATTTTTTTGCGTCATCTTTGCAATTTTGTTTTATCGGGAAAAGTTACGTGAATCATGTTTTTAGAACAATAATCATAGAGAATAGATTGTTGTGTCCAAGATATTTTTTTTATATATTACTATAACTGTTCTTTTAATGTGTAAAAATGAATCAGAAAAAACTTAATTGCGCGGGTTTTAAGTCTCTTAACGCACTTTATTTATTCCTACGTCCCACTGATTTCTTTTATCTTTTATGGAATGAGAATTTGATAAAATTAATACTTATTTTAATAAAAAATATGAACAAACGTAACGTTCACAGCTGTGTTACTTAGAAAGTGTCATGAATGTATTCATTCATTGCACGTGTATAAGTCAAAAACAATAAATTAGAAGAAGAAAACATTCATTTTGAAATTTATTGCTATTATTTCGGGGAATTCCAAGTAAGACGTCATTATATTTTACCAACTACGACTCACGGAGTCTCCTTTTTGAAATTCGAGTTATAGAGTATAACTATGTATTATCAATATTTCGTAGGGAAATAACATTTTGTTTGAATTACAAAGTCTAGATAATTCGTGACACCGCGTAGTTAGGGGTTCATCGGAAGGGTATGGCAATTTTTTTCGACTTACTGAGGATTTCAACTTAACGAGGTTCGAGTTATTGAGATTCCACTGTATTACCTTATTAGTTTTATTCAATACTGGATTTCGCCTCCGGCTATGTCCGTATGGACATAAAATGCATTCCTTCATCTTGTATATCGACTGATTACGCTTTCAATCATGATCCCGAGTATTTTATTACTGAAGGAATTTTTAGAATCGATTCAATAGTTTGGGGCAATAGTAAAAAATACGTAGAAAAACTCGGGTATTGGGCAATAAGCGTAAACTTACAAATGCATCTATATAAACTTGAGAGCATTATTTAAATTTGTTACTTGCTAATACTATACCGTCGTACGCGTAGACGCAGACCGCGCGCACTGCCGTTGGGAGTTCCTGTCAAGTCCACAGGCCTAGCGCATCAGACTAGTATTTTCAGAACATAAACAGGAGGACGGCCGGCGCCGCCGCCGCTGTCCCCAGCGACGACCTAAGCCGAGGTCCCTGTATCTTCGGGGCGCCCTTAGGCAGTCGCTCAAAATCTTTCTACGGCTTGAATGTAACGTTCGCCGCGCGGAACGCGTCCGGTTACGCTGTGAAAACCTTCGGGGCTGACAGCAAGGTCTAACGAGGTGTTTTAGTTAGTAAAAATCGGACACTGTTCATGTGTCCGTGCACGTATTCGTCTCTTCGATGAAGATATGTCGTTTATTTTTCAAGGTTTCACCTTCTTCCCGCCAAAAAAAAAATCAATTCATTCCTTTGTAACAAAGGCATTATTTCTATATTCACAGAGAGGAACGAACTCCAGAGGAGGTTCGAAATGTCATAAAAAACGGCGAAACTGCACGAGTCTGAGTTGTCAGAGCTGAGTCAGGTTTTGAGATTCGCAGAACCCTCAACACGCAACGATAACTTGAGATTGATGCAATTGGATGACAATCTACTAAAAGAGCTGGAATCCGGGAAAGAATTGATATTCAAAGGTATTTTATTGTATACATCATTATAGGTATATAAATGTAGTAACGATACTTCTTTGCCGGTTTTACTCCACATAAATAATGTTATTTTTTAAATATTTTTTTACAACTGCATGCAATTTAGTTACTCATCTACTTTCTTTTAAAAAAATAAATGTTTTTAGATGTGTCAATTTTTGAGCTTCTAACACAAAGATAGTCAATAACAAATCGTCTGTGTGTAGTAGGGTAGTTTAGGTTACCTTTTTTTAAAACGTAATTTGTGACACCGACCGTTTTTTAAAACGTAAAAGCCAAATTGTATTTATACAATTTATATAAATAAAATCTAAATTGTATTTATACAATTTGTATAAATAAAAGCTAAATTCTAAGAGACTCTTTCATTCCATCGTAGGCGATCCTGATGAAAATGTCGTCCTGTGCACGGAAGATAAGACCTACGATGTCAAAGAAGCTGAGACCTCGAACAGTCTATTACTTGCGCCGGAGTTGCTTTTCGCGGACGCTACTGGTATCGCGTCGACTAATGGAACTGATTCCTTAAACAACTCGGATTCCTTCGATAAGTCCAATAACAGTTTGAACAGATCCACCGATTCCGACGACGCGGCAAGACCACCGAGAAGAATAGAATTCAAGAACGTGGTCAATACTTTCTTCACGTATTACGAACTGAAACCTTGTAAGCCTCGATTGAGCAAACTCCGGAAATTGTTAGACAGCACGAAGTATCGCGGTCCCGAACAGGAATACCTCATAGAGAAGACGGAGTTGTACGATTACGATAGACTTTTAGACGCCGTACAAGCTTCGCGTAGAGAAATCGACGAGGAATTGATAAAAATTCAAGCTATAGAATTAGACGGGTTTTACAGGCTTCTGGAATTCGATTATGAATTTCGTGTTCTTTCGTACATGCTGGATTTGATAGAGGAAAATTCTTGGCCGTTAAACAGAATATCGAAGGAGATCACAATGGACAGTTTGAAAGATCTGACACCGAACGCTATTTTAGAGGCCGCGTTTAATTTCTATACAGTGCCATCGATCGTAGAGGACGGTATTCAGTATTACCAATATAAAGAGGATAAGGTGTGTCGGTTTTTAGCTAGGGTATTACTGAAAAGTGCGGGTCGGTTTAATTTGGCTGAATTCCTTCAAGCCTGGAGTGATTCTGTACCTGAAGGCATGGTCACAAATGTAAGTTGTATTTTGATTAGTTTGATTTTTGACGATGTGGTGTCATTAAGCTTGTTATTACTTGGTGTAAGATAATTTATTAATTTGCGTTAATATCATGAATGGGAAAATTTATTCATTTTTTGTCTGTTGATGAAGAACTGATTACGCCATTTTGATTAGTAATTTACATCTACTGCAGAACGTATAATTCGTCCTTTGCTATCCTTTTAAATATCCTATTATCCATCTCTTTCTATGTCCTCACCTACGAGGCATGAAAACCCTATGCGGCTGTGGTTTTCCGCCGAGGCACTGATTTAAAAGTGCTTGTTGGTCACCTTATTACGTGCTATTTAATACCAGAAACGTTATTGAGGACTGTGAGAAATGTTTCGACCACCAGCTCTAGGATTGAAGGAGAAAGGGAGCATTTCTTCGTTGAGTGGCGAGTCCTACCAGTGTCCGTACATGTTTCTGGTGTAGATGTATTTATGGTGTAATATTGCGAAAAAACCATCACGGCGGTACATATTTATTCACCAAAAAGAACCAGAACAACCGAGGACTCGACCCATTTTTTAGATCTTTTATAATTTGTACGGATAGCTTAAGCTTAAAGCATATAGAGTTTGTAGCTATAAAATTTTATATTTTTGGTTGGATAACATCGAGAAATTTATTTTTACTTTTTAAACAACATAACATGTAAGCTTATGTCGTTTTTTTTCTACAATTACAAGGAGACACAACTACGTGGAATCGCGCTTATGGACAAGTCCAGTACTCCTCAAGTCATATGGGGTTTCCTCGAGAGCGATCTGCCAGAAGATATCAATGAAAGATTTGGAATCCTCTTTAGAAGTAAAGACAAATGGACGGTAGACGAGATATCTCCTTATGTAGAGTAAGTTACGACGATGGTTTAATTAATTTGTTCATTGCTACATTAATTGAAATAAACAAAATATTACAATTTATACATAGCACAATATTTACATTAAAGTCTATATTGGTTACGTTGGCAATGAAAGCAACTACCAAATATTGACCATAGATTATTTGCTCATAATTTGATTTAGTCCCTCCCATGACAGCATTTTTGAACATTTATCAGCATTCACTAACCAAATATTTATGTGTTTCATTTCTCACATTAGAGTATGTGAGAAATGAAACACATTAAATATTTGCGGATGTGGATAGAAGCGGATGTTTATTTTTATAAAGGATATTGTTTTAAAGATACAATTGTACTAACTTATAGGGTTTTGCAATTAAACCGCGTTTCCTTCTTCATATAATTATGCTGTTCTGTGAAAATAAACCTGTAGATACTTTTTTTATGACACCCAAATTGCGTTACTACAATGTTGTTATTTTGTTTTCTCCTTAGGTGTTACGCAACTGAAAAATTAACTGTGAACGCGCTTTTGACTAAATATGCGCGCGCATCAACTCAAGACGGGGTTAGAGTATTTTCAGCTAAGCATAGAAAATAAAAAAAAAATGTTAAACCTTCTTTTAATACATCCTGTATACATTAAGAATTGGCAACGTCCGACAGAGGTTTATAAAAACAATGCTATATGGAAAATTTCCAAGTTTCCCGTACAATAACTTTACTAGTACAAGTATTGATTACTGAGCTCTTATGGTTATCAGAGAAAAAAAATAAACAGCCAGTATTTGGTAACTATAGACAATTATGACTGATCAATAAAAAAAAAAAATTCCGCTTAGCGGATGCCAACGCGTTAAATTGCCGCACGTGCCAAAGATTGAATCTGGCATGACGTTGATTTCGAAGAATTTTCGGGGCCAATCGGAATGAAGAATGCAATATGAAACTGCAGCGTCCATTCGTCTGAAAGCCAATCGTGGGTAAGTATGGATAAAAAACCGCTAGCGCCTGTTGTCGGTGACATGTTTCAAGTCTTTTACAACGGCAAAGGCGCATCGTGCGTGTGGTGCGCGTAACTCTTGCCTCAGTGTGCACGTATACGCCATGCTATGATAAATTAAATGTGGTGTAAAAAGTTGTCTGGAAACTCTTGTTTATACAAAAAAATGTGGATGGCAACGATGCCTATATAAAATTGACAATATAATAATGATTTACACTATTGTCATTTATTATCAATTTTAAGAGAATTTCTTAATTATAACTCCGACTATTTTTATTTGAATTCTTAAAATATCATAGATTCAACTATTAGACATCCAAATCGTGTTAAAACATCACTCGGTCAAAAACGCCTTTACAAATAACAGCGGATCTTCACGAGAAGAAACTGCTCAGATCAAATTAAAAGTGGTTTTATTTAGTACTAGCTGTCCCGCCCGCTTTGCTGGGTAATTTTTATTTATAAATAAAATGGCGAAGGATTTACGGAATTCGAAAAATGAGTAGCCTAGAACCATCTACAAATCATCCCGCATCGAATGGTCCCAGTCCCATGTCTATACGTTTTATAGTTTTTACGTGATTGGCGAACAAAGACAACTTATTTGCATTATATATGTATAGAAGAATAGCGTTCACGTCTGCGTTCACGCATGTTCGTTTGGTGGTTCGACAAAGTGTGATCCGCGCAATAAATTTTAATTGGCTTATTTTATTGAAGATGAATAAAGTATGGATTATATTGGTATGGAGCATTGCTCTGTGGCTATTAAGCTGAAGTAATAGAACGAAGTAATTTTTGCAGAATCGAAGTAAGAATATTTGTGATGTCTATTTTGCATTATCACCGCAACAGTCCACAATTAGGCCACTCGAATAATATAATAGCACCAGCGTTCATTTTCCATTCGTAACATTCAAAAAGATTATTTCACGTTTTATCTAAATACCCATATATTCCATGATCTATATCAGTTTTCATTGTAACAGTTTTAACTCTGAATCTCACGGGAATCGGTGTCCCATATATGACAGGAAAAAAATGTAAGCCAGACCAGTGGCGGCTCCTGTTTTTCAAGCGACGAAGAAAATTGCTGCAACTAACGGGTAACAAACAAGAGAATCGTCGAAATCATTTCATTAACTTCTACTTCATGTAAGTGTGTCCCAGCAAACAGAAGTATTATGAAATGTACTTGTGATGTTGCTGTTAGAGCCACATGAAAATAACACGCGATGAAATCGTAATTTAATAATGCACCATAAGAGGGTAGAATGAAAGGCAATTAAGATTAAAAAATAGACTACTTTATTAATGTAAACATGAGTTAATAATAGACACGTCATGCTCTGAATACTCCTTCCTGATTGGATAAACGTAGGTATTTACAAAATTATACATGCGAAACATTACAAACTAACACACAGCCATATTGAAATCTATCATTTTCTTTCTTCACTTCAAAAACTACCGTTTTTGTCACATTGATTGGATTAATGTTGATGCAATTCGATTAACAGCTTTTCTTCAATATAATTTAAAATATTCGATTAAATGCACCCCCCTTCCGTGAAGTCATAAAATTAATGATTTTAAACAATTATTATGTACAATATCCATACAAATTTCGATTTTATCACAATGCAGTAGAGTCGACTTGAAATTATTAATGTTTTTTTTTATAATTCGAAACACCCAATTAGATAAACAATATTAAACAGTATTTTACATACTAGGTGTTTTTCTAAACTTACATAATACTTAAGTCTAATTTATGTTTACTTTGGTCAATCGCTTTCTATTTGCAAATTAGGTGTACTAAGTACCCAATCCGTAACTGCCGCATCGGTGGTTTGTCTATGATTCGCTGAAGTTATTCCTCAATCTGTTCAGTTCGTCCCACATCTCGTTGGGAAGATCTTCCCCGACTTCTTCCGTGAAGTATTTTTCAATCGCATCGGCCTGAAAAACAAAATAAATAAAAAAAAATATATAAAAAATATATAAATAAAATTATTTTGCACACTAAAACGGAATGCCAGTGGAATTGTATTTTTAATGCAAGTCATAAACTAGTAAAACTTTTCTTGTGTTCGGTAAACTCTGATGTTGAGCACACCCCTGGCAGTATCGAATCCACAACCTATTGTAAGCAAAACGCTTGTCATCGCCACTAAACCGTGGAGTTTATTGCTTTGACACAGTTACTATACAATGACAGTGCTATAGACAATAAAATGTGTCAGCCTTGAAGAAACTTCAATGTTAACAGATGCATTCTTCTGCAAGTGTGCACTCGGTTTGTTTTTTAATAGGAAACTTCATTTCCTCACCTCTTGCAGCCAGAATTCTTTAGGTGTGCTGAACAGCTCCTTCATATTGATGTCGTTCAGGCCTTCCGTGTTGAGCTGACCTTCGCTGGGAACCAAGCCCAAAGGCGTCTCCTGGTAGCACGGCTCTTCGTCACAACGCCTGAGGATCCAGTCCAATACGCGGGAGTTCTCTCCGAAACCGGGCCATAAGAATTTACCCTGCGTTGGGAAGTCTATATTAATACATATGCGAAATAAACATATCGATATTAATCCAAGACAATCTATTAATAATAAATAAGGATTAAATAGAAAATATTATTTCCTTGTAGTTAAAAAATATTATCTGATTCATTGATCAATGCATTCGGAAACTCGCTGCGTTAGTTTGAATTCGTTAAGAACCAATAGTCGGCTTGCGTTTGCACGAAACAGTAAAAACAGTTCACCTGCTGATCTTTCCTGAACCAGTTGACGTGAAAAACTTTGGGCATCTTCCTGCCGGCTCGAGGGAGGGACAGCCAGTGGGCGAGGTAGTCGCCGAAGTTGTACCCGAAGAACGGCCGCATCGCGAACGGGTCGTGCATCACCACTTTGCCCTGTTTTTTTTTAATATAATTAGTTTAACGTTTCAACATAACATTGTAAGAAACCGTAGACGATTGAATATTGTTATGAAATCCATCTGAATCAATCATATTATTATATTCCATTCCATTCCTTGTTTTGTATGGGTTTCGCGCTTTGGTATCCCGGGCTAACTTTAAACCGATCCAACAAAATAAACTGTATTTTATGCTCATTATAGTAGTATAAACTAAAAAGTAGTATAATTTATTTATAGTATAAAACTATACCGTTTAATTACATTATCGATTACCGATCGGTGGTAGTCAAGAGCATTCCTTTCGAATCAAAATTTCAATCCTGGCCAAAGGAAATTGACCAATGAGTTTTACAACTTAAGTCAAATAACTCGTTGCGTGCTCAGAGAACATTAACCTGCCAGTCTTACACGGTGTCATTACTAGATACCAACCATCGACAAACCCTAACTTAGACTAGGACAACATGTACGACAAAAGCTACCGAGGGAATCAGTCTGAAACTAAATGGTGGGTCGGTACGTCTTAGCGATGGAGTGACAGCAGTCTGAGAATAACCGCGATTATATTAATGTTGTGAAAAATGTAACTTACGCTGTGCTCGGCGGCGGCTGTCGCTTCGGACCTCATCGAAGCCCCCAAGAAGACGCCGTGGCGCCAGTCCCGGGCCTCCACCACCAGGGGCACCCCGGCGGGACGGCGGCCGCCCAGCAGGATGGCGGATATGGGCACGCCTTCGGGGCTCTGCCACGCCGGGTCTATGATCGGGCACTGCTCGGCTGGAGTGCAGAATCTAAAAAGATTAGAATGGGTTATAGCCTTATATTTAATAAAATATGTATATAATCAGATATCATTACAAAATTCAAAAGTCTGTGGTAAACAATGCGATTTTTTTTGATATAAAGAGTTAACACAGTAGTGAATACGAAACCGTAAATGATTGAGGTTTTCTGAGATTTTCACTAATTTTCAGAGACGTCGCTCTGACGTATATACACTGACATCCATAAGCCGGACATCCAGACTTACGTAATACACTCACATGCATAATCAATACAAATGTTGTTTATGGTCATGACTTCCTCTATTTTTCTAACCTTGAATTGGGATGAGCTGCCGGGGTCCCTTTCTTGGCGTCCCAGGGCTGGCCGCGCCAGTCCGTCAGCCCTGAGGGTGCGCCGCCCATGCCCTCCCACCAAACCCCGCCGTCTTCCGTTTCGGCCACGTTCGTGAACACGCTGTTGCGGAAGATGGTCGCCATGGCGATCGGGTTAGTGGATTCCGATGTGCCTGGTGAAGACAAAACGTCAGTCTCGTGTCAAAAAAAAACAGCAGAATGACTTGTCAAAAACAACTTTTTATTTTAATTTGATAAATTACTGTCAACTTTATTCGAATATATGGATTAATAGACAAAGCCTACCGCAAACGATACGGCACATTTCAATTAGACGTGTAATTGTGCGCGTTACAGTTATCTAAATTGATTCACGATCTTTAATTTGTTTCGCGATTATAAAGTTGGGAATGAGTACCGGTCTACTAACTCGTTTGTGCTATTAAAAGTAAAATTATTCTTAACTATACAATAGTTAGTTTTTTCGCAAGTAATTTTAAAACGATATAAAATGTAAACAGACCTGTAAATGAAAAACGGGTGATCGAGTTATAATATGCCAAGTCACATAATTGAATCCTATAGATGGATAAAGTGACTAAAGATGGATGTTATTTTTTTACCTGGTGCAACACCAAAGAATCCGTTTTCGGGGTTGATCGCTCGGAGCACGCCTTCATCGTCAAACTTCATCCAGGCGATGTCGTCTCCCACGCATTCCACCTGCGTTATAATTTCGCCTGTTCATTGATATCTTAAGAATGTTTTAGACTCGAAACTAAGTAATGTGGATGTATAGACTTGTCTGAAGCGAAGCCTTCTATTGTAGATTTCGAGATGTGCGAGTTGGGGATAATCGCGCAATTACGCATGACAGGTGCGACACGTTGCTGCGTTTGCGTTTATAAAGGTCTTGCAGTTTTTGAATAAAATGTCTGTGACATACGGACGGACGGACATGACGAGATTATAAGGTTTCCGTTTTGGCATTTTGGTTCGGATCCCCAAAAATGGGTAAACTAAGCTTTGCATGCGTCGGACGATCTCGAAGCACGCATCTTTATTCTTTTGATGTCTTTGCTACTGTCATCGGATTGTTTTGAGTTTAGGGCGTTTATTTAGGGTCACTGGTTTTATTCAAATCCATCATAAATAAGTAAAAGAAAGATATAATAACAGTATCTATTGGTGATAACAAACAGATGAACACATATCAAAGTGAGATGTTTACGAAACCTTGAAAACGGGATATGGATTAAAAAAGGGGGTTTCTCTTCACGTGTTCGTTTTTGCCGGGCCCAGTTACCTTGTATCCAGGCAGCGTGGGCGTCATCATGGCGAGGTTGGTCTTGCCGCAGGCCGAGGGGAAGGCGGCCGCGACGTACCTCTTGCGGCCGCTGGGGTCCGTTATACCCACGATCTGGAATGCGGGCGCGTTGTTAATGACAATAATACAATATGACGTCATCGAGAAAATATTTCGCTTGATTTATTTAATGGGGCGAGGTTATCTTACATTAAACAGCGTGAAAAACAATGTGGCGCGTCGATCCAGAGAGCCGGACTCCTAGGAAGAGGTTTATGGTTTCCGCGCTGATTTAAGGCGAATTGAGGTTTTTATAAATTTTCGTAGATTGTAATAAACCTTAGACATGTCAAATGATTCAAGTCCGTTTATTTTTGAATCGATTATTATATATGATTCTAATTGTTTCATATTTTAATCTGTATACGAGCGGTGGGTATGAACTTGAAACAATTGCACTGTTAATATTATAAGGAGAAGGTTTTTAAAAAATTTGCAAATTTTAAGTGTGAATAATTATAAAAATCCATAGATAATAAACATACCAGCATATGCTCCGCCAGCCAGCCTTCTCGGCGCGCCAGCACCGACCCCAGCCGGAGTGCCAAGCACTTTTTACCCAACAGACTGTTGCCACCATAGCCGCTGCCTGTTGACGAGCAAACGTGACATTCGAAAAGCGGATCAATCACTTCCTTTTTTTTCAAACATGTGATTGATAATAAACAACAACGTTCTTTATGATGTATCTTGTTTAGCTTAAGCATCCGATATTTTTTTTTACAATACAATAAAGCAAATGATTTCGAGCCGGAATTCAAAGTGGGAATGTAAAACATACCATAGCTAACGATCTCGTTGTCGGCAGGACGATGCAGGATGATGGTCCTGGGCGGGTCGCAGGGCCAGCCGGGCAGGCCGCGCGTGCCGCTCGCGTGCAGGCAGCGCACGAAGTCCTCGTCCTTCCTCAGGGCTTCTAAAACTTTGCTACCTGTTAACCATAAAGAATGTCAGTTTATGTTATTACATTGATAGCATCTTCCGCCGTCTCCTTTTGAATCGACATTAAACGAAAAGTCGCTTTCAAAATTAAATTTGCTTTCCACATCCTCCCGTTGTCGGTCGTTTGAGCTAAAACCCTTTAAAGGGAAGACATGCGACGCGAAATTAATTTTAAAAGTGACTTTTAGTTAAAAGTGAGTCTAAAAGGTGGCGGCGAAGGAGGCCCTAAGCGAGCAATTCTTATGTTTCATAAGTTGGAATCTCAGAAAAAGCTTAAACGATTTTAATGAAAATTTATATTTTAATAAAATTTTGAATACGATTAAAAGAATATTTTTCTAAATTGAATAGCGTCATATCGTAGAATTTTAAGTTAACTTGAGAGCAGGTAGCAGGCAAGTCTCGCATATTACGTGTCTAAATATTTATTATTAGAAACAAATATAAACAACTTTTCACATGGAAAGTCATCATAACCCCACGTCGAATTCGAAAGACGCCGAGAAAAGTTCCGTTGCGCGGGTACCGAAATACAACACGCGGATCTTTGAAAGCGTCGCTTCGTTGACCAAAAGCAGAGACGGCACTCACCCATTCTGGTCATGACGCGCATGGAGTAGACCACGTACGGGGAGTCGGTAAGCTCGACGCCGATCTTGCACAGCGGCGAGCCGAGCGGGCCCATCGCGAACGGCACCACGTACATCGTGCGACCTGACGCAGGACGGCGTTACGTTTAGTAATGCTTATGCATATAATCATGAGCATTACTAAATTTAATATTATTAATAGTTAATATTATTATTAAATTTACTACTAAATTAATTTGTTATATTGGTCCTAATAATATTATAACGGATTTTGGTGGAACTTTACAGTAATATAGTCTGTACATCAGAATAGTGTATAGGTTTTAATTTATAAAAATTGTAACATTTGTTCGAGGTTTCGCCCAACGTGTACTTAGAACGAATTCCTTACTTATGTCGAATGATTGTTGGTACTATTGATCCCTAATTTATTATTAGTACTTGACCCTTTCTTAAACTATGTTTAAGGGAGTCTCAAGTTTGACATCGGTCCGAGATCGTTTCATATTAAAAAAAATTAGCAACAGTATGTGTTTTCGGTGTAAGGGTATATGGGTTCCTCTGGTATAATTTCGTTGGAATTGAATCGAATTTGGAGCCGACATCTAGATCGAGTACGAGAATCGGAATCAGGGTCGGGACCAGGATTGCAATCGGGAGCGGCACGGCCGGCAAGACCGAGTTCGTGGCTGACAGAGCGATCGGTCGTTATATAAGATGTAAGAGTTGGTCCGACGTACACGCGGGTGGTACCGCGGACGAAAGCTGATAATAAATGAATTTATATCGTCCGAGTGGACGTCACCAGGTGTCTCCAGTGACCTTTCATGCAGCCGGGCAGCCTGTCGGCGATGGCGGCGTCGTAGTCCGCCGGCGCGATGTGGTTGCCGAGCGCGCTGCGGCCGCCGAGCCGCGCCGCCGGCACCACGTCGCGTTCGCTGGCGCTGCACACGAACGTCCGCGACTCGACGCGGGCCACGTCGGCGGGGTCCGTGCGCGCCAGCCAGCTGCGGCAGTCATCGCATCGTGAGATACGTCGCTTTAGTTAACTTAGCAAACTATACTATGTATCACTTTAGTACATGTCGAAGTTGTAACGTAATCCATGAAATTGAAATTGCTTATTACGATTCTATAAAAAAATATTATCTTTTTATCTAACTTCTCATTTAAAAAGAATAGCCTGTACGATTTATTCATAAACTATTATGATTTCTTGAATGAATATACCTATTCGTCATTATTTTTCATAAACTAAGCATTTTATTATTCAAAAACATTTTTTTCCTACTTGTATAACAATTTAAACAGTTTTTGCACTGCCTTTGTTATGTTATTAGCAAATAAAATAAAATAATAATAATCACAATTTCTTTATGATAACGACAGCGGCGCTTGTCAACTAACCAGTTGTGGTACTTGGGCAGCCGTTTAAGCGTGCCCTGGTGCTCCAGCAGCGCCAGCAGCGCCGCCGCCTCCTGCTCGGAGCCGTCGCAGACGTGCACGCGCGCCGCCCCGCACAGCGCCGCGCTCTGCTCCACGAACGCCCGCACCTAGTGCAACATAAATACCATAAATTATTACATTTTTTCATAATTTTTAATATTTTTTTCAATAATTTTTTCCTTTTATTTTCATAAATTCTTACCGCCTTTTTCACAAATTCTTACTATTTTTTTTCCATAAATTTTAACTGTTTTTTTCATACATTCTTACTGTATTTAATTCTTTGATTAGCTCACCAGGCTCGATATGAGGATTCGTAGCTATTACTAGAAGAAAATTATGAATACACATCATTCCAATTACATTCATGATTTTAACTTTACAACTACCACGAGTATTGTAACTCTACATTATGGTCGCCATTCAAAAGTATTATCTCACGAAATACCAGATAATTTTCGTCAATATTTTCCAATAAACATAAAACCAAATGATGCAACTCGATGGGCTTATACAGTTTCGATAAGGAAGTTCCAGTGTGTGGTCACCTTCCGACTCCATCATCAGATCAGCTCTATGACACCATTATATTGCGTTGTTGCCCGATTTATATGTGCACCAAAATTTCAGCTAAGTCGAACAGCGGGAAGTGGATTAAAGTTAACTTGCAAAAATTGATCCACACATACTAATTAACAGGGCGAGTTAAGTAAGCTTATAAAATAGCCGAACAAGTAATGTTTGATTATTTTTGTTTTCAACCAGGCGATGCTGGTCACGTGTCACGCTCGTGCGCTTTCATCACCAGATGAAGAGTGGCAGGTTGACCACGACGTGGATATTTCTTTCACCTTTTCATAGAATCCTACAATATTATTTTATTAATTATTTTTTTATTAAACTATTTTAGTTTGATAGTGTAAAGGAGTTTTATACATTTATTATTGCAATTCGAAATATATAGAAAAATACCATTCAGCATCCGAAATTAAAGTAGATTCCTCCCTGTTACATATAACATCAAAGTTTTGTGAAAGAATACGAAAAATTCCTAGAACTAAACTAAATCCTATCATTTAAAAGTTATCCGTTGAAGATTTCTAGGAGATAATTTTTGTTTTCTAGGAGATAATTTTTGTTTTCTAGGAGATAATTTTGGATTTTCTTTTATTAGATTAGTATTATTCTGGTTATATTTTGTTTGTCTAACTTCTTTATTGATGCGTCGATATCTCATAAAATCGAAGATGGGATAGTATGTTTCGTTTAGAATGTTTTTTAACTTATTAAAAAAAGTGTACCAAATGTGAGTTTCGTGCGCATGCGATTACGACCTCTTACATCGGTTTGACTTTAGACATATAAAAACGCACACGCACAAAAAAATGTTAAAAACATATGACAAGAAAACCAAATAACAAATCTAGTTTTCTCGGACCACCAAGTTCAGGTGAATTCTCGAAACTTTATGGACTTATTTAAACCAAATACTAGATACGTTTATAACTAAAGAAGATCCTTCACGAAAACTCGTAAAACAATACGCAAAACAAAACAACAAACAAACAAAATGAAAAATGGAGCTCCGGCCTGCACCTCGTACACTTCTAATTTCAACACATTGTTTTGACTTATTTTGGCGTATTTGAATTTAGTTTTGTTTTTGGACAAAATCATTAAACGCCTACATCATAGGCAATACTTGATCTAAAAAACAATGATGACCTCAATGAGATATATCAAATGACCTTCCCCGCTTGTCATTATCTGGTTATCCCCGTTATTCATATACTTTGTCTCGACAGAGTATATGAAATTATATTATTTACGATTGAAAGTAACGAGCTCGTAGAGATGTACTCGTCACCCGTTTTTCCTATAAATAAAATATTGTATCGTACAAGAAACATTCGATTTTAATATTTTCCCTGTTATTCTTTAGATTTTTTCTAGGATGTTACAAAAATTGTACAAAGTGCAGGCCGGGTTTAGAATATCGCCTGTGAATACGCACCTTGGGTGTCAGCGCAGCGAGCTGGGGGCTGGGGGCGACGCCGCGCAGCGCGGCCTGGTGCGCGGCGCGGCCGCAGCCCGAGGCCAGGGACGCCGCGGCCTGGGCGCATCTGAACAGTGCGTGCACAAGTCAGGCGTGGGTTAAAGAATATTGTATATAATGCAACGGACGGTGCACTGCCGGTGGCGAACTCGAACAAGTTTAGGTTCGAAGGTTTAGCCGTGTAAAGTAAGAAACAGCCTTAGTTTTACATTAATGTTAGTAGATGGATATTTGAACGAGAAAAGAGAAGGCGTTTTAAAAACGTTCCTACGAAATTCTCGTGTTACGTGCGATTGAAAACTGCGGATGACTACACACAAACTCAAACTGTCTGCCCGTTTGAGTCCCTCTCACGCCAGAACCATTAATCCGATTTACAAGTTTTTTTTTTAATCCATAGCTATGTTACCCCACCAGGTAACGCGATATGTTATGTTACAGAAAGTGACGTATGAAACACGCAGCGAGGGTAATGGCGAATCGAGTCGAATAAAACTGCTTTTGGGGCGCGTATGCGGCTTACGCTAAATAAAGAGTAAATCAGTAACTTAAATGATAGATCATGTTTAAAAATATATAAAAAAAATATTTCTGTACTTATATTAGTGGCGGTTTACAATTTACACTTCTCTATGGTCGTGTTTTTTTTTTAATCAGCGATCGGATCTACTAACATGTAATACGTGACTACAAACGTTCGCACGGATTTTCAACAACTGCCGTTACGAGAGCTCGGTGGCAAACGATAAAACAATGGACAACGTTCGACGATGCATCGCCGACATATTTTGTCTTGCGCCGTAGTGTTGATATAAACAGCGGTATTGTAGGTTTCCCCGGACTCCTTACGGTATGTTCTCACGAATGCTCGTATTCGCTTTATCGATGTCTACGTGCAGTCGTCGACTTGTCCTTGTCGCGACTGCCTCATTTTTGATTTTATTGCAGACCATTTTAACTGAATATCTTTTAAATATATCGAGAACACGTAATAGGTTTTAAATGTGATTACAAAAACAAGTAAAGAATGAAATCTATCCTTTCCTAAATTCAATTTGTACCTAATAATATAGAAATTGGTATTTTTAATATTTACGGTCAATAACTTGTTTGTTAGAAGTTCCAACAGTTTTTCGAATCGCTCAAAATAGACAGCGACGCTCTAATACTTAGCTATGAAATTTATCTGTTATTTGTATAAGCAATAGGTACATATACGTTATTAGTTATCAATTAGTCAGAATATCGGGTCCGACAACTTAATTGACTTGTCAATTTCCACTTGCGCTGTAAACGGGTAAATGCAAGCACTACGATCAGTTTGTTATTATCATATAATAAGCACGAGGAATAAATCCCAAAACGAAACTTCATTAATTAAAAATCAATATTTTAATGTTGAAAATATCATTGTATTTTTAACTGTTACCTACTGATTTTAAGGCGAATAAACGTTAATAAACCGAGAGACAGTGGCGGTTTGTTTCTCTATTTTAAATAAATAAAAGAAAAAACTGTGGATGTCTATTCGGAGACCGACAATCAAATTTTAGTTTTGCGGATAAATAAACGATATGTGGCATATTTCCTAGAATGAACAGAGATAACTATTTATGCTTTTAAACAAAAATTATTTTTTCGTTCATTTACCAATTAAAAAAAATACATTTAAATATCTACTATCGTATCCAAGACAATTATGACGTCAATAATTGCGGTCATCAAATTACAATTAATGCATTTTTATCGTCGTTTCACAAAACTCTTAATAACGTGTAATAGGTGATGCGATAAAATGTATTTGAATATATAAAGTATGCTTGTGTACATATTATCAATATTTTATATGGACTTTAGAACAAGATAAATGCAAATGTTTTGTTGACGGTTAATTGTTGAGTACGAGATATTGAATACATATGAATACTTACACAAACAGGGCTAAGCAATGTATTGCTACGGAATGTGTCACCATATAATATGTCTTAAAGCTATATAATATATAACGGAAAGTATAAAGACGGGAAAAATGCGAGTCGAATTTATATGATTGCGGCAAAATATAGTGGGACGAGCGTCTGGTTATGGTAATGAAGGGATGCCCCGTCAACATGCTGTCAAACAATAATATATTTATTACGACAGTCTTTTAAACCATCATTAAACTACGACAAGGAGGTCTTCAAGAGACAATCCTGTTTCTTTTTAAGAGGCCGTTAACGCACTAGCGACTCGCCTAGGGCTGCGTGCGTTCATGAGAGACGGTGAACACCTACTCTCTGGTAGCCAGCATTCTCGTTTGTCCCATGAAAATCGTATAAACGGAAAAAGAACTTTGTTATGAAAATTTATCTCGAGAATTATTTTAAAATGTGCCAGGAGGTTTCGAATGCGTCTACAAAGGTGACGAGTCGTCATATATCTGAGTATATATTAAATTATTTGTGTGAGTTTTCATTCGAGTGATTCATTTGTACATCCTTTTAAGTTTACCTAGTTTACTCCTCGATGTCAATCGGTAGTAGGTATGGTATGCGAGACACATAAAGGGGCCTGTACTCGACATAGTGCAATTTTTGTCGTTTTAGGGTTCCGGCTCCGCAAATAAATAAAAGAAACAGAATCTTTAGGGGATCACTCGCGTGTCTGTCTGCCGATTTGCTCTGAATCTACTGAACCCATTATTTTGTTGACGTTATATGCATCTGTGACGCGAACACGGACGTGTGACGTGAATTAATGAATTTCAAATGTGAGAGTCACTTTTAGAAGGTTAAATATAAAGTTAATAAAAAAAAAATACAAACTGTACCGTGCGGCACATCGAATGAAAGCGCTTGCTATTAGGGTCTCCAACATATATTGTTATTATAATTTTAAAGCTAATATAATATATTAATAATAAAATATTTTTTTTTAAGTTATTTAAGACAATAGATGTAAGTTGAACATTCCCTTCCTTATCTCCGAAACCAATGGCTAAAAATTTTGAAAAAAATAAATAATTCTTTACTTATTTTAGAAGTTAGTATAGTAAGTAAGAAGCGATAAGAAGTAAGTATAGAAGAAGAAGTATACACTATAAACTGATAAACTGATACTAAGTTTATGCTCACATACTTAGTGTCAGTTTGTACTGGACTGCATTATTGCTATGCAACATTAATTTCAAGGATGAATGATAAAATTAAATACCAGTATATTTTCTAATCGCTCGGTTTTGGTCCACAAGTTCGAGAATATACAAGACAGAATTCGACAATTAATTATCAAAAACAAATTTGCGTCAGATTTAAAGAAATATGACAGATATTCAACGTAGGGAACCATTTCCACGCGAGTTGAACTCGTACTTTTTCGTTTTTCGTAAATAAAAATAAAATTATAAAATCAATTAACAATAATGGGTAAGTATTAACAAAAGCAGTTATTAATATTTATGCGATAATATAATATTAATTATTTGCTATAGAAAAGAAAGGCTTGTTGTCTTTCTACTTTGAATAAAATAAAATCAATCCATTCCAGCGTTATAACTGGAATAAATTTATTTTCATATCTCAATAATGAGAATTTGTGATTTTTTTTCAAATTAAGTATTGATTTTTATAAGAAGTACACAAAAATACGGAAATAAAAAAATACTTACTGTGTTGTTTTCTGGCCGTATACTTCGGGTAAAGATTTGTAATGCAACATTTTTCTTTCAAATTTTATAGAGATAGACTAATAAATTAAAGCGAAATTAAGTAGTTGTACTGACAAAAATTTTATAATACTTTGAAAAATAAAATAAATATATCGAAATTATTGATTGCTAAAACTGAACAAATATATTAACCACCAATAAAGCCCGACTTTTATAGCTTTAAATCTATCACCCATTTAATGGTCGAACGTCGGTTAACGAGCAACGAATGGCAATTACAAAACCCGCGCGTCCTTTATATGGCAGGGGAGTGCGCGCGTACCGGCCTCCGATTGGCCGGGAGCGCGGGTGTGTCGCGCGCGTGCGCACATAATTGGTTGATGATGTCATGACGGACTTCGATTTATAATCATATTCAACGTACGTGACGTTAACGGTCGTGTGATTTATTTTAATTGAAACCGTCTTCCTAATTTACTCAAATATAATAAATATATACATTAAAATAAAATTATTTTCTTGTATAATTACAGAGCCACCGGTTTAGTTCGTTATAGGTGTATTAGATGAAACAAATTAACAAAAAAAAAAATTCCAGCTATATGTCAATACCGATTGCTCATAATAAAAAAAATATACCATCTGTATTTGCCGGATTCTTAGGGAAAACAAAATATTTCATAGTATTAGGTATGTTCTACAAGTTACGGAAATTTATTTAACTACACACATAATGGATTTATAGTAATTTATATAAGTACTTATGACATGGGCATCTTTAATATTGAGTGAAGATTGCTGTTCGGGCTTACTCGATGACAAGTATACCTTTTGAGAAAACCTTGAGATTTAAAAGCAATCGATGATTATCATTAAGATGCGATGGGTATCGAATTCACAATTAATACTTAAAATAGTGTAGTTTTCAAGTATGAATCTTCGATATTATAAACGAGTAACATATATTTTTGCGTAATAAAATTCTTACGGCCGATCCGGGGCCAACTTGTCAACGTGTCAATTTAACTATCATTCGAAATTAAAATAGTGTTGATGATGTTTTTTTTTTATTAAAACATCAGTCAAGCGAGTGAATAACTCACCGTCAATAACAATATACATAATTAAGATATCAACGCCACTAGCCGAAATGTTTGATTTACGCTAAGCGAATACCTGATTTCTTAGGTTCTAGAATAAGTAATGCGCGTCCCCATTGCATCAGATCTTGTCTTGCATCAGAAACGGTTCAAAGTTCAATCGGAACAGATGTAGGTTACCTTTAATGGCAATACAATGACGTGTGTATTGCCAGGTGTTACAACGACTTGTAAGCACACGACAATCGTACCTGCGCAAAATACAAATGTTTGTTGCTCAACAAAGGTTGTTTACGTTGATGTTTTTCTTGTCTTGTTACGATTTGATTGTTTTGTTCATTGATATGACATTTAGTATTGGCTATTTTTTATCGCAATTTTTGAGTTTTTTTTATATATCATAGTCACGTGAATGAAGGGCGGACTTTATTGTGGTATATCTTTCTAGAGCGATATAGGAAATCCATATATATCTATATTAATGTTATGAAGAGTTTTTTTATTTGTATTTGACAAATATATTACTATATTTCGACGAATTGTAATAATATTCGTCGAGTATGATTCTGATTAGAAAAAATCTTTTTATTTTAAATAGCCCTTTCATTGAGGAACATTACAGGCGTTTTTACAATCTTTTTTTTTTCAGGCCATCTAACTCAAGATTCTTTCTTTCATGTTCGTTAATTTTTTAGTGTATACTTTTTGTTGTTTTTTTTACATCATATCGCGATTGTGCGTTTATTAAGGCACTCGTCACGTGTATCAAAATAGGCATGAATAAGAATGCGAGCAAAACCCGACCACAGTCAGTACCTGTGGCAAATGTAATTAAATTAAATTGATTAATAATTCATCCAATTGTTCAATTAGTAAGAATTCGAAGTCAGTATAATATATAACGCTTTACCATATAAATATCAATTGATTCTAAAATTACAAAGTAGATGTTACTTAGAAACAGCGATATTTACAGACAAATCTTGATCATTAAAAGTTTTAAAAAATATGTTTGAGATTGATAAATTGTTTAGTAAGTGACTTAGCAAAATATAAATATATTAAAAAAATCGATGTTTATTCGAAACTAGACTACGGCGCGGCCACAATAGAAACATACATCTGTCATTGCATCAACTTTAAAATAGCTGTTTGCTTTTTGTGATAACAGCCAACACAAAGCGGTCCATGTTACCAAGTTGTTTTCTGTCGTTATCAATTTAATCGCGGGTCTAAATTTAACAGTCGTCCGGTGGTACTACTGCAAAAAAAGTGATGCAATAGTTTAGTTTTCCGCGTATTTTGCGCCGGCCGTAACAACGGCTCTGACCTTTCTCTCGTCGAGCGGGTGACTGTCGGGCGACTTATTGCGCGTTCGGAAATGTCTACGGGAATGGGTTTTTGTTAATTTTGTTTTTTTTTAATCAAAATATCTGCAACGAAAAAAAAATAAATACTTATGTTTTATTGCAACATGGTGAAATATAAAAAGGAATACGTGAAGGCCTATTTTCTCTATAAAAGATTTCCTTTGTGTACTAGCACGTATGCTATAATCATTCAATGCATGAAGACATAATCTAAAAATAACTTAAAGGCCTAGAATATGGTAGTGTGTGTTCACAAACATGTAGAATTAGATAACGAAAACGGACCAATCTTCAAGATAAGCTATCGATTAAACTAAAGTCTTAACCGTTAGACAATGATAATTACCCCAAACGGATATGAAAAAATAATCAAAACACGCCTATCGTTCAAGGGCGAATACAGCCTTCGACTCGGAGGTCACAATGACAAGGTTCAGTCAGGACTGGCTGTAATTCGATTACAAGAGTAACACAACAACCCAGCCCAGGGAGGTCATGATCCTATGTTCTATGCTCCCTCCCAGCATCCGCCCTTGTATTAAATCGTATTAAATCGTAGTTTAATCGATATTCAATACAAAACTTTTATTAAACATGGATCAATGCATAAAAATCCATTTGATAGAAATTACTATAACCCCAGAAGAATTCGATGTTGCAAAATTGGAAGAAAATACCGGTTAAGTGCGAGTTGCACTGACATGAAAGGGTTTCAAATCTTATTACATATTTTTTTTAATTCTTACACGAATTTGTTCGTGGTGACCAAAAAAAGCATGTGTGGTATCATATTGTAATTGAACGAAAACTGCCGAATATTTCGTGTGTCGGTACATTATATTTTCTCATATTCTTTTTGAATAAGTACAGTAAGAATGATTGATGGACGATATTTTGATATTTTAATTTTCTACTTTCCCGGAATAATTTCCGTTTTGTATGGAAATTTAATTACTCAGAATTTTCGTATAGATTTTTCCCGTAAACAATCAAGCTTTACGCCTCTTTTTAAATATCAGTCTTGGTAATTTTATAGGCACGGAATGAATGCCCGTTTTTCGGGTACTCATTCTTCAGTATCTCTTATAAACTATGCACCAGTACCCATTTATTACGTACGTCACGTTTCATATCTCATCGTTGTAGCATTTCGCTTATGATTAAACTCACGTTCTTTACAAAATTTAAAACAAAAAGTATAAAGTGGACAAAGTCATGTAACATGCACAGTTATGAAATACGGAGAAAAGTATTTCTTATCTGGATCGTCAATATTTGTATTAGCGTTATCAAGATATTTGAAACATATTAAAATTTTGTTATTGTCCATACCTCAATTGACTTTAAACGCGTACATAATGTTTACAAAAAATTTGCAAAATTATTCTCAAGCCAGGAATAGAAAATTTAGTCGGCCGAAGACTGAAAACGGAGTTTTGATAAAAAAGTCGCCTAAAAATACGACTGTGATATAGTTATTAGTAGCGATTAGAAAGACTCTAATCGATTCATAATTAGTAATAATGCTTGACAAATTAGTCGCAGCTAAACACAGTCCAAAATACAAAGAGCAAAACATAAGGAAGTCCAAGGAAAAAGGGTGACAGATACACGTGCAAGGTTATCATTGACTTTACATTAATAAATAATAATTTACAAAGTGCGATTGAAACTAATTAATTTGCATAGTGTTCCGATAAATAAAGCGAATATTTTTTTAGTGTGTAATAAATTTATATTAATAATAATATTATAAAATTAACAAATTATTCCTGTACAGTTTTCATTATTTTATGCACTTATAAGAGAACTTTTTTGTCTTTTACGAATTGAAGAAGATAAAACCAGTCAGGAAATACAATGGTTAATCTCTGATATAATGAAAATATTTGACAAAAAAAAATGTAGATATATTTTACTGAAATGTGATATTAATTTTATACTTAATAAAATACAAACAATGATAGTAATTTAAAGCTCGAAAAAAAAATAAGACAACAATTGTCATGATATATCTATAAAAATAGTTCCCGGATATTCCGCTACCATTTTCCGAACCACCTTAGACGAACGGGTTCTAGCAAGGCCGTGAACGAATGGTTTAATTTGTTTTCGCTACATGTTATTCTGATCTTTGTTTGTATACATACATGTATTTAAATATATACGTACAATATCAATGTAGGATCTAAATAATAACCTGACTAAAACAAAGAATAGTAATTGAAAGTCGTTTCTAAACGTGTTAGTAATGTCAATTTTTTTGAACTTATTTGACGTCACGACGCTTCCATCAAAATAAAATATGGCGTCATAACCAACAATAAATAGATAATAGAAGTGTTTGTCTGTGGCCAGGATGTAATCTTTTTTATCGATGCCCGTGCACATGATCTCCATTGTAGTGCAGTGTATGACGCGCTGCATTTAAACGAAGAAGGCGCGATCTCTATTTGTATGATGCTCGCTTATGGGCCATCGCGTAATAACGTCTTTGTTAAATAGTCGTATAGGCCTATTCTCTATAATACTATTTAACAAAAACGTCATTATGGAAAAAAATATATAGTACACGCATATAGAGTTAAATATTATGATTTATTATACATTATATATCATTTAATATATATCGACAATGTACACCAAATTACTATCCCTTTACGAATATGAAATAGTAATAACAAAGTTGATTAAAATCGAAGAATCTGACAAACCCAATTCGATTATGGATTGCCGTGTCTTGGTAGCTCGATGTGTTGCTGGATGATACTAAGTCGTGATCTATGTCTTGTAAAATATTTATGGCCAGTAGATTAGAAAGCTGATCCCACGAAAAAGGTTTGAAATCGAATTTCGGTTGACCAACCATAAATTCTTTAGGTATTCAGATCAAACACTATCAGTACTTTAATAAAAAACTATATTAACACCTACATATATAACACACTGAGTAGGTATGATGTCGATTACAGTTTTGCTTTTACAAAGATTTTAGGCGTAAATTTAAAAGAAAAGGACATAATTAGAGTTAAAAGAAAAAGACATATTAGAGTGTAGGTGTTTATTAGCAGCTCAAAGGGGAATGACATAATTACACTGTAACCTATTCGCTAAAAAACGAAGCTCTCTTACATTTCATCGAGTTTAAAATAAACAGAAATTGAATATTATTAATTTTCTGCACAAAATTTCGATACATTTATGGAGGAATTAAATTTTTATTTAATTTTATTTATTTTATATTAAATAATTAATGTACAACGACAATTTAATAATTATATTTATACTCCATATTCGCTGTGTTTGTGCCGGCAGATCATATAATTTTCTACAGCTACATTACGAGAATTCTTCGTTATTGTAAATATCGATATAAGCATCAAATTAAAATATTCGTACGCGGAAATTACGATTTACGATAAAAACGTATCGGTAATGTTTTTTTACCCCTAAAGTGTTTACAGGAAAAAAAACCGTCTCGTCGTATGTACGGCAGTGTCATAGATTAATCGATTCTCTCGATATTACAGACGTTATAATGAGATGCGATAAGAAAGCGGAATGTACCGGTGTCGGTCCGTTAAAGCTCGCACGCACAAAGCGAATGCGTAAAAACCGATGAACCGGCAACGTCTACAATGCATACGCCGTGCTATTACGCCGACAAAAAAAAAGGGGCACAATATATGCGGCCGATTGGAAAACTAAGTAGTTCACACTAAATATCATAGACGTCGCGGTTGTAGCTACGCGAATTATATACTAATAATGAATTCTCAAAAGTTTAAACTCAGATTTTATATTCTCCTAATGTGATCGCATGTAATTGTCTCAGAAAACGATCATGGATTTTTTATAGTAATAAAATACAAAAGGTTTCTAATCACAAATGTTGCTGTTACAAGCTTTAATCGGTCAACTTAGGCTAAGGTACACCCTCTCACAATATTTTTATTTGAAATCGAGAAGCTTGAAACTTAAGGCGTCCACACAGGTTCGTTACGAATTAGGGGCTGCTTAAAGGTTTGACTTGAGTCAAAAACTCATCGCACGATTCGTATGCCGTCAGGACTCGTACCCGATATCTTCTGGTTGAAAAAGGCTATGCACTTGACCACTGAGCCGGTGCTGCTCTTTTTGTAATACTAAAACAGATTTTGTCGTTTGTTTAACCACATCATTGTGATATTACATTATTCATAATTTTGCACAGTACAAGCAATCAGTGAGTACCGCTACCAAACGATAAACGTTATGTCAATATGATCGTTAACCTCTGTACACAATAAAAAGATAGCTTTAGATAATTACTGGTTAAAAAAACACAACATCAGGATAAATTTAAAACTGTCATCATATTTTTATGTAATTGTGTAATGTAAAACCATAGCTTACTTTTTCCTTTTAGTAACTAAAAGAAAAAAGTAAGATATGGTTTTTTGACATTCAAAACAATTATATTACATCCGGTACATATGCTTATTTTCGTGCAAAAACACTGTATGTTCTGAAATAAACCACCGTGTTCGTTTTTTGTTTTTCAGATTGCGGCTGTGGTATCGAGTTTTTTGTCACTCTTACGAAGAAGGATTGGGCGAGTACAGATTGAAGGTTATTAAGAACGGATATCAATCACAACGCGGTGATAATATTGACAGCTTAACGAGTCCTCTGAAACATGAAGCGATCGATTTGAATTGACTGAAAATATAAAATCATTCACCTGTTATCAGGCTCCGAGAACAGAAGAATTGCCTATATGGAGCTGAGTGAGAACTGGGTATTGGGCAGCAACGATACAAACATATTTCGTGATCACCTTTTTTTCCGGAAGCGTTATTCGAGATCGGCCCCGCACAGACTGACCGATGAGCGAAAAGACCGCTCAATACATTGGCGCCGATTCGTGATACAAAAATTCAACAGTGGTGAGAAAAAAAACACGTTAAACTCACTGCTGACAAAACATGGTTGTAGAACTATGACTTCGAAACAAAGCGGCAATCGATCGTATAATCCTTTAAAATGGACCATCACTAACAAAATGTCGCCGTGCGCGAAGCATATAGAAACAAACGGTCGCTACTTTTTTGTATCAACGGCCATATTGCTAGTATAATGCTAGATGGTCAAAAAACCGTTCATTCTGAGTGGTATGTGAGAATTTGTGCCCGGGCAGTATTATTGAATTGGTATGACAAGCGACTGTAGTCATGAATTCGGCACTGTGACAACGACGCGCTGCATACGTGGGCTAGAAAAGTTGTTTTTACTATTTCAAAAAATGTGGCTATCCTATTCCACCCATCATATTCCCATGACTTAGTACAACGCGATTTTTACTTATTTCCTAAAATCAAAGGAAAATTGAAATGTAAGTTTTTTGAGAGCAAGGAAAGTGCATCGGTTGTCTGTAATTACCAAACTTCTGGAATAGAGTTGTTAGAAGTATTTTTTAAGTGATCCAAATGTGTGGAAAAATGTAAAAATACTCAGGGTGAATACTGTGTAAAGATAAATATTAGTAATAGATCAATTTATGGTGTGCCACTGGTAAATCTACCATTTCATATTATTATCTTGGTGTTTCATATCGTTTTCTTAATTAACAGTCACAACTTACGTTATAAAACCTTTAGACGTTCACAAAATTGAAATAGACAATCCTTTTTTTTTCGCGTTTCAAATCACACGCGCACCCTAGTTTAGTGAATGCATTAAGCGCGAACGAGCTTGCTCAATCGATATCGGTCGAGCAGAGTCCAACGCGTTAAAAGTATAACGACATCAAGAACAAGGATAACCTATGTAGAGACTAAAACATTTGTTAGCGGCGGGTCGAATGCGGTACAACTTTGAACTGCAACGCTCCATGTCAAGGCACTACCACAGACAAATCCACAGACAAAAAGACAACGCGTGACAGTGATCACAACTGAGACAGAACGTTGCCTATGAATTAAAAAAAAAAAAAACAATGACAGAGTAGTTTTTTCCTAATAGTAATTTTTGTGTTATCATTATACTAATATTTGTTGTTGAATAATAAAAATATGTTTTAAAAAGATTTTGCAATGTGTATGTTGTATTATGATTTATTTTAGAAGCTATTATAGGTACTAATAAATTAAAAAAAACGGTACAAAGCGTATATTTCACGTACATTAGACACAAAAATTCAATGTTAATTTATTGCGTATTATATGTACCTACTACATAATAAAATATAGTTTTAATAAAACAGACAGAGAAAAAAAATTAAATTGATCAAAATAGCAGTTCATAGTTGTATATAAAATATTTTACGTAAATCGGATATTACGAACAAACATTCGTTCGTGACCTCGTTTATTTCCAACTTGTAAATCAACTTCGTTTTGCTATTTAAAGAAGGAACTAACTGCATAGTAACTATTTTTTTTGTCCTGACAATTGAAAGAAATAAGATTGTTACAATTGACAACAATTATTTCCTAAATTGATACAATAAAAATGGCTGCACTGTGTACCACTGTTGTCAACAAATTGTGCGGTAAGTAAGCAGTGTATAAAATATTTCGTATTGTTTTTCGATATTTCATCATAAAATTGGAAAAACAAAATACTCGCGGGTCAATTTAGATAACTTGGGTTTTTCATTCCAAAAAGACCCTTATCAATATCATTTTTAAATGACTTCAAAAAGACAAAGGAAGAAATTCTTAATTTGGTTGTATTTTTTAAATATTTGCTACCTCAGAACTCCGTAATTTGTTAACGGATTCGGAAAATTATTTTTCGTTTGGAAGGATACACTTCCAGATTGGTCCCAGTTTTTCCAAAATCCATTTCGATGATGAGGTTCATGAGGAATTGAGGGGCATCCTTAAATATTATAGATACACATATACCGTTTTTGTTTTAGGCTATAAATCAAGCATTTGTATTTACGAAGCGTCATTTAGTGACGTAAAACTGATGAAGATGGCCATAGACGGCTATCGGAACTCCTCAGCTATAATTTCGTCAATCGTGGACCAATCAAGAAAATATATCTTTTTCGTTTGAAAGAGAATACTCCCGAAGTTGTTCCATAGTCACCGAGTCAGAATCTGATAATGGCATCCCAGGGAAAACGAGGGATACTCTCAAATATTATAGGCACGTATAGTGTGTTTGAGTTCTCTTTTTAGTTATTCAAGTTTTTGTGTCTGGCAGTTATAATCTCATGCTGTTGAGCTGATGATAGAAGCCACAGCATTATTTAAAAGTTAAGAGTTAGAGGATAATAGGTACCACGAATTGTTGTCAAAAATTACTCTTCAACTTAGTTGTTGTTTTGAAGTCTGCTTAAAATTAATTTAAGTATGTCTTTGAAGGCGGTTTCTGTTTTATTTTTTAATTCATGTTATAAATGTCTCCTAATATCCTTCAATCTGGTAACCCATTGTGACAATCCATATTTTATAATTTCACATTTTTGCCTTAAATCTGCTTTTAAGCCGTGATCGACTTCAACTATTTGCTATGCGTACGACATTAGCAATATCTGTATGTCCATAAAATAAAGAAAAATGACTATAGAATTATTTATTACTATTATTAATTAATAATTTTGTTTCTACATAACAATTGTAAGTGAATTGCAACACTATCATCTTATTTCGTATCATTTTTCATGATGAAAATAATTGCATATCGTTGCTGTTTTCAGTACAGCCACGACATTTTATTCGTTTACATTTTTATTTGGTGGAATAATAACTAATCTCTGGCAATTAAACAATCAACTGATTTCGATCTTATAATCAATCGGATATTACAATTTCTATAATGTGACATGCCAACTTGAAAGAAATAAACACTTTTCGAATAATAACAACGACAATATTAGCTGTGGACATCTTTATGAAATCAGAGTAAGAAATAATACAAAGATCTCTATTGTTACTAAAACAACTATAATAAATAACAAATATGGATATAATTTATTTATCGTTAAACTGAACGAAAAACAAGCATTTTGGCTGGCAAAATATGTAGTATAGTTCGTCTAAAAAAATTAGATCCGTTGTGGCAGAGGCTCTAAGTTTTGTGAAATTGATCTAAATATTCTAGTAGCCGTGGTCCTGCGATTACAGAATCACTCCCGTGTGACCGATATGCCCTGACATTTTCATCTCCTAAAGATATCTCCGATAATTCAACTTATATTTAGCAGTTTATTAGTACATTATTTTTCAATTTTCAATAATAAATATTGTGCCCCATTCTGATAATATTCATAATTATGCTGAAGTTTTACACGAAATTCATTCAAAATGTACTGCATTTCACGAAAATATTCAATTTCTTTCGCACCGTAGCGAATACCAGGTTTCAACTAATATTTGAAATTTGCTTCACTTTGATTGCCTATTTGAAAAACTATTTCAAATAATCTTTGAAACAAGAGTAGTAAGCAAACGACCGAACATTCGAAAGAAACCGCTATACGAATGTTAATCTTTATTTAACATTCGTAATATTTTGAATTCAGTAAACAGATTTTATTCATAACTAAGACCAACGACTTATCTCAATGACAGCTAAGTCCAATTGTTACGTTCTAAATGTTTCAGTTATTGTCCATTAATGAATTAATTAATGGCTTCGATATGGTTTGAACGTTATGTTTAAATATAATTAAAATCGTATATCGCAAAGAAATAACATGAGTAACCGAACGAGCAAACGATTGATTTGTCATAAATCGCATATGATTTCTCATAAATACAATACTATGGCGGCAGGTGTATTATACGAGTTAGCGACGACCTTGTGGTTTGTCGTTTACAAGCAGTGAACTAATGACAATCAAAATTTTATTTGTGTATAATTCGAATTCCACTCGCTACAAAACGGGATATCGGTAAGCGTAAGCGACCATCGTCCTATACCGGGTTTATTTTTTATAACATTTCTTTATGTTTCATGTAGGTATACGTGATTGTCCATTCATTTTTAATTAATTTTGACTTCTAAGTCGGATTTTGACTTGTCAGGTTTTATCACCACACAGCTAAAAAATTCCTACCTACAATCCTTGCAACTCGAATCGGAAAACTTGGAACCTCGAGTCCTCCGCGTTGGCCGTGTGCTCTCCGAGGCACAGTCGAACGAATTGGAAATGAACCGAATCAGACCCGACATCGTTCCGAAGGCAATGAATGTCGGCCAACATCACTCACAAAATCGGGCAAGGGGGTCATTTATTACATATTCTTATATTTTTTACATTTAATTTGTTACATATTACAAATTTATTACATAAACATACACAAACAAGGCATTACATATTCTTACATAATGGTGGGTTTTACGAATAAATGCCTGTTGCCTTTCTACTATTTTCGTATACCTATTTCATTTTAATCTGTGATTTATGATATCGCTTTGAGAAACTTGTCACTAATCGATATACGTTACTTTTAAACACATTATCACAACTTCGATTCTTAGTGAAAAAGGATATAAAACTCATTTGTTATTTAGTACAAAAAATAATACCATAATATAAGTATTTTTTTTATGACTGACCAGTTCATCATAATGACAAATTCTGTGAGTTGTTTTGGAGTTTTATCAATATTAATAAATTAAAATTGAATTATGGAGTATTGTGCAGTTTCGACTCGCGCTTGGCGACTTATTTCACGCTTCATGCACTACTACTACATGGAACAATTTTTATTTGAGATCTTAACAACGCCTATACTGCCTCGCATCATTAAATAAATATGAAAATTATTTATAACAAAGTTTATCTAGGAAATTTTAGTAATAAAATAACTTGTTTTGTTCATTTAAGAAAGGAAAATAAAGTGTGTGTACACAATGATAAAAATGTAAATTTACAAGCGTTAGAAGTTGTATCTCTAAAAATTACAATGTTGTACATGGTACGACTTGAAACTAGAAAGTAGTCGCGTTCCGTTTTAAATATGTACTTGATTTTTTATAAATAGCCCTTATTTGTGAAACTAGTACTTTAATATTTATTCGTATAATGTAACTCTAGAGTCGAGTTACGAGATCGATTTGTTTTCGATTTCGTCTCATGAATGAAATTATTTATAACAATTGGGGAATGATGTTATCGTGTAATATATCAATCTCTCAATAGTTACAGCTTAAACTTTTGGAATTTGTTTATGGCATCGGTTTTACGTTCAACGTTGCGCGCGCATTTCGTCTCATATTGAAATTTTACTCTCAACATATATATATATATATATATATATATATATATATATATATATATATATATATATATATATATATATATATATATATATATATATATATATATATATTATATAAAAAAAACTGTAACTTATATTATATAGAATTATAGACGATTAGAAATACCAATAATTTGCAAAATGTATAAAGATTCCTCTGTTTCGCTTGTAAATAAATAATGCGCGCCTCATCGGTGTCGACGTACAAGTCAACAAAAAATATTTTTCTTTGAGTCTGTTATTTAGTGAATATTTTCTGATTGTATACATCGAAAAGCAGAAACTCCATTTATAATAAATAAAGTTTGCTTTTGTACCTTTACACAATGTAAAACGAATATTATAGTGTTTTAGTAGTTTTTAGGAGCCGTTGCATATAAGATACAGGAGAGGTGTAGGGGCTGTAGGTGTGAAGCGGGAGTGACAAACTGTCAACGCAGCAGTGCGCGTGCGCTTTGCAAAGGAATAACGTATTTTATGTGTCGTGAGGCCTAAAATGTCTTCCAAAAGTGCAAAATCCCGTGGACTCTTTTGTTATATTTGCGGCGAATTCATTAAAGTGAGAGCCAAAAATTTGTTTGTCGTCAAATACGAGACTTTGTGAAGCCTATGAAGCGTATTTTAATTTACCCGTACGAAGTCAAGATAAAGTATGGGCACCTCATTTCATGTAGTAATTGCAAAACACTTTAGAGGGTAAGAAAATACATCATACTTTTCATTAAAATTTATATATATAACTATACCTATTCTGACACATACATTAAATGTGTCATTCGTTATTGAATAATGTTAATTTTTTCCAGCCTGGTACCGAGGAGAAAAAAAGTATGAAGTTTGCAGTACCAAGAATATGGAGGGAACCAACTGACCATATCCATGATTGCTATTTTTGTGTAGTAAATCCAAGTAAGCGTCGCGCTGGTAAAATGCCAAAAGATTGAATACCCAAACCTACCATCAACGTCTGCTCCAGTACCCCACAGTGAAATTTCCTGTGCCTTCGAACCCAAAGCAGAAGGCACAGGGCAGTTACCGCTATCACAAATATCTAGTAATAGCGGAGACAGCGAGTTCGTGATCACATCACCGTCTGTTGAACCACATCTTATTAATTCAGAAGAGTTTGATGACTTAGTAAGAGATTTAAATCTACCTAAACTTAAAGCAGAAATATTAGGTTCACGACTAAAACAGTGGAATTTGCTCAAGAACGATGTTATAATAAGTGACCAAAGAAAACGTCATAAAACATTTTCTGGATTCTTTACAAAAGAAGACGGACTTTGTTATTGCAATGATGTGAAAGGTTTGTTTGAAGCAATCGGAATCCCTTGCATTTCTTCCGAATGGCGTCTTTTCATCGACAGCTCTACAAGAAGCTTAAAGGCAGTTCTTCTTCACAATGGAAATAAATTTCCATCTCTTCCCTTGCTCATTCTGTAATGCTAAAAGAAAATTACGAGAGTGTTAAAATGGTGCTTCAAGTTTTAAAATATGAAGAGTACGCCTGGCCAGTGATAGGGGATTTCAAAATGGTTGGATTTCTGATGGGAATGCAAGGCGGGTACACTAAATATCCGTGTTACATTTGCTTATGGGATAGTAGAGCCGATGCACTTCACTACCAGCAGCACTCATGGACACAACGGAGCGAGTTTCAAATAGGACAACATAATGTCAAAAATGAACCAATTGTGAAGCCCGATCATATTTTAATGCCTCCATTGCACATTAAATTAGGTCTGATGAAGCAGTTCGTAAAGGCTCTGCGTCAAGACTCTGAGGCCTTTCAATATTTAAAATCATTTTTCCCGAAATTGTCAGAGGCTAAAATTAAAGCTGGTATTTTCATCGGTCCACAAATAAAGAAAATAATGGCCAGTGAACAATTCCTACGCCTCCTCAGTACCCACGAAAACAAGCGTGGCTCAGCCTTAAAGCAGTGATTCATGGCTTTCTTGGCAACAGAAAGGCAGAGAATTACACGGAGCTTATTACTGATATGCTTCACAACTTCAAAGTTATGGGTTGCAGAATGTCTTTGAAAGTCCACATGCTACATGCTCATTTGGATAAATTTAAAGACAACTTAGGTGCATATTCAGAAGAGCAAGGGGAACGTTTCCACCAAGATGTAATGAACTTTGAAAAGCGTTATCAAGGACAATATAATGAAAACATGATGGTGACTACATTTGGGGCTCATACGAAAAGTCCCAACTTACACAGAAGAAATACCAAATCTGTTCATTTTAAAGTCCTTTTGTATTCTTTTTATTTGTGGGTTTATTTATGCCGTCTTGTATAATTAAAGTCAATAAAATATGTGAATTCAAAACTGTTTTCCTTTACATATAATTGAAATTAAAAATAGAGCTTTTTCATAAAATTAAAATTTCGTTTTAGTAACTACAAAAGCAAACTTTATTAGATAAAAATATTTTTCTTTAATTAGTTAGGCATAAGTAATCAAAATCAGAGGTACAGAACTCAGACTCAAAATTCGTGTTGACCCGTGTTATCGGTGGTACCGTGTCGACGGAAAATCACGCCCTTGACGGTGCCGACCGCGGGGGCGGGCGGGGCGCGGGGCGCGGGGCCGCGCTGATGAAACGGGGGTGTGTGACCGCGCCGCGCCCCCGCCGTGCCCTCGGCGCGCCGCGCATGCGCGGATGCCGTCACGTTCCACGTTTATCATGTCAATAGTCCGGTTGTTATTTTTATTCGTGTGTTTAAATTACATTATTTTTTATCTCGATATCTCCGTTCCAAACGGATATTTCTCTGTTGTTGTACAAAGTTTATGATACTGTTTATGTCTTTATTACATAATATTGCAACAAAATTCACAATTATCTATAGAAATGCATAGTGTCGGACTGGTCATAGAGTCGAGGTGGTGTTTGCCGGCCGTGCTCGGCCTGCGCGGGCCCTACCGCACCTACCTTCAGGCTTACGAACTACATGTAAAATACTTTATTCATACCTAGAGAAAAATTAAACAGACAAATTCGAACGGTTAATAGCGGTTGGCCACGAGGCCATCCCTGAAATTTTCCGCTATTTAGTTCAGAGATATGACTCTCTTGTACATTATTGAGCTCAAAAACTGTGATGCGCATTTTTTTTTTGTTTTTGAACAACAATATTTGCCGATTGATTAAATTGCGGAATTCGATAACATTTTTTAGTACAAAAATGATGTCTTTTCGGGAGTGTTGTTCAATTAAAAAATTTTAAAGTAATATTAAAAAGACGTTTTTTAAAAAAAATGTAAAGGCTTATAGCTTTGAAACGAAATAATCGATTTTGAGATAATTTTTTCGATATATGAAATGATGGATGTATGAAAATCGAAATGTCAAAAATTTGGAAAGTTAGCTTGAAAAAATATTTTATTGGAAATTTTTGGACAGCGGCAACTCTTGAACTAAACAACCGATTTTGATCTGCTTTTTGACATTCCACTTACGTTATTAACCATTAAAATGTGTATCTAATCTATCCTTATCGAAGGCTTCTGAGGGGCCCTTAAATTCATAATACCACCTGGGTCCTTTAAGCCCAGTCCGACCCTGGAAATGCAATAGACAGTCTTCCAAATTGTAAAAATAGTTTTTCCATGAAAACATTTAACTTCAATATTCCTTCAGACATTTATACTTATATTAATTGCATATGCATAATTTACGTATAATTTAAAATACAATACTCATGTAATAAAACTAGGTAATTTGTGTGAATCTGACTCATGCGCAGTAGTAAATAAAAAAAAACTACTTAGGCGACATTACTTATTTACCCTTCATTAAGAATACAATTGATATATTATACATTACCTTCGTCTTTTTAATAAAAAGACGACAATTTACATGGTCAGTTTAGCTAATTGATCATTAATTGTCTTTATTTCTTATATTTAAAATTTATATTTAACTAATGCAGGGTTGAACTTATTGAGGTACGTAAGGAGTTTCACAAACATTGATTTGATAAAATCTAAATATAGTTTTTCTGGAAAATCAATAAAGCGCTTAAAAATCAGATTTCCAGAACGTATCTATTAGGGTCCTTAATTGCATCTATTAGGGTCCTTACACAAACATATTTAATAAGACTATCTACTATAGAAAATAGTGGCCATTAAGGCTCTGCGTTGACCTTATCGAACCTTAAAACTGAAATCTTTAGATTTGGAAAAGCTTGTGGCAGAACATTTAGAATTTTGTAAGTTAACCACGACTAATATCTACAATTGGGAGACGTTGAACGCTACGTGGACGAACTTCAAAACTGACATATTTCGACAACTCATTTCCCTAATAAATATCATTAATTGGTACAATAATTACATACGTAAATTGGAATAATGTAAATATTATCTACACGAAGTAGATACTTCTGCAATAAATAAGAACAGGTAAAATGATAGGTACATAGGTACTATAGAAAATGTGTCGATTACTTATTGTTAACAAAAATTAAAGAGCGTTAAACACAACACCATTACAAAAACATAAGTACCATTAAAAATTATTTATCATTAACCATAACAATGATTTGCGTTTATATCACATGTTTGTACCGTGTGCAAAACTGTTATCTTAATGTTACACCATAATAATGTCAAAAAAGACATGTTAAAGGGTACCTACTCACAAATAAAAGATACTCTATCTTAAAAAAAAACTGAAGACATTAATTAAACATAACTAGATTAATGTAGAATGAAGTTGACAACACCATATTTTTTCATTGTAAAAAAATAGCATAAACAATGACATAACATCCACGATATAAAGTTTTTCAACTACGTGTGCAAAATGATAAGAATCGCCATGAATTGTCAATGGCGGATTCCGATTTCAGGAGAGGGAGTCACATAATCGAGGTTCAATAACGATAGGCCCCAATTCAATATGAGAGGCCGACCTAAACTCAGGGGGTGTCATGATCCGATGACCCCCTTTAAATCTTTACAGTAGATCAGCCACTATGAGTTCTGACCATTTTTATCGACGTAAAATAAAAAAAACAACAGGTGTGACACTAGTGACGGGAGTGGCGCGACTTTAATATTTTCCTAACGTCGAAGGGGTATATTGTCCTAGTATCTGGCATTTTCCTAGAACGGACAACGCGGACAAAATTGCTATCTACAACTTAATAAAATCGCTAAGAAAAATGCTAGTTAAATCACTCAATAAAATGGTTACCTATCTATAGGCAACAAGTCGCTCATTCAACATTTAGTTATACACTTAAGTATAACTAAACAACAGTCAGCGACGTGCGGAATCAAAGTTTTTGTATGGAAATATAGCTAATATCTGCTCTATAAGTAAAGCTTTTAAATCTCTTTGCCTAACGTCTTCATTTCGATGTCAAACATAAGCATAAAGTATGTATTGTAATCGTCATTGCTCTACTTACTTTTTGGTCAGACGCGTCAGTAGCAACACCATTTTAAAGATATCACGTGATTTCCTGTTTTCTTCGTTAGTATCTGAAAAAAAAAATGAAATTTTATACTTTTGAGTATGTAATCACAGATTGTTCCTACAGATTTAAGCTCCGTGCCATGGATGTAGAGAATAGGCGGACGAAGCATCGCTAAGCGAGGACCGACAGCCAGGTATGGGCAACCTTTGGCATGTCGTGGGCCAAACTTTATTGTGCAAATACATTCGCGGGCCGCTTTCAAAAAGTAGGTGCATTTTAAAGTAGTGTTCATAATTTTTGGCGATAGATATCAGACATGAAATTTTTCAAAAAGTCTCGCGGGCCGGGTCAAATCCTACAGCGGGCCGGTGGTTGCCCACGTGTGCTATAGACGAACGAGCCATAGACGTATATAACGTAAGCTGAGAGAGCCCAAGCGGCTGTCATTACGCTGTCAACGGCTCGTTTCCGTCCGTTAAACATACGACAAACAATGCTTCGGTCTTTAATTAGCGATGCCTCGTCCGCATATATATATATGGTTGTAAATAATAATTCCCTTAAAAAACTATTTAATAATAGTACTCTATATTAAAATGCGAATGTGGACTGTGTTTTTCAAATTGAATTTCAAAAATCATCATTTCAAAATTAAAATTCATAATAATGCATAGCAATTTACAATTACAGATAATTGTCATGGACAAAACCTCACAATTTTCGAAATAACTTTTAAAAAATTTCCAAAAATGTTGAGTGATTTCCGGCTATTTTTATAATTTGAAGTTCGATATTTCAAGGAATCTGTAATGATAATTTCAATTGACATCAAAACATGACAGTATGTTGTCTACATTACTCTTTAAAATTTTGGAAAATGCTTAACTAGGAAAAGTACGATGGTTGATTCGCGCTAACTGTACATTTATTAAATACTAGCTTTTGACTGCGGCTCTGTCCGCGTAGACGTAAAATGATAATTGTTATTTTTGGGTAGGATTTGCGTCAAACTCGTTCTCAGTGAGCGTTTACTTCCTGAAATTCACAACTATTGTTGTGAATTTTGAACACAAATCTTCTAATTATACTGGTCTTGTACGTAAAAAATAGACTAATTCATGTGTTCGTACGGTTGTAAGCTAAATTGTTTTGAAATTATGATGGAATTTTATTAGTTTTTTTCGCACTTTATGTAAATAATTTAGGCAGATATTTTTACGATTTATAGTAATCTCCATTGTGAGTCATCTCGGAGCTGTTTCTCTAGTTTAACCGAAATCTTGACCTCAAATATTTTTCGCACAAAGTTCCTTTCGGTTCTACGAAAAAGGTGTTTTCTAGAAATAACACATGTTTTATAACCATTTTCCGTATATAGTGTAACCGAAGATTGTAAATTTCGTGCATATCTACCAAGTGTCGTTGATGAAGGATCAAATCGTATTAAAGTTCTGAAAAGTCATTTGTACATACTCGATGTCGAACCCATGACCTTATTATTGATATAAGTTTCATATTCTATATTTATACTTTCATATAAATCTGTAGGGTCTATCTATACGTACAGTTTTTTTTGGCAAATTTTGTGATAAGTATTCGTTTTATGACTCACTAACCGCAATTTAAATCTTTTTAAAAATTTTATCTGTCTGGCTGTCTGTATGTCCTTTTATAACTTAAGCTTAACCGAAGGACAGCTTAACCGATCTTAATAAAAATTGGTAAGCTGTAAGAAGGGGTGGTTGCGCAAATACTGAGCTATATATATATACTTTTGATACGTCGTATGTAACCATAAAAAATATTTGGTAGCTATATTCATTCGTTTGTATATAGTCGTGTGTTTGTGAGTGTGTGAGAGAATTGTGTGCGGTGTGGAGTGTGGGAGTATGGTGCTGTGGACGTGCAGGGGAATGGGATCGTATGAATGCGTGGGTGCGTGAGCGAGACCGACCGCACGCACATTCGTTAATTGTGGCTCAATTTTAATTTAAGTCCAGCGAAGCGGGCGGGTAGCGATTACTGTCATAATAAAAATAAAAAAACATTACATCAAATATTTCTTCTATCTTTCCAGCGGCCGTCATTCGCATCAGATATTTCAATCATGAAGCAACATTGACCAGGTATCTACAATGCGTTATTCGCGCCTATTTTAATCTTATCAGGGTGTGTGTTGTTTGTGCTGTCGTATGAATAGCTATTAATAGATATTGATCTAACATGTATGGCTTAAGATTACAAAATGAATTTATTAACTCCTGTTAATAGTATTAGGAATGCTGGAGAGGCTGTTTGTCGTTTGGTGGTTGAGTAATTTTTCAGTACATATCAATAGCTCGAGTTGTCGCTTATGGTTTAGCTTGAACTTATAAATTTTTTAGCTGTTACAGAAAGGATATATTTGACGCCCATTGCGAAAGTTTCATGCTGTAAACGTAATTAAAGCAATAAACCTGTAAAAAAAATATATTTTTTAAATGCACTTAAATATTCAAGACCTATAAGAATAATTCTTTGATTTTCTGTGATTTTATTTATGTCACAAATATTTATTTTATTGAATAATCAATTCGATAGATAACTTAAATTCTTTTTAAATCAATATTCAGAGATTTTGTAAGTGTTAAAAAGATTGTTTTCTATTAATATAGAGCTACCTGCACATTCCAAAACTATTTCATTTTAAGGATATTGTAATGATATTTTTTAAATTTCAATCGGAAATTACGGCTAATAATAGGATATCAAAACTAGATGCTGTTAATTAATTTTAATCATCATGTGCTCCTCAAAAGGATCGTAATAAATATTTAATGAAATACATTATTAATATTTATTACGTGGACTTGTTGACGTGTTTATTTATAAACACGGACTTGTTGATTACTTTGTCTATGAGTCAGTTACAATATACAAACAACGCAAATAATGATACAATTCCATTGTACGTTTCCGTTTGACACACGATGTTCAGATCAATATAAGAGTTTGAATTAATATAATGTAATTGTCTCATACGTATGGAAAATGAGTTTGACTTAATAATTAAAAGTATAAACCGGATAAGTCTCTGGTCGATAAAAATTATCCACCTGCGTGTTGTTAGTATATAGGAAATTAAAACATCAGCACAGCTAGCATGACGTCTCTAGACAAGTGTCTATTTCGAGAGAAAATTTATATTCTAGCTGTCAAATTTGTCTAACTCCGTAGTATGAACGCATGTATAGACTAATTTATCCCCGTAGAGAAAATTTCTCGAGTATAGACAACGAAATCTACATGGAAAAAATGCGACATTAATCATTCGGTCAATTTCGTTCACGAGCATAAAACCCTATTTATTTAAATATTTGTAACATTCTACTTGTCAATACGTAATAGCACTACATTTGAACTTTATATAGTAATCGTTTTAAAAAGTAACCTTTATCTCGTGTAACGGTGCATCATTGGGTTTTTTATTGTGTCGTGCAGATATTTGAGGACGTTTGTTTAGTGTACATTATTGTAGTTGTTAACTAAGTAGAGATATATATGAATTTTTGAACAATTTTAATGAAACAATAAAATTTAAATAGTAATAATAAAACTGAATATTCATTTATAAGATGTAATTCTCTTTAAGGAACGACTAGTAATAACATATAGTGTAAATGATAAAACATTTAATCAAACCCTTAAGGAAATTAAAGTTATTAAGGAAACATTGTTAAAAAAACAGTTAAAAAAAATTCATTAAAAAACTCTGGGTGACATGTAAATTGTTATTATAAATATGTTTTTAGGTGGTTGACTGATTTTATTACTGATTTAAAAATAAATAAAATAGGTACTCTTATACTTGAGGACTACAAATTTAAATAATTTTATCATGATTATTGCAAATATAATAAATATGGTTTCTTACGATTTGCACATTTTATGAGTGATAGCCTTTCCGGTTTATATATTGAACTGCATTTTCTGAAGGTAGAAATAGTCCAACATGAGTGCAATCTATGCAACCCGATATATTAGGCAACCCAAATTTTTCATAAAAACCAGATGTAATTACATCTCGTTCTTGAGACGTACCTGGGAATTTTATCCAACGATTCATAAGACTGTCAACAAAAATATTTTTTTGTTTTATTACAATTCAAATAGCTAGCTTAGATCATTTCATATATATTAAAAAAAAAATTAATTACGATTCAATACAGCATTTGCGAATCTTTGAAGCTATTTGCTGACTGTGGTTTGGGCAACACAAATCATGTGGTCCTGGCCAATTCCGCGTTGGTAGCTCCCAACAGCCAGAAATCTTATATAACAGAGAACTTTCATCCAATATGATTTTAATTAGGTATGAATCTTGAAACGGTATTTTTTTAAGCAAATGCTTAAATTTGAAGAGATTTAAATTTTAGAATTGTAGGTACTTAAAAGTTTATAAGAGCAATTATCTAAGAAATCTTTTGATAAGAAATAATTTCTCTATAGAGAAGTGTCGGCACCTTGATTGGGTAAAGACATATGTCTACCCCGATTAGCTGTCAAAAATAGAAACTAGTCTACTTTCTTGTCATTCATGCTAAGTAATGAAGACAAAACTCTTTTAGGCCACGTGACATGTGTCAATGTAAAACCTCGCGTAGACAAAATGTCGTGTCACGCTAGATAAAAAGACAAAACGTATTTTGTCTACATTCTTGTAGACATGTGTCTTTCTCGTGTCGTTCATGCTAGCACTGCAGGAAACAGAAAGAATTTAAATAATGCATATAGTTATAGAGCGGACAATACCTTTATCCCTTATGCGAAAACTTTGGTTAAGATGTAGTTCCTATTTTAGTCTATTAAATTTTCATTTATATTAGTATTTAAATTGATGATGTATAGATTGTTGTTGACATATTTAATGAAAATTTAAAAATCGTATCTCAGCAGTTTCAATAGGAGGATGAAGATTAGTATATTTTCTTGTTAAAAATCTGATCTATTGCATTTAGTAAGCAATCAAAATTTTCTTTAGATATCATTGTATATTCAGGCGTCTAGGGACACCTTTATTTTTCCAATAATCTAGCTTATTTTTGTTCACACCCAGAACTTCCACTGTTAAACCTTATGTGTATTGTGTAAAATATTATTTCCTTTTAAATACGTGATTCTTAGTTCAAATATACTCATTTTTAGGGGTCTCTAGACCCGACGAGAAATGGAATTTAGCGCCTAGATCCGATGAAAAGTGAAATTTTTATGCATCACTCTCGTGTCTGTCTGTCCATCACAGCCTATTTTTTTTTTTGCAATTTTACGGAACCAAAAACGTTGTGGTTTGGTAGATGCATAGAATTAAGTGATTGAATCACAAAGATAATTATATATTATACGTTAAACAAATGAATTCTGATATTAGGAGTTAATTTTGAAGTAGAAAAAAAACTGGACAAGTATGAATTGAAGTCGTGTGAAAAGGGTTCCGTATAATGAGTATGTAATGTGCCATGTTTTTGAGACCTGTCTCAAACTTGTTTGTAGCAACTAAAACAACTGCAAATGTTAGTTTGTATACACAATAATGAAAGACTTATAATGTTGTTTTAAGACCATAGACTTTATAAAGATTATTTACTATTTAGGAATCTCTATAGATTACTAAATAGTAAATTTAGTAATCTACTATTACCTATGTAAAGAAATATTATTTGTATTTTTTCATTTTTTTCAAAATTTTAGATGTATTAATTTCGGAGATAAAGTGGAAATGGTAACATTTTTATCTATTTTCGTAAATAAGACTTAAGAATTATAAAATGAAAAAAATAAATGTTTTGTATATCTGAGACCCTCACAACAAGTCCTTTCTTTTAATGTTTCACGCGGTACAGTTGGCAAAACCTTTTTATGAAATTAAAATTAGGCGGCGATGCGATAATCGATGATTAATTGAGAATCGAGGACGAGAATTTAGAGTGAAATCAAGGAGAAAGAGAGCTATATGTATAGAGCTGATGTGTAGGTACACAACGATACAAAGCGACAGAATAAGATAACGTCACGCATGCGCGCATTGTAGATGTACCCGTCAGATCAATATTTGCGCAAAGATGCAAGATTGATTCCATTCTGTATAAATAGCTGTTGTCCTATACGTTGTATAATTAATATTCATCGTCGTGTTCTGCGATTATTTACGTCTTCGTCCCGTGTTTGTTTGATCATATCGGTGAAGGGCTACTGTTTAAGAAGTTTCACTACTCATATACCAGTGTACCGATTTCTCGATTTGAGCGGTCAGTAGATTCCGGATAAATTGATTATGACAGATGCACCACGAAAAATGCAAATTAATCATGAAGAGGAAACGTGCATAAAAAATGTTGCTTAATTACCACAAGGTTTGATGCAACGATTTAAAAGTACTGAACCCTTTCCGTGCATATCCGTCTCGTTATAAGAACGAATACTACATTTACATCTCATCCAAAAGACCGAGAAGAAATAGCGTAGGGAGACTTTTGGAATTGCCCAAGTCTGATCGCCGGCACACCTATGACGCGATGTAAGCTTTTTTGTTAGCGCCATCTACCTCTATTAGAAATATTGCGTTAAATAACATAACGTCTTAATAACAAAATAGTCTTGTGCAGAAATAATACAATAATTGTTTAATCTGACTTTGAAATAGGTCTTTTTTACAAAAAAAAATCATTTGTATTGGCTATGCTCAAATACAACCATACTTTTATATTCAATACAATATACGAAATTGATATTTGAAATTAAGTTCTTTTATGATATTAACAATAAATCGTCAACGAAAGTGATTTTGATGCAAAATGCATTTTTTTTAAGTGTACGTATTTATTATGTAGTTACATAAAATAGATTAATGAACTTTAATCACCTATCAAGATCAATTTCTTATATTTATAACGAATTCTATTAGGTTATTCCTATAGACGATTAAAATAACTTTTTTTACAAATTTACCAAGCGTTTGTAATTTATAAAACACACGATCAAACTAAAACGAAGACACTAACAAACCCAGCAGATATGTGAATATCCACGTGGGCGGTTTCGTCTTCTCGTTACGGAACCCTAATAATACAATTAATACACAGTTAAATAATGTGCGTGATACGCACAGCCGGTAAGCCGGCCGAACGCCTCCGATAAGAAACGACTGGAAATGTACGGCGTGGAAAATGCTACGAGAGCAGTCAAAGGACTACGAGCTAGAGTGTAGGGTTTTGGTTATGAATACATTTAAATAACTTTTAGTACCGTCGAAGGTGTTGTCCTAAGCCGTAGTAAACTTTCGATGTAACTCGATTTAAAAGGTTTCTGCACGACTCGATCGTAAACATCTTTTCGTCACATGTCAGCGAATATTACTATCACTGTAGTATGTTGGTACAAGAAAAATGGGAAAAAGTTTATACACCATTGTGCAGATAGTTTAATGAAGTTTAATTCTGTCAGCATCGGTAGAAGAAACGTGGGAAAAAAAAACGTTAAAATAGTAAACTTTTCCGTTAATTGAGTATGAAATTTGATAGCGCGAGCACTTGAGAAACAATCCATGAACTTAACCTTTTTCGGGTTCCGAGTCGAAATGGTAGAAATGCAACTCTCGTAGTTTCGTCATGTCCGTCCGTATATCACAAGCGTTTTACTCAAAAACTACATAATGTATACATCTTATAGTTATCTAAACCATCTGTAGGTGTCTAGTGTAAGCCGCTACTTAGTTTATCAGTTGAATAACAAAAATAAATATTTTAAGGGGAATAATTCCATACATCTAATAGACGCTAAAAATTTTTTTTCAGTAAACATTAACGTATTGCACATACTTCGAAAGTTCTTTTAAAGACACCAAGATTTATAAGAATTTTTTTTTATTAATTGAACAGTTTCGAAAATAATCAATCCGAAAATAGCAGAAATTGTGCCCCCCACCCTGCATTTTTAAAGACGTATCTTTAAAAAATATCGAAAAATTGCAAAGATAACGCTTAATAAATAATTTCAAGGAAAATTGTTTTGAACATGTTTGAATATACTGTTTTTGAGTTATTCCCGAAAAACTGCGCTTCTTCCACAAAAGAACGTAAGTGTCATGAAGATACGCTCTTTTGCTGGTGCTTTACAGTTGACACTAGTTTACGAGTAATAGAATATACCTACTTGTTTCTCGAACTATAGGGGACTAAAGTGCTTGTACTTATTTTGTGCGGGAAACATGAAAAACCGTGTAACTGCGAAGTTTTTTTTATCTGTAGTGCATTTCTTGGTAGTAATTTGGCTTCGGAACCCTACAATTCCTAATATATACATATTTGGAATTAAAACAAATCGTACACAATGTATACAGTATATACACGATTATATATCTTGATGTAATTTATATATTGTAAAATGGTCAAAATAGGTCAAAATTTGATATCGGAGAGACATTAATGCTCTGCGTAGCATTGTTTTTGTTTTTGGTTCCTACTTTTGTTTTAAATAAATTTTTAATTTCGGGTACACCCTGAAGCTTACGAGCGTTTCAAAAAACCGAGCGCAAATGAAGTCGCAACATAGATTAAATCTCCTTCTATATCTACATTAAAAAGTGAATGCATTTGGTTCACGTTGTCTATGGTGCTGCCGACTTCGTACTTCACTCATATATATACATAGATGTATATATATATATATATATATATATATATATATATATATATATATATATATATATATATCGAATTTCGATTTGCTTCTTAATCCTTCAACGATGGTATGGATTGACTTTTAGATTTCTTTAACGGTGTTTTCATCCCCCGTCCATTGCTAAAGCACATCCTCCCACAATCTTACAATTTCAGATTTCACGTAGGTCCAGTCCGAGTCGGCAGACGCGGTGTCGACGTCTAGAACCTATATATGGCCCTCCCGAACGTGAAGATGTTGTGTGATGGTTTAGGTCGACTTAAGTTAAAAACTCTTCGGTCAGAGTTTGAACCCTATACCTTCTTGTTGAGAAGCAATGTTCTTATCCACGCAACCGCAGTCGCTCGAGAAAAGTCGATGCAACCTCATGGAAAATTAGTCTTAAACTTTTGTTGTCTTCTATTTAAAGATTACCGCTAAACAAAGCGATCGACGGTCGGCGAGATGAAACGTCGAGATACATCGATCGAGGTAGCGGCGATTCGAGTTCCGGTCAAAGACGAATCGACGGATGAGTTCGTGTGCCTCGGCGAGCACGTTAAGACGTTGGTCTCGGACGTTATCGCCGGCGTGGTGCCTTCAGCGGTCGCCTGACCCTATGAGACCGACGTGGAAGACTCAGATCTAGCCAATGACGATTTGAAATAAAAAGAGTATGGGCGGGAATATCCTCACAATTTGACTGTAACGTGACACAAAAGAGATTTTTCGTCAACTGTCCTAGCGTTCGTAAGAGGTGAAGTTATCCGAAAGGTATTAAGGGATGCGTGCTAATTTTGAATCTACAAACTAAAAGAAGAAAACTCATTACCTAGGTAATGTCTGATCCAATTCGCTTTATCGTTTGATGTCATACGGATAAATACGATCATCGGACTATTATTGAAAATCTAGAAAAATTGAAAAGGCTAGACTAGCTAATCGCGAGTTTTATTTATTGCGCTAAAATATCGCACTGAACAAAGGACGGATATTTAGCCACAATTCTATGCATGTAAAATTATACAACAAACTTACAAACCAGGTACAGGTTTTTTGTAAAAATCTTACGTCCCTTGTTTGAAACAAATGTTTAAGGAGAAATGAAACGGAAAAGGTAATAAAAAAAGATAATTACCCTCCTTATAAATAGCGTCAGATCTATGACGTCACGAGTTACTGTAATGATAGTACAATAGGACGCTGTCAGTCGACTGTGGGATATCGTGGGACAAACACACCTGTGTCTTTTATTATCATTCTTTTAATTAGCAAAATAACAATTAATATATTACCCTTTTTTAATTAATGTAAAATAAAAATTTGATTATAAGCATTCGCGTTAAAAATGTTAATAAGCATTTATTTTAACTCAAATAATTTTGAAATTACTATTCAAAATATTGTAACATATAAATAAGTTACAATATATGTCAAAATAGAGGTACTTAATGAAAAAAAGGAAATATTTTTTTTACATTGAAAAATTCAGAAATAAAAACTCAAATGAAGGAAATAAAACGTACCTGATTCAGGAGCAATCGGCTTATTAATTAATACTTAAATAGACAATGCTACAATAAATGTGTTTCGGAGAGACTCACCTAGTATCTCAGCACTGCATCGGAGCGGCCAAAGCCGAAATGCCAGGGGCTGAACGAAAATAAAATACGTGCTATTGGCGAGTAAGACAGTTTTCTACTGAGACGCTCGGTGCGCTGACGAGATGCGCGGGAGTGGCCCGCGGCGACGTGTCCGCTACGTCTCTCGATTTCACTGTAACCACTCGAGATAATGAATTAAACGAGATTTTTTATTGTATTATTGATCGCAATAACAATTATCGGGTTTGATCGTTAATGACGTCTAATGTTGAACGTGTCGTAGACTGTTTTGTAACCTTATGTCGATGAAAATACTATTGAAATATAATATATAATAGGTGTTATGTAGAACAGAAGATTTAGAGAAAGAGAAAAAATCTAGAGAATGAAATACTCAGTAAATTTTATTTATGGTTTTAAATTAATAAAAGAAATATGCATAAATCTAGTAATAGAACATATTTTCAATCGTGTGTTACCAATATTGGCATACTTTTGGTAGCATTGGTTCCCTTATCCAGGGTGTTGGCAGTGTCGAGACCAAAGATAAATGATTTTGGGTAGTGTACTAGAGCGGTCAATGAGGACAAAATTGCAATGTACAATTTGTTACCATAAAGTAATGTACAAGTACGTGTCAAAGTATTCCACTTACAACACATTGCAGTGTGTGTACATTTATTGTTATTTTTCGGTATACATATTCACCGCTGTTTTTGGGTATATCCGCTGACATTTTTTTGTATATGCAGTTTTGTTTTTTTTTTGGGCACATCTGTTATTTTTCGATTTACCCAAAATGGGTACTATTATAAAAAAAACCCATAATTGTAAAGATATTTTTACATGAAACAATCAGTATTAATAGTTTCTTTTTAAGTCGTTATTTGATAAGATTATAATCTTCAAAAGTGAATTAAAACCAAATCCTTCAATTAAAGGGACTTCAAGGAGAAATATGCGATTTAGCGAAATGATACAATACGTATTTAAGTATTTAACTTTATGAACAAAACAATGTATTAAACTGATTTCTCAAGTAGATCAAGAGCATAGATAAGTATTAAAAATATCCAAAATGGCGTAATGCACACGCAGTTCGAACCGTCAGTGTCGTGTGCTTTGTTATTGATGGTCTGATTACTGTTCTGCGAACGTTTTATCGTCATCTGTCGCCAAGCTGTATAAACAATTTTCCATCTCGCTCGCTCTGGTTTAATAACCCATCTCGGAGCGAAGAGAGCCGACAAGGCCGCCGTAATGATTGTGACGTATATCACGAGGTTGCCGCACAGAACGCAACCGGTTGCGCCACCGTTCGACGAGTCGCTTTTACTCGGCGTACGTCCATTCGGAGTTTTACATTTTTCTCGTGCGTCGCCGTGTTATTTTGTGCACGTAGGCGGTAAACAAAATTGTTATCGGCGTGTTTGCATGTTGTGGGTTGCCCGGGATCAAGCTGAACACATCTATGTGGAAAATTACTCACCCCGCTTCGGGATTCGTTCGTAGAAGGTATTTTCCGTCGCGTCGGTTTCAAAATGTTATCAATGTCAACGGGAATAAGTTGTTGCTTTAAACTTTTACCATCCCACTGCAGCGGCGTACTGTCCCACAATCTCATTTCGGTTTGAGGGATTTGAAAGAGTCGAAGGTCGATAAGAGCGTCGCCGCTGATACGGCTACAGCATGCGTGAAAGACGGCTTACTGTGCTCGTCGAGGCACGGGTAGATTAGTTCATTGCGTGCTCCATACTAATTCGACTTGCAACCTGTCTTTCTATGAGTGTATTGGAATCTTGCAACTGGATGTTGCAAGTTGCACCCACTTCCGGACATGCTGATAATTTCGGAATTTTGCACACGATTTTCAGACCGACAATAATACGGTACCGTGGAGCTGGTCTGATCACGAAGCCAGAACACCTGACTTCCGATAAATACCAAGATTGTGAAACTCATTCTTACCAGTATACCTCTCGAGTTTGGGCTCGTTTGGAGTGAAAATTCTATTGCGTAAATACCTACTGAGTGATCATACTCATCAAAATAGAAAAAGATATGTAATTTAAAAACTCGTTATAAAACGTAACAAAAAAATACGTATTTTAATATTCGAACTAGGTTTCTTAAATTACATTAAATTGCAAATTTGAAAATAAATATATATCAAAAATAAAATAAAAAATTAATGTCATTATTTAAGGTAAAAGTTTCTAAAGTTTCTATCGACCATTAATTTTTTTGTTAAGTGTGGGTAAATCAAAATAATAGAAAACGGCAATGGTCTAGTGACCCAGGAGGACCCAGGACCAGTCTCAGCACTGATATGGGCTGCACCACTGAGTTATTCTTCTAACTCTTCACGCATTGCTGATAGAACCGGCATGCGGGAGTTTACCAGAAGTTACCAGAACCCTAAATACATGTAAAGTTCTAATCAGCATTCATTGGTCCAGCGCAGAGCCAGGCTACTTGCAAGGGCGTAGCCAGGAGTCTTATGGGGTTCCTAGCCCCGATTTTTTTTTCACATGAATATTAATGTCTTGAAAATCAATGTATAAACTTAATGCATATTTTTGTTATTTTACTTTCTTGAACCCTCGAATGTAAACCCTTGGGCTTTGATACGGCATTCTCTTGGAAAAGAAGTGGGACGTCGTGTTCAGGTTGCAGCTACAGAATAAGCTAGAAGACGGTAAAATTTGAATCCAAGTAACATAGAGCAAACGTCTAGCAAAAGGAAGAAAATGGTAAGGCTAGACTTTATGGTAAAGTTTGGTAGAAGTTAGTTGATTTAACGATCTTAGCTATATCTATTTTTGTGTTTGTTTGTCTGAAGGATAAATTCATAATTTATGATAGATGCTGGAAACTGTTCAATAATAAACTCCCTATCTCTCGTTGTTCGACTATACATGTATATTTCTTTGGTCGACAATTGGCTTATTGTATGTCTCACATTCCAGAACGACTCCTTTGCATTTCATGATGTGAAAGAAGTCGTGTAAAATTTGTCTATGACTTCGAAAAATCCCTTTTCACCAAAACCTGTCCATATGCAGGATTTAAATATTTGAAGTCAGGCCTATACTATAATAAAAATAAAGTTTTGCACAGCTACTTGTGGGTGGGTGAAAAATAGCCGGTTAAGGTTATTACTACTTATATTACAAGCTGATTTTTAGCTTTACATAATACGTGCGTGCGTTTGCAAACGCATAAGTCTCGATTTGCGAATCATGAGTGTACGCCGATTTTTAAAAATGGGTTCCGTCGTCAATAACTTTTATCGTTAACGTCGCTAAACACAAAATATGTCGTGATTACGAGAAGATAGAAAACGTTTTACATCATACTCCACAATAATTTGTGAGAGCTGGTCACATATTTATAAATGTAAGTTACCCTATCCACAGTATTACAGATATAAGAATATTTTAATATATTAAACGTATTGAATCGGAACATTTTATGGAAGAGCAAAGCTGGATTTCCGGTTGCCCTCAATCTATTATCGCAATATGTATTCAATGTACACTAGAAAATTTTAAACAAACCATCTCCTTGAAAATCCATTCAGTAGTTTTGCTAACTTATAATAAGCAGCCGGAATGATGTATAAAAAATATAGCTTCAAGTTCAAAGGTCGTATTTGAGCATTGCCCTTTGTAGTGTAATATTCAAAAATCCCTTAGTTCACATCACGTTATTGTAATCATCCATTGGAGCCGCAGGCGTCGCGTCGTGACACGAACAGCGGCCGTATTGCATCAGGGCACGTTACCAATGCAAGAACAGTCTTATCTAATTCTTAAATAGGTCAATATTATATTAAAAAATACAGCTTTATTGTTATGATTTACAATATATTTCCTAGTGCGATGTTTGAACGGCGCGTTTATCTTAGTGATTTTACAAAAAGTGTACATTTGTATGAACTTTTAAAATTTTAAAAGTTTAAACAAAAGTTCGTCAGACCCCCACTACCGCACCGGGGCACGGGGCGAGCGCTTTTGGATTTGCTTTTCAAGGCAAAGAAATGTTCACCTCAGGAATTTCGCTCAGTTTACCAACCGCCAGGAATCGAATAGAACACTTTTAGTTTAAAAGCAAATACCTCACCTCTCGCGTCGTCAGCGCTGCCGGTTTTTATCCATGTGTAAAAAATGTAGTGTGTATTTAATTTTGACTCATTTTACTCATCTAGGGATCTCTACATCATATGGTGATCATGAACCTCTGTTCGGGCCAATTTTCGCAACGGTTGAACGGGTCGTAATCAAATTTTGCATAGAAGTAATTTATTTTTTAGATTACAAGACATTCATTATAAAAAAAAAAATTCGATGAAAAATTAGCTGCATTGTCCGAGAGCGGATCGGTATCGATATCGGGGTCGAAATCGAAATGGGAAACAATGATTACTAAATTATAATCTGCGCAGACGACCTCCCGAGTCGCAGAAACAAAGATAAGAAAACGGATCGCATTTTCATTTGAACCGACATTGAAGCTGTGAAATTTGTTTGTGAAATTTGCATATTGATTTTAAAATCGACGGTTCCACAGCTTAAAAGTTATTATTTTCAAAAATATATCTTTTTTCGCCTTCAAAAAATTCTCCAAAGCGATCAAACGTTCAGGAAAACCAAGCGCACTCGAGTCCCTTCGAATACCGCAAACCTGAGATAACTGGATAGTTGGAAATGATTTAAATATCTCCATTTATTGCGTGTACGCATTTATAAATGGATAAGTGTAGAGCACGGCACAGCTGCGGCCTCACACGCCTTTTGTGCGACGCCTCTTTGTGCTCGCACCTATCGCACTAAATCTCTCAAAGTATTAAAGCGCCCACTACCGCGCAACTACGATCGATACAGTTCTGTATCAGTCTCGATTCGGTGTCGACAGATCTGAAATTCTACATGAAATGTAATATTTTTATTTACATGTAATTGTAAATATAAATGTATAGATATTTTTTCGTGGAATGTCAGAATATGTAATGTTGGAAATAATGTCTGAAATTGACGGTTTTGCTTGCGGTTTGAGTGATTGCGGAATTTGACTTAAATTGAAAAGCTAATCGGTCGATTTGTTAACGGTCAGGAATTGAACCATTGTCGATCGATAAATCGACTACCCTGCGATCCATAAGCAACGTGCTGGTAAAGATTAAGTAATATAAACGTGGATGGACCTACTCGTCCCTCCATGTTTATATTAATTTTAAAGTAATAATGCAATTTATAATTTTTTTGTCCTCTGTCTACATGTAAATGTGACATGATGCCTACATATTTCGTGATGATGGTTAAGTTATTAAACTTTATTTTTGTGTGCTGTAAACTAATATTTGTTTTTTTTTATATCCTTTTTGATACAATATATACGCAGTTAAAGTATAGTTATATGCGAGGTTATTGTACATATAAAAATAATAAACTTTAACACTTTAATGAGAACATTTATTCTATATCGATGGAGATGTAGAGATGACCAAATTTAAACGCAAGTTCAATTTTTGTAGGTACAATTAGTATTAAATTTATTATAAACGTTAATTAAAATTTGAATCATCATTTTCTTAATTGCCTGCATAAATAAAGTTTTTTATTATACTATCCAAGTTAAATTTGTAGTTTACATTTGATTCATTTTAAATGTCAAGAGATGTACACAATTAAATATTGTATGTCGATATATCGTACGATGGCCGTTGGATTCCATTAGCTGCATTGTCTGGACGATAACACGTGAATGAATTCATGAAATATTTTCCTTGTAAACATTTATTCTTTTTTAATCCATAGATATTGCAGAGAATAAAGAATGCTCACTGTTACGACATAATAGTATTCCGAGCTAAAGTATACCTCCACACAATTTTTCCTCGACACTTCCGCAACTAAAAGAAGCGCCATCTAGCGGTCTTTACAGCTCGCTAATACGCCGCGGCGCATGTAAATTTTTTACGTGTAACGCATTGCATGTGATGGCTCCCGGGCATTGAGTCAGCATCGTGTACTCTTCGTAATTTCGGCTTTTTATCAAGTCTGTGATCAAGACTTTGGACCAGGACGAGGAAAAGAAGAGGGCGCGCCCGCAGTGAGTGAGACAAGGCCGCTTCTCCCGTGGTATGTTCCTTTTTCTTTCCTATTCTTTTCCACTGTTTTGTATTAGCGTTTCTCTATCGCTTGGGAACGGCTAAGTGCGATCCAGGCCATCGCCAGACAAGAAATTAAGCAGCTGAAACTGACGACGACGTGGCGGTAGTACAACAAAACCCAACCCTCACTGACGGTTAAGTGGATTTTTCGCAATCAGACTGGGATGAATTAGATCCAGCAGCCCGTCCCAGGTACATTCGGTGTCGCCGCTCGAAACAAAGTACTGCGACAGCCGGCCTTGAAAACGCCTTTCGCCCACTCCGTTGGCTGATTTGTACGACCCTCTCTCCAGATTGATCAGGAGTCGGTTACCCTTGGTAAGTTCAGTTTTGTCAATAGGAACACATAGAATTCGTAAAAATATACTACTTGATGCTTCTGATTCCGAAAGAAAAAGGATAGACCGTGTTGCGATTAGAAAGAATGGACGATGCGCCGTCACTAACGCAGTATGTGCATCAAGTGACGAGAGTGCCGCATCGTAGTTCTATGTCGCTCTGATAGATGTGTAACTAAGTAAGATTAATTCATACTTTCTTCAGACTGAGATAAAAAACAATATTTTTTCGTATTTATTTAATTATCATTCATAATATATAACACAGTTTGCAATGAGCAAAAATTTGACTACTAGTTATTAATAACGCTACTTGATTGAGTTTAGAAGATTGAGATAATTCAATCTAAATGAAGTTGAGCCCGTATTTCAAGTTTTCATCACGTTTCTTCTAGACTTTTCTAGACAACTACGTTGTTTCTAGACTACAATCATTTTTCTGATCGACAACAACTCCATTGTCCACGAGCAGATCGATTGAGATGAATTTCACATCGAAACCCGATCGAGATCGGGCGCAGTCCGGGCGCGCGAGTGGCCGCTCGTCGTCTCGCCTCTGGCCGTAAATCCGTCAATCGGCACTAGATCGTCTCAAAACAGCCTTTTGTGGTGTTATTTTTGAACCGGTGCCCCTTTCTGTGCGCTTTGCTCTTTGTCAGCTCGAGACGGTTGTTCAAAATATATGTATTTTCTACACTGGCAATTATTACAAATTGTTTTCTCCATGAAATATGTATAGCCTAACGTTAGAGCAGAGCAAATATTTGTCCTAAAGTAAATTAGAACCTTATAGATTAAGTCTTGCGTAATATAAGTATAGACCAAACACTCGTTTGGTCAATAACTATAGATTACCCTCTCCTGAGCCGTTTCACGCAATACTAGAATAGTTTAATCTGTTCTAATAGCTTGGCTTAGTAATTTAATAGTTTTTCATAACTTCATTATATTACTGTTATAGTATAATTCAATTTTACATCGCTTATTTCCTATGAAACTAAACAGCATGCAGTTGATCTTTGTAAATGTGATACACCTTCGGACCTATGTATTTATCGAGACAGAGCCACTCTCAGTACAAGTCAATGATAGTTCAGTGATGAGATGCTCGAACTCCCATCCGAAGGTCGTGGGTTCGACTACCGAACCCATACCCGTGACGTTTTCTAAACTCAAATACGCCTGTTTAGTCGACAACAGCGAAGGTTAACATTGTGATGAGGCCCACGCCATGAGGGTACAACTTCCACCAGCGCCGTGCGAGACCAGCACTTGGCGATAGGCTCGCTACCCGCCGCGTTGAGTTCAGCTAATTAAGTGGATATGCAAGAAGCCCAAGTACTTCTAAATACATCTAATTAAATATATGAAGAAAGACGCATCGAGTTACATTAAAATAAATTGTGCTCTTTTTACATAAAAAAATGTGTTACTCCGACTTGCATTTTCCCATTTTCCGTTTTGCAAATCCCATTAATCTTGCTGTTATTAATACCTATCTATTGAATTGTAGATTTTGTTTTCATAACGATAGAAGACAAATTAAAATCGGATTTAAATATCGTATTTACACCATTTATACATACTACACTATTTCATTTTTTTTTATCCAGATCCTATAAATATTCAGTGTTTTTATTTTTTTATTATATTTAAGATCGGAATTAAAAAAAAAGGAGACCACTAAACATTTTTGCATCCGACTGTACCGGCTATTGTACGACCGCCGCCCTTTGAGGGATCGCGACACCTATAAAACCTGGACATCTGTCGCGTGCCGGCCAAAGGTTAATCGGGCGCGAGCGCGGCACCACGCACGCCGGCACGCACGCCGCCGCGATGGCCGGGCCACGCACTCGGTGAGCTCTTATCACATATTCTTGTCGGCTAGGCTGCCTGTCGCATGGATAACGGAACCCAAAGTCGGCAGAAGAGAAGGTCGTAGGAACATTTCGGTCCGTCCGTCCGTCCGGGAGTTTCGGTCTCCTACTCCGGCAGTGGAGGAAGACTCCGGAGAGGGGTTTAAAATGAAATCTTCAATTTTCGTTACGGTCGAAGAATATTTTCTAGGGTTTGTCAGGGAGGAACATCGTATACGTAAAATATATTGGGCGAATAATTAATTTTCAAGACTGTACAATACAACGCATAATGAATAAAATTTTCCCATTACATTATTTATATATACAACTTGAAAAAATGTCCTTCTGTCGCCGCCGACTAGTTAGGTAACATCACTACCTGCGACGAATAAAAAAGTGTAGGAATTTTCGTAAATGTTTCTAATTATATTTGGCTTATGGTCGGCTTTCCCGCAAACGTCCGACAATGATCTAACAAACGTGAACACCACACATTTCGTTTAGAAAGTAGCACTCTTCACCGCCCGCCCATCACCTCGTGCGAAATGACCGATCGGTCTTCCGCTTAAGTCGAATTAAGCCAGTCGCTCCGCGCTCTCCGAGGGACGTTAAGTCGTTGGTCCCGGTGCGGCGCCTCGCGAGGACCTCGATGGCCGACTCCTCGATATTAAACAAAAAGTTTGCGGGCGGGTGTGCCTTGACAAATTAAACCTTGACACATAGCGGACTCCATCCCCTCCGGTAGCAGTTCGTTATCCTTATGATAGTTCTTTTCATGTTAATCGTTAAATAACTGTTGCCGGATTAAAAATAAAAGTTAAGAGTTTAAATATTATGATTATTCATATATTAATTATTTTTCCTAACAGGTAACACTTATAAGTATATGTAATGTACAATAATATCAATAATTATTTTGCTTTTCGATGTGAGTGATTTTGAAAGTGATGTTGAGGCGGTTTGGCCATCTTGAAGAGGTGAGTGGAAGTGACTGGCGAAAGGTTATAGAACGAATTGTGTGGTGGAACGGTCTGCAAGTGACGCCCTGTAGGAAAACTAGTGCATGGTGCACCCAAAAACTAGTGACATGTTAGAGACGGCTTCAATTTTTGGCACCCTAAACCGACGAGCTTGCATGATACGATTGATGGGAGTTAGCGAAGCGAGAGAGACGTAGAAATATCGTACCACGTGAAGATGTGTTATCTCTGCCTCCTGCACTGGTAAACGGAGTGTGAGCTTAGCAATAAAACAAGTGAATAAACAAATAAAGTTTTAATGAAACGAAAACCCTCTTCTAAAAACTATTTAAATAATTACACGTTTTTGGAGTTGTTTGCCGCTAAAGATATATTAGGCGCAGTTGTCTCTCTTTGGAAAAACGATGTTCTTTTAACCCCCTATTTCATATTAATTTTTATAAAGAATATACTTTCTTGTGTCATGCTTTAAGTGAAACCGACTCCAAAAATAACCGAGTATTTAAATAGGTTATTGAAGGCGGCTTTTATTTTATTTTTGCAAAATTTATTATAATTCACATTTTTTAGTAATCGATTAATTATAGCCTTATGATTAGTTTAGCAAATTTGCATTAATTAATTTAGCCGCTTTTTTAGCATTAGCATCCTCTCCTGTCACACATACGCGATAGCCCTTGTATTCTTGAACTCAAATTTTTACATGATTATTTGTGCAGCCTTTCATACTGGTTTGCGAGATTATTTGAATAATTGCTACTATTCTTTGTTTCTTTCTTTTAATATGTATTCGTCCTTTTCTTATCCTTATACTTTTTTTTTATATTGTATTCTTATATGCTATACTTAATCTATTGTTACATTTTTAAATATCCCTATACAGTTTCTAATTTTAATTTATACCGTATAAATATCGACAATTTTGATTTCATGTGGCTACTAATACATTAAAGCATATTTGTAAATAATATTTGTTTAATTTGTCTACGTCTTACATGTTGGTTCCTATTTAATTAATTTCTGCTTACATAAATATAACCTTCCAGGCTTTTGAGGCTGGACTTCATTTTAAGTACTAAACAGAGTACGACTGACGAACATTTTTGTTCAAAGATATCTACATATTTCAAGTTCTGTTTCAATTTGCATGTAAACTGCGATTTTTCATTACGCTCCTCCTTCTCAACACCCCCTCGAAAAAAGTGAAAAATACCTTTTTATATTTAAGACGTTGCGTAGGAGGTCGGCGAAGTTCTGCTTCACAATTTTGACGCCATCAAAATCATTGGACACTTTTCCAGAACGTGCCTCATGTGCCGTCCTGAATTTTTCAGCTTGACCCTGTGTAGGTACTGTGCGGAACCACCATGTCCCCTGAAGGTTTGCACCAAAAAGGGCGTCGTCGCGACCCGTGAGAATCTCGTCCAACCGGGGAAAAAAGTAGTCGGTTATTTCATCTGTACTTCCCTCGGCGCATCTATTCTGCTATTTCTCCAGGCTTACCGTTCTAATCGCCTTCTTGGCGTACGAAAGCGGAAAGCGATCATAAACCGCTGCGGTTTTCTTCTTGAGAGTGGCTTTCTTGGGATGCTCGTCAACGCGCCCTTTGCCCGTGGTCCCCGCATGAGCACGCACCTAAAATAGGCGCACCCTCTTGCCCTTCGAGACCATAGCCAGAATCTCGCGTCTGGCTGCATGCGTCGAAGGGTTGTAGGTTTCGGGGCCGGTCAACGTCTGCAACTATGACCTGGAGTCGCTAAAGATGTTGACCGGTCGACATTTACCATTTTTCACCCACCGTATTGCCCATTGCAGCGCGAACATTTCTGCCCGGCATACCGTGCAAAAGGGTCCGGGTCGACGTGCGGACTTCCATAACTCCGCTCCGTCCCGCCATTCCGTCGGGGCCGCGCCCATTTCGCCTTCGATCTGGTCTCCGTCGGTACGTAGCCTTCGAGGTACTCCAGCGCAAAGCCAATTCTGCAGTCCCCGGCCGTGATCACGGCAGCTGTGACGTTTTCGTCGGTAGGTGTCTGATCCTCCTCGACATCGACGCCGCCGTCCAGGACATCACGGCGGTTCTTCGGGTCCGGTGCACGGAGGCATATCACCTAATCGATTTGCAATTTACTGATCATACAGGTTCATTTGTGTTTTGATAAGTTAGTCAGTTGGAATGCACTTTCTGTATATCGAATGTTTATTGCTAATTCGTTTGATGACTGTTCTCTGGTATTCTGTTACGAGCTACATTCAATGACAGAAAGATTCGGGATAGAAACGGTCAAAAGTATGTGGGATGTGACTAGATCGTACAAGAATATTAATGTCATTTCATGCACATTTTTGATGTTTTATGTTCTTAAACTCCCCCTCATACGCCCCATAATAAAACCTAGCTACACCCTTGGAATGTGATATTTTCTTACGTATAAAGATATAATAAATAAAGGGCTTAACAAGTTTTTAACGCAAGTACCCTCCTTACAGTTATACCCTTTTTCTTCATTATTACCTTTGTGTCTAGCAAGGTTATGATAATTAAAAAATGGATGATTTTCGTAACAATTGATTATTGCTATAAATAAATTTAAAAATGATTTTTGTAATGATTTCCATTAAAATTCCTATAAATTTAAAATTAAATTGTAAAAGTTATAAAAGGTTTTATATATATTTCCTTTCTATTTACCGTTTTGATTTTAATTTTGTTGTTTTATAGCAATAAATATTTTTTTTATATAAAAAAATATTAATAACAACACTACCTACGCTTAATTTTGTCAGAAGATCGGTGCTGGTAATAGTCACAATTTTTATTAACATGTTTTCTTTACATTAACTAAGTGCATACGTTTAATAGGTTTCGTTTGAGGCAACTCCTGTCAGTAAATTTTCCATCTCTCCTAGATCTGTCACTTCGAAATTTAGTACGCGCATGTGTACATGACGTCACCATATGAGGATTTCATACCAATACTACAGCCAGGATAATCGGCACCACAGAACAATAACATATAACATTATAAGTAATAGCGAATGTTAGTACACTAAAAACGAGCGCGGACACAGGATATTGTAAATGATATATTAGAGAGGGAATGAGGGGGTAGTTGGACTAAATTAGGTAGTGATTCTAATGACTCCGTCACGACTATTTCAAAAGTTTGAAATTGGTCAAAATAAAGTGCATTGGTAAAAACTCAGCCAAGTGGTTCTGTATTCGCACGAGATCACGAAACTTTTTTAACAATAAAAAAATATGCATTTTACAATGATAAGCTGAGTTTAGTCGTCAAGTATTTCGCTCTGACGCTGCCGCCGGGGTCTCTTGTTGGTACTCTGACTGTTAACGGCAGTACCGGTTTGATTGCGCTAGATTTTGGATTCGAATATCGCTCGCGATCACGTTATGTGGACTACTTTTATCCAATCATTGCCCAAATGTCGTCGTGTAGGGCGCGCCCTCGACACGTGTCGTTGAATTAATTTTCACCAACGGAGTATATTTTTGTGACGAGACTCGTTTATCGTATGACCGAGATGCATTAAAAATATTGTTAACAATGTGACGGGATTCCTTTGAATCACACAATATATATAGGCAAATTTGATATATATTTTAAATCAATTATTCGAATTAGACTATGGTATTTAAATTAACTCCAGATTAAGTAAAATATAGGTTAACTAGGGTTCCTATATTATTAAATTAATGAAAAATAATTTATTAACTGACTTAAATATCGATTGTTTAATACTGTAGACTGTATTTATTGTTACGATGTTAATAGACGAAAATTCAGATTTGATGAGTTTTGTAGAAATTATACCGTTTTTAATGAGGTATATATTTATTGCTGGTAACACTAATCAAGAATGATGCACACTGTCCTCAGGGGAGTGGCGCTGCTGACGCTGCTGTGCTGCTGGTGCGTGTGCGGCCAGATCACGTTCAGCCGCGACTGGATGGGCGGCAAGCGTGCGCACGCGCCCGAGGACGCGCAGCGCAGCGCCAGCAACTGCCACCGCTATAACCGCATATGCCGCCACTTCATCCACGAGCTGAAGGCGGCGCTGTCGGCGGAGGTGCTCGCCGACGTTGGCCCAACACCGGCGAGCTGTATTATGACGACAAGTGAACGTGGAGCTCTATTCTGATTTGAACGACATAAATATAAATTATGCTTATAATAAAATCAGTATTCCATCCTTTTAAATATACTTACTTAGCGAGATTTTTTTCGAGACTGTCATTAAGAACGAAAGATATGTTTTAATTAATTAGGTGAATTTTTATGTTTCCATGTTATTTTGATTTTTTTTAACAATTCGTAGTTTATAAGATATAATAATAATAGAACGTAAACTGTTGTATTACTATCATAAATGTGAAATTATTGTTTGTAACTACACAATTATAAATATAGTACAGTACAACGCATGAAACTTTGTCGCTCTGAATTGCCTACGAATGATGTAATGCGCAGGTTTTGCGCTCCCCGACCCTTTCTTCTTCTCCCTCGAGTGCCAATTTTACGCCATTGCGACGCTTTCGTGACTAACTTCACAGCGGCAGAGTTTCATGCGTTGTACTGTACTTAAATATTTGGAACATGTGAGTAACGATTTTTAGAAATAATTACAAACAGTATTAGAGTGTAATATTATATTTATAAACTGAGTTATATCTAATGGTTCGTATTCACGTTGACATTTTATTCTAGAGAAATGAAGGTGGCGAATAAATTTCCACGTGAACACAAATCTTAACGTAGTCACGTTTACCACGAGCGAATTAAACCCGCGAATCTTATGAAATTAAGTCTAGTGGAATTCAGTATTACTGTCTTATCTAGCAAATACATGTAAACAAATAAAGAATAAAAAACAATGTATTTTTGTTCCTACTACATATTATGAAACCCAAATCGTATTTAAAAATATACCTTTACATACATATAGTAAGTAGATAGAAAAAAAAACAGATAAGTTAAAGCCTAATTTGCAAGTGAAGTTTTCATGAAAAATCATTATACGACAGAATTAAATAGTTTATATTAATCGAACACTAGTCCGTTTGAACTAGTCTTGTTTTATGCGTCGGGTTGCGCCTTCATGATCTACACTCTGTCATAGACTACTTTGGTCTATCATAGAATGTAGTAACACCATCGACATATGAATTACATATAATATCTGAAATAGACGCGTTGACTACCTTCAGCAACGATTCCGCACAGTGTGTAGAACTCGATTGTAGTACGATTTCGGTGAACTTTGCACACCGTGCGAATGGGACACCATAAGTTTTGAAAAAAAATATTTTTAATAATTAAACAAATCCGCCAAATGAAATAAAGGCTAATTTTTAAATATAATTTTAATTAAATAAAGTAAGAAAAACGTGGGATGCTTGATAATAAGTTGTTCAGTTTTTTGACTTTATTTGCTTATCTAACAAAGTCATGAAGATGTAATTGGAAAGTACTCCGAGTGATATCCAAGCACCCAATATTTTATTACATTATAAATATTAAAAACACTCTTGACTATACGAAAATTGTTTTTTTTTATAATACATAGTATTGGATTTGTCAGAACAAGTCAAGTAAACCAAAATCCAAGGGTTTCCTGGTAATAAACTAATGGAATTGAAGATTTGCACTGTCTATGGAGAGTGGAACTCTTCAAATTCATCATCAGACCTTCGCCACAAGTGTAGTGTACGTAATTGATTAATACAAACCAAATGCGCCCAGACTGAACGGTTCACTAATGGCCATTGAAGAATTCCATTATACATTTCCTGGCTTCGGCACCAGATCAGTACTAAATCATTGTAATGTGCTCAGAGTTATACACACCTGTAAAGTTTCAAATTGAATGACAATCGTAAGCTAAAATCGACATCTTAGATTTCCTTCTACATATAGTGGTTACGGTACAACGCACGAATGCTTGCCGCTGTAAAATCAGTCGCAGGAAACGTCGTGTTGGCGCAACGTAATGACGCGGGGGAGAAGAATGAGGGGTCCAGGTGTGTTGTACATGCGCACCGCATCATTCACATGCATTTCAGAGCTGGAAGGATTTGTGGGTAGTACTGTAGTGATTCTCGGACATTGCGTACGGGTAATAGAGGTAATTTCCCTACTATAATTAAAAAGTCTAGTTTAGGAGTTTTCTTCGAAATCGCACCGGACGAGAAGGAAATGGCAAAGGAACACCGATAACTTACATTAGCTGGTTTCTTAACCGATTTTAAATTACATTTGGCTCTGTGTCATTATCGTTAATCGATGTGCATATTTAATCAAGATATATAATATTTTCATCATTAAAAGTAATCATATCAGCAAACTGCTCTGTTAAATGGTTTAGCGTCTGCGTTCGACTTTGTCCCAAACAGTGAATTCTGCAAAGCATGAAAGAAAAGAGATTGTTTCTCTGCGAGTTTTATCGAAATTCAATATAGCAGAGAAGAAACATCACATGCTCTATTAACACATTTTAAAACAAATTCAAGAAACCCATGAGGAAGGACTATAGAAGATTTGCAAGTCTATACCATAGCTTCTACAATGAATTACTAGAACAACATAGAATGGAATCATCCGAAACAAAAGAACATGATTTTATTGTATCTATTGATTTCGTCCAATTCTGTTCAAGTGCAACATTTGTATTAAATTTCACCAACCTATGTTAAAAATTGAGAGGTTGTTAAAAGAACATTAAGACATATTGTATGAAAAAAGATTCTAAATTTAAATTAACAGTCTGTTAATTGTTAACATTGGTTGGTAAAATTGATTCCTAGTTTGTTAACATTTCGTGAGTATGAATTTAGAATGCATGTTCATTTTTAATTTTTAAAACATGATAAAAAGATACATCTTGTTATATTTACATGAATCGGATTTTTTTAATGAATTAAAAAATATGTCATAATAAAATGTTGTAGAAAATATAATTAAAATTGGCAGACTAAAAACCTTGTTGGGGAAAACAGCAATAAGAATTAAATAATCCTCTTAATATGTAAAAACATAAATGATTCATTAAGCTGCGCTTTGACAGCTATTTTGAACTATGTGATATTAGAATAAATTATTGTGTTATTAAATTTTTCAAATTAATAATTTAATAATTAGAAAATAAATTTCTAACTATTTAATTATTAATTCGAAATTGTTTATTATTCAATCAATTTTTAAAGACACCTAATATTATAATTCCCTTAAAATTTACATATGTATAACTAAATATGTAAAAATTGAATGGAATGCATAAGTAAAACATTAATAGTGCTTCTTAAGAGTATTTATTAAAAAATAAAATTGATCTTATATACACACCAGTCTGTAAAAATATTAATGTCAATACAATAATTATATTGCAGAACCATAAAGCTTGTACCACATAAAAACAACCGCAAACTGCACAATTTAATGTCAAACAAGTAGTTTTTAGAGTATATCCTGTTGTTTTTTTAATGTTGCTATGTTCTTAAGATAACAGAAATACAAAAAAGATCACTAACCGCTTTCATTTCAATTGAAGAATTTGAAAGTTGCCTTTTAATTTTATGATTACAATTAAAAATTTTATCCTAAAAAAGTATAAAAAACAATATGGCAGTAATTTTAAATCTGACATGTATACAAACACATCGACAATATTAATGCAATAAAACAAATCAAATTCATAATCCAACATGCAATTGAAAAAGTCACACGGTCATAATATGTGAAGGCTTTATCCATGACGATTGTTTATGGGTTGGATAGACGTGCATGCTTTTTTTTCTTTTGGTCTTGATAATTATGACCTCTCAAAAATTACACAGTTCATAAATAAAATCTTATAACACACGCAGGTTTAGTCAAAAAAGGCAGTGATATGTGTAATTGTAGAAATGTTTCATAGAAAAGCAAGGCTTAGAACTTAATAGTTCTAACCAAAAACAGATCAATGTTAATACTGTTTTTGGTGTACACACAAACAAACAAACAAATCTTAAAATGGGATATAAAATTATAACATTGGAATTATTAAAAAAATTATCTCTACATCAGATGTGTATTCAGTAAAAAATTACATGAAAATGTATAATTAAAATAATATTGTTAATATTACACACTCCGCATAGTAATAGTATTAAATAGAAATGATTACTATAAACAAATGCTTATACTTTAGCACGTAATTTTGAAATTTATATAACTTACTTAAATAAAAAGAAAAAAGAAACTTCATCGACTGGAATTTCCACAAATGTAGAATTTACTCTAATATCTCATCATAGTGATGTAAAGGTAAACCAAATGCTAGAATATGGCATACGATTTGCAATGTATACCAGACTTTTACATTTCTTAATTCCTAACTTTAGTGAATCTGGTTTTTTGCAATGCTCATCGTAGAAAGTTGAACAGTAAGAGTCGATAATCTTAAAAAAAAAACATTGTCATGAAATGTCATGAAAAAAAAACATACATGAAATCGAAGAAAACATTGATAAAGCTTGTATGTCAGAAACTGGATTTTTACATAAAAACAAACGACATGAGATTCCAAATAAATGTTTTAAACTTAAAAGTTTAATTTTAGATTAGCGTTATTTCTCGAATATCGACGAAAACAAGCACTAGTCCAGTTGTTTGTTAGATAAATCTCTGATGTCAGAATAGAATTTGCATTTTCGATAAATGTATCAAATGTTGTACCGTATTGACATACAAGGGGACAATACAAAAATTGCTACTGCTGCATTACAATTAATATTTGTATAACATGAGAAAATGACTTTTTTTTTTTAAACATATCTTACTTAATATTAATATTGAAACCTAAAAAAATATTTTTACAAATATATAAAAATTACGGTGCGAAATACTATTCGTGAAAAAACGCCGATAACATTATAACACGCAAGCTACTCGTCGTCCATGTTGCCGGTACATCTCACGTACTCCAGGGCTTCGTTCAGCCTCTGCAGCCACACGTCCCGGTCGGCGGGCGTGTCGGCGGCCAGCAGGTGGCGCCTCACCGTTTTGCCGTTCGGCTTCTTGACGTAGACCAGGGAGCCGGTGTCGGGCACTATACCGGCCGGTATGGAGCATTCCAGGAGGATGGTGTTGGGGCGCGCGCACAGGTCCCGGGGCGCCTTCAGCACCTTCTCGGAGACGACCGTCGCGAGGTCGATGTCGCCTATCGGCATCTAGACGGTGGGGCGGGAATGGATTTTTAAATGCATACAGCGCCTCAAGCGTGTGTATTGACCGTTAAGAGCGCTCAACGGGATTTCATATAAGTGACAGACTTACGGCGAGTTGCATCAAAAGATAAAAATGCTAATAGTAAATGGAACCATAAAATTTGACACTTAGTGTATGGACAATTTGTCAATCTAATGATTAAGATTTACAAATCAGATTTTTCTTTTGATGTAACACGCCATTAGGAGGACATTGTGAATAATGACAGATGCATTTCGTAAATGAAGCATTCGCAAAAAAAAAAAAATTGTCCGTATATTTAAAAAATGCAACTGTATTATTTCGCCGACTCTTTTAAACAACATAATCTAAGAATTTTGTACTCATATAATAATTTTTGTTCACTATAAGGCAACTTAAAAAGAAAATTTTAACATCTTAATCACAGTGTGCTAGGGCAGTATAAACTAAAAGAATTATATAAATTAAGTACGCAGCTCATATTTTGTTAAAGTTTTAATTGTATTTTTAACAAAATATATGTCAAAATGTTGTTATGGTAAGTATGTAAGTCTGAAGACAAACTATAATTACTAGTCGAGATTATAACAATCCTAAAATGCATTCTTAAACTGTACAGAGTTTGATGTTTCAGTCTAGACTTGCATAGTTTTACTGTATAGTGGTAAACGCTACCTTCTTGCCGACGTCGTCGGGGTACTTCCAGTAAGCTAGGCGTGGAAGGTGCAGCGCAAACCATCGCCTATGCCAGGCGCCCAAGCCGCTCACGTCATCGAAGGCCGTGAGGAAGGCGGCGTGCGGCGCCGGCGGGGGCGCCACCACGCGAGCCGTTATGTCTACCGACACGGAGCCTTCGAGGGGGCTCCCGTGGGGAACCTGAGTACAGTTGCATTTGTAACTAAGCTGATATTCACTTTGAGTTATAAATAATAAAAACACTATTACTTTATATACAGAGCACCGACCTTGTTTAGTGTGAAGCTCTTTCTATTAGCCTGAGCCAATGCAAATATGCAATAACCGTGCAGCTGAAACTGCGGACTGCGCACGGACAGCGGCCCGCCGGGGCTCTGCACCCGTGGGGTTTTCAATTCGGACACTTTCGACTTTGGTGTCAACAATTTGGAGTTGGGCTGGAACATATGAATGTTTCATAGATAGTTTTAGTGATTTATTTATTGCATCATTGAATTTTGAAATGAAATCATTTCACACGCCATAGGTACTGTATTTTTAAAACTTCTACTTTTGAAACAATGTTCAATGTTCGCAGATATTCAAACCACGTTCGATATCTTAAAACGACTAGTGATTGTTTTTAATTCAATTTCTGAGCACAGAGTGCGTTAGGCCAAGTTCACGCAAGAGCGTTCTCACGCAATCATGCACTATATACAAAACATTTTGAACCCCTCCTATCCGAGGCTAGCTCGTACATATTCTATATGGTTGGACTGAAATTTCTCATGATGCAATATATTTTTCTCTAACAAGATGCAGTACTTTCAGTTGAACTAGAATTTTGGTATGTAGATTAGATAGTGTTGAAATCAACAATTTATATTCCGCTGCTCTACACCTCAAAAGGAAAGGTTGTTAAAACATTTTAGACATTCCAAGTTTTAGTAACACTGTATAATTTAATTTCATAAGAATTGAACAAAAACTTATGAATTAAGTTATTAGTTTTAAAAATTGTAGTTAAGTAATGATTTTTTAATTATAAATGATAAAATAGTGCGTAAACACTTGTTTCATTCGTTAGCTCCGGTCTCTGATATTTTGCTGTATAATAAAATAGTAACCTACCTTTTTGCTGAAAATGTGATACTTCACTTCATGGGGAAGTATTTCTTTGGTAGCTTGAAGTAAATAAATCTCCACAGTGACCTGAAATTTAAACATGAACAAATTGTAAAATTGTTTCTAATAGAGTTTACATTTTGAAGGCCTATTTACTCTCGCTATTGATAACGATAACATACTTGAATTTGTACATAATTATGGATCAAGCATAATACAAGATCACGACTAGATGGCGCTGCATAGAATTTATAATGATGGCAACAGTACACCACGGTCAAGAGACACGGTCACGTGGATCGTACTGGTCAAAGACGACGCCACTACGTGTTTTGCAGTGGTTTGGAGCTAGTTCGCGATAGACATACCTGATTCGATCATAAATCGCATGATGATTCTTTGCACATGTTTGTATGGTCAATAAAAAAATTATAAAACTATTTGTAAAAAATTGTATACAATGAGTAAAAGGAAAAACAAAAAGTCATCACCGCATACCAGAAAGACAATACTGTTTTATTTTAATTTTACAATCTCTCAAACCGTTAGTGCACTTTTGGAACATAGTTAGCATTGTGCCACAATATCTGTTCATAATCAGGTGTAATACCTTGAAGTCGCTATTCAACCCTTCCATCCGCACGTCGTCGGGGAAGCGCAGACAGGGCTCCGAGGGCTGAGTCAGCCTCATGCTGGTGGCCAACACGCGGTCCCGGCACTTCAGCAGGCAAACGGCGTGATGCCCCACAGCACCGTCTGCGGTAAGCACGCATATGCGTGACATATGATACGGGTAGGTTTGAGTTTTGATTCCCTGTGAGGTTTCGATCTTGGAGACTTCACGCGCGTCTATCTTATAAATCTTCTCATAAGAAGGGTTAAAAACACCATCCCGATCCACATAATTTTTTTATAACACTCGATCTAATGTCGCAATGGCCTGCCATCAGAGAGATAAATTTCTGAAGTGTTTTATCAACACTTTCTAATAATTTATTCTTTATCAGTGTTTAAATAGTTATTATTTTATGATTTATTTACATTGCAAAGATTTTGGTAAATAGTATTTGTATTAAGCAGAAATAAACAAAATTTTGCAGGAAAGCTCAGTATGGCCAGCGGTCATCACTAAGCAATCGATTTTTTTGAGATCTTGCTTACACCAAAAAAGCTCTTAAAATAATCCCATAAATGAAACAAAAGTTTATTACTTTATGATATTGATTTGTCAAATTGATGTTTATTACAAGCACATAAAAAAATCAATTTGTACTACGGGAGATTGCATAAGCGTATGTCCTACTTTCCACCTTCCATTATTTCGGCGTGAACGTTGAAAATGCAAGTCATTCACAAAAAATAGGTTCTAGAACGTCTTGAACGTATGTCTCAACGGCGGGGCCATAGAAACCTCATAAAAAAAAATGTATAGAAACTCTTTTCTTTCTGTGCGCTGTTTCTATTCTATATTCAGTTTTCGTGACCTTAATGAATTATGACATTTTTTCTAACAAATACAGACTGTAGTCGTGATCGACGTTTGCTATTAGAGCAATTAGGTAAATTGAATCTTTTTAAAAACAGTTATTTAATTTAAAGCATATACACTAAAATTGTTCTCTGACCGGCGTTAAGTTGCCTAATGTAGTCCCTTCTGAGCGGCACCGTCAGCCCCCGGATGTGCAGGGTGGCGGCGCCGGCGGCGGCGGCCGGCCCGGCGCCCTCCACCTGCAGCCGCTGCACCTCATGGAGGCACGCTTGTCGGCGATGCGCTGTTAATTACATAGTACAATAAACAATTTATAATTACCAAGATTCAAATGTATGCTTCGGCACTGCTTACCAATAATACTGTGTACAGACATAAGTTTTCTTGGGTATTCAACTCAGCAGTGCAATTATTCTAACTTAAACGATGTCGGTTCGTAGTCGCGTGAACGCGTCACGAAGGCCTAATTTTCTGTCAAATATGCGAAAGGAACTCGACTTCGGCACAGCGCAAAGGAAAGTACTCAGCAATTCACGCAACATACATCCCCATCTTAAAGTTGGGTACGGCGGAAAAATGAAAGTAGAATCAATGCGGTGGAGATGCGATCTCTGCAGTGTGTGCGGAGTGTGCTTGAAAGATAGACGTAGGAATAGTGATGTTAGAGAGCGGTGTGGTTTGAATATATGTACGCACAGTTTAATTCACATAACAGAGACAGAGTTTGATATTTTATGAATTATCGGAGTGTATTTACTTAAAGGAATGGCGCAAATGCAATGAGTCATCGTCGACGACTTTTTTTAATATTCGAAGGGCAAACGAGCGGGCGAGCTATCAGAGTCACCGTCGCCCATGACCACTCGCCATCCCAGAGGAATCCCCAGTGCGTTGCTGGCCTCTCGGTAGGTAATAGGATATCTAATAGAGGAGGGATCGGCATATAATGGAGATGGAGAGGGGGAGTGGGCCACCGGAACTCACCAGATGAAATGCTTTAGCATAAGCTGTATCCTATCATCCTTCATCATCACCTTATCAATCATCAGCTGATAAATTCGCCGCATTTTAATAAGGTAATCTAATATGCATTTCGATATACATATCGTTTCTACATGGAGTTGACAACGAATCTACTTCTATAACGTTAGAGCGTTAGTATAATAGGACAGCGGTGACGTGCATATAATATAAATTGATAATATTATTTTATCTGTCTAAATGTAGAATGTGACTATTTTAAAGCCACTCTGATGTTGAATCCAACATAGTCTCTCGACTCAAACAATAACTGAAATACAAGCACTCTTCATCATCATCTTTAGCTCAACCTTCAGCCAGTCACAGCGACTGAAAGGGACAAGTCCCAATATACCGGAGGGAGAGAGTAATTATAGTAGGGGAGTGTGAGTTTTAGTTTGAATCGGACGAGAGTGTAGAATCAGCCAGTGTCCTTAGCAACCTTTAATCAGAAACTAGTCAAAATAAGTAATAAATACCAGAATGTGTTAATATTATTTAATTATATACTCACTGGCCAGGAGTAAAAGTCGTTCCCCTTCCGCTTGCTCCGTAGAACCACTGAACTCGATGGTCGCTGCGCACAGGTTCAACGCCTGACTCGCCTGCAGATGTTCAGAATTACACGTTATAGATAATATACTTTGAACATATATTTATACTTCGATCAATATAATCTGTGGCATTAAAAATAATAATTGAGAACTTTTGTTTCTGTATGCACAACGCACGAAACTCTGCCGCTCTGAATTACCTGAGAAAGATGCAATGCGCCGGTTCAGCGCAACCCGACTCTACCTTCTTCTCCCCCACGTTCCTATTTTAGGCTATTGCGACGCTTTCGCGTATAATTTCACAGCGCCAGTTTAGTGCATTGTACTGTAAAAGTATCTCGTCACAAGGCATTTATTTAGGTATCCGTAATGGAGTCCTAGTCTCTGTGTTAATGTACGGCAGTGAAATTTTGATGTGGCAGAAGAAATATGAAAGTGTAATCAATGCAGTGGAGATGGGATTCTCGTGTAAGACCTATCCATGGAGTGTCCTTGAAAGATAGGTATAGTAATAATGATGGCGGAGATGATGGTTTGAAATATGTAGTGAATAGAGTAAATATAGGTACGTTGAGGTGATTCGGTCATCTAGAAAGAATTTATGGAAGTAGACAGGTGGAAAAAATAAATAAAAGGAAACTATGAACGATAAAACGATCAACACGTGGTACTTTATAGAAAATTTTATGGAGACAAAATTTTATCACTCGAAACCAATGAACTCGTATGTAACGGCTGATAGGTGTCAGTGAACTGGGAGACCATAATCTATAAAAACCTTGCCTTGTGGAAATCCGTTGTCTATGTTCCTATTTTTCTGTGAAATAGGTTAGAGTATACATATAATAGTATAATATAACCAGCTTGAACTTCCTCAAACAGCTCTGATATTGTAATATGGTTCATTACTTTTCTCAATTTTAGGTACCCTTACCTGAAGGTTGCCAACGGGAACCTACTGAAACGTCCACGTTGTCTGTCCGTTTGTTAGTTTGTGTGTCCAACAATAAAAGAGTATTGTGTGGACTCTAATGAGTAGTTACTAAAAATTTTCACAGAATATGTATTATTAAGACGGGAATTCTAACAAATGGAAAAAAATTAAAAAAGATTTCTTTACAAGAAATGACTTTGTTTATGCTCTATTGTAAAGCGGTAATACATAACGTTAACTTGGTGTAATTATAATGTAAGTAAACTTTAAAAGGGCAAATAAATAATAAAAAGCTGCCGAGTGTTAGTAGAGCTTGCGGTAAAGATTTCGACCCATATTTTACTGTAAACAAAAATACAAATATATTGTATGCAGTACGGAACCTTAAGTGAATACGTATCCGTCTGACACTTGGCCCGTTTATATTTCCTAATGACAATCGAGAAAACCTCGTAAGGAATCGACATATAGTGATTAAGTTGTAAAACTAGAAGTCGATTGTTATTTATTTCATCGGTCAAATACTTTTATTTTCATAATTAAATAACAAAATATATAAGCACTTAAAATAACGCATAATACAACCTGAGATATGACCGTCTGCTGTTTGCATATCTCCTCCTGCAGATCTTTTATGCGCTCGCGCACCGTGGTCACGCGCGCCGCCTCCCCGCCGGCGCTGTCCTCGCGCTCCGGAGACGCGTGCCGGATGACGCGCATCGGTGTAGATGGTTGAGACGACTTTAGACATAAAAATATTTTTTTTTATTCTTTCAATTATACTTGAATTTCTCACTTGCTTATGCTGTGCAACTTAAATTGAAATTAAAAAGAAAAATCTGTAAAACGGTTAAACCTGCAGGTTACACCTGAAACTTATTAATACTGTCGAGCTCAAAGTTTTCAGAAATAAAAAAGCAGTAATTTATTCAGCTCATCGTGCTCGACATACGGTTCTAATAAGTTCTGAGTTCTTCAAGTTCAAACACCTAGATTTATTTAAAGTAAAACCTTTTTATTTTAATTATTCAATTACGATATCTTTCGTAGACGTTATTCGATTTTGATTTGCTTCACGGCATCGACGCAATTTTTTAAGCAACAAAGAATGACTAAATACCAAACACCAGCCTATCAAGAATTGCAGATATTATTTTGCAAGAACTCTTTTTGCTAATTTTTCGTTAACAACACCTCTCGAACGAATCAACCGATTTCAATGGATTTTACACACAATCGACGTTGCTTCTAAGTAGAAAAGCTGGTTGAACTTTGAAATTTATTGGGTGGGATAGGTAAAATATTTTATAAAAGAAACACATTTTGACAGATTTTTCTCCAAAAAACAATAAACCGATTTTGAAGCATTTAGTAACGATCGATGTAGTCTTTTAAGAGAAATAATTGGATAGATTTTTCCATTCATCGGTAGAGTAGTTAACAAAATATCTTAAAAAACATTTTTCTCCAACGACATTTCTTTAAATAATCAATTGATTTTTATGCAGTTTTCGGCAGTCGATGCATCTGTTTGAGGAAAAGAGCTGATTAGATTTTGGTATCGATTGGTAGAGTAGACTGAAGTTATTTGAAAAAAAAAATCTGAAAACTTTGTTTTTGAGATTCGCGACCCTTTCCAAATGTCGCAAACTGCGTTTCGATCAGGTAACCCATTCAAAAATTATGAGAAATTTACACACACACGCGCGCGCGCGCGCACACATACAGAATTCATTTGGAAAATGGTCGATATAGATTCCTAGGACCCTAAAACGTCAAAATCAGGTGAAAACTCGATTTTCGAATTTCGAAATCGGGGTGAAAACAGCTGCTATCCAATTTTATGAAATTTTTTCAATTTACATAGCGGGAAGTTAAACGCATCCTACGCTCGATATATTTGATTATTTAATTTTCTGCGCACAGCTGAAGGGAGACAGGCAAGAATTTAAAGATATTAATTTTATATACATGTTAGGTACAAACAATGATTCGACTATAGAGACTAAGGCCACGTCTGTCGACACTCACAGCATTCTGCATGCGTCTGTAGAAGCTGACGCTGTGGACGAGCTCGCCGCCCTTGTCGGGCCTGGAGCTCGGCGCGCCCGCGCTCGCGCCCCCGCCGCCGCCCGCCTTCAGCGGCGACTTGAAGCGCGCCCCTTCTGAATAGGCCTTCTCCACTTCCTGCTTGTACTCGAAACTCTTGCACGACGATATGCTGTCGCCGTTCTGTTCAAATATCGGCACTCGCTTGAATAATGTAATTATTTAATGCTGAAAATCGGAAAATGTTAGGAAATCGAAAAATAAAGCCATGTCCAAGGTAGAACATCTTCGATGAAACAATCTAAGTAGCATAAAGCCGACGAAGTGTAATAAACATTAAGTGTCTAGTGTTACGTCATTATAAAGAGGCAAATCAACTGCTACTCCTTATTATTACGTGTGAGTTTTGTGTTTATTTCGCACCTCACAAATTCAATACATGTGCTATACAAAAGCCAACGCGTGCACTACCATAACATTTTAGTGGTTTGGTTTATTCAATGTTAGTCGAATTGTTAACAGGGCGTCGCCGAATGGTTGAGTCGATGAATAAGAAATCGTAAACAAATAAGAATAAGATGTAACAAATTAAAAAAATATATATTAAATAATGAAGTTACGTTGAGTTCTGATTTTTTTTATAGCATTATTGATGGACAAACGAGACTGCGAGCCACCAGAGTATAGGTGGTCATCGCTGCCCGCGGACACTCGCTACTCCAGAGGAGTCATCATAGCGTTCCCGGCCTCTTGGATAGGAATAGGATATCTGATAGAGGAAAGAGTGGGCTGATGGAGAGTAGAGGGGGCTGATGGAGGGAAGTTCTGAGGTGATGGGATGTGGGGAATGAGCTACCGGAACTCTCACTCACTGGACGAAACGATACATCTTTCTGAATTAAACATCGGCTTATTTTTATCAGTGTAGATTTACGTCAATTCGAAACACTCATTCGTTTCTAATATGAAATACGAAAATGAAGTATTATTGACTTAAAATATAGATATGCTTTGAAAACATTTTTATTGTTTTATACATTCTCTTTTACCACACGCAAAATTTACAATATTTAAAATATCTCTCCAGCTCTTTTTTAAATAAAATTAAAATAATTTGACTCCCCCCGTACCAGCTCATTACATAAAACTTGACGCCCCCTGATAGATAAAATCTTATTAAAGTTTTCTATTAATTTGCAATAAAACAATACACATAATGAGGATAATACCTGCCTCACGTGGTTTCTGTATCCTTGCAAAATATACAATAGCGTTATTGTTATGATACAACAGAGGAAACTATTCTGTCTGTTTTTCAAATACCTTACAATATGAACGTTGGGGAAATTCCACATCACATAAAAAATTGTAATTTCAGTCTACTAGTGTTTGCTTTGTAACTTTGATGAAATAAAAAAAAAATGATGTGAAACATTTATTTTTAGTAGCGAGCGGAACTGTTGCAAAATTATTATATTCGGCTATTGAATTGACAGATTTCACGTAGTTATTTGTGATTTTTTCAAACGCCATGTAAATGTTATCGCACGCTTACACATCTCAACACAAGCGCTAACTACACATTTAAGAGAATTCAACGGCTTCCCTCCATTTTCTAAATTTCCGTTGTATCATCGGGATTCGCGTTATTAAATGCTGCACACCAATGGCTAGGATGTTACAACACCTCAAAATACTCCACATCTTTGACATCCGAAAGATTTGATAGAATATAAATAAAAAACGCAATCACATCTCGATCTACACGGATAAAGGTGACGACGTGAATTGATACGGTAAGAACGATGTTCCGTTCGCAAGTCGTGCAGTCTTCAAGACGCACACGCGGCTGGCTCGGCCGTCGTCGCGGGCTGTTTGTCTATTTGCAAATACGTATACATACGTCCTCTTTAGTTTTTAAGTTCGTGCGCTACCTTGTTAAGTTTGGGCGGCGTGGGCCCCCCGGCGCCGTCGAGCGCCTCCGCCAGCAGCTCGTCCAGCTCGTCGTCGGCGGCGCTGCTGTCGTCGCTGTCCGTTTGCTCGTCGCGTACGGCCTGCTTGTAGCTGTTGTTTTTCACCACCTTGTTTCAAGATTATTAACACTATTAACATAATTGTTATATTATAAATAGAAGACTACTATACTAGTGTATTATTTTCGACAAATGTAAATCTCGTCATATAAAATGGTTATTTGTAAAAGGGCAATCAAAAAAATTAACTTCGTATAATTTAGCACAAAAATAATTTAGTCTACAAATGAAACTAGTGTTTCATAAGTCATAGAACAAGATTGAAATTATGGACCAACGTTATATAGTTGGTCCATAAGTGCGATATTTTTTGTTTAGGAGCCACATAAAAATCTATACAATACATACAATCCTCATAGTATACAGAATTACGTCTCAATTTTAACTTGAAATTTATAGCCATCCCAGTTCTCTAATAAAGAGAGTTTTTTAAATAGGGTATGATTTTTATGTTCTTAATCAATCAATACATAAAAAAACGTAGAGATCTGTAGTCTCCGCTCTCCCCTTTGGGAAATAGACGTGAGTTTATGATATAAGAAAAGTATCGCATTTTACAAACAAAAACCGTTTGATAAAGAATATTCGTACATTTTTCAATTGGTCGAAAATTCTGAACGTACGGCACACAAAAAGTTGTCCGGGTTGTAGGTTCATGAGTACAGTAGTGTAACTTGCAATCAGCTAACAAACACAATATCACACAATTGTGTAGGTATTATAACTCGTGAGATATAATAGTTCGACACTGGCGCTATTAAAATTAATATGTATTAATTTTATATGCCCGTGATTTATATACTCTGTTACCAACAATCGCTTACTTATGAATGTCTCATAAGGAACATATGAACAAGCATTATATGGTGAACACTGTAACTTGTTTCCACCCTTTCAAAAAGCCATAACAAGAATACATCGATTACACATCGATACAAGAACTATACTTGTCGAAGTTAATAAACACGTGCTCTTACTTAGTAGAAAACGGTCTTTTTCACCTACACCTAAGGCGTACTTGTCTCATTTTGGATTTGGAACGAGATGTGCACTTTGGCATCGAAACGTCAACCGCGAATAAGTGTAAGTAACCGCGGTATCTACTCGGGCATTAAGCAGTTGTCAATTTTTTTTAAAACAATTTTATTATGAAAGACATCGCATCATCAGTTACATCAACGATTCTAGTATATTATTTTTCTTCCGCTCTTACCCATCAACGTATTTTCCTTCGCGGCTTATCATCTTATGTATTTTTTACAAATTGACATTGCAACCGTTCGCGGACGCCTGGCGAAAGCGAAACTTTTGATACGTCTTTGTGTAAAAGCTAAAATGAATAGTTTTCTATGCTTGTTCTGTGATCACGTATATTCTATGTTAGGTAAAAAACATTGTGCATCACACAAAAAAAACATTATGACATATGAAAAGCGATAAAACTATCAGAAACAGAGATATCAAGTATTCGTTTGACACTATACGACCTATAAAATTCCATCCACGCGCCATTATAACATTGGATGGAAAAATTCTACGGATATATAATTATGACACACAATAAAATATATTTAATTATATAATAGAGAAATATAAAAAAATATATACCGACCTATACTCATGAAACGGATATGATAAGGTGATGGGAAAACAAAAAGACATTGTAAAATATCAACTCACATTCATCACCTCCCTACCGAAGGATGTTTCCGCCCAGTTGTCGGACTTGTTCAGTTTCTCGTCCGAGCTCCCGTCACTGCAAAAATACAGAAATTCAATTAATGGACGTCTAAAATGGACACATAGAAAGCATTTCCGTCTCACCGTGATGCTCGTGACGAATGTAATAGACAAATGCGACCGACACCGGCGAAGGAGAAGGTTGTATTCCTTTTTAAGTGCTGATATATGTAGCGTGTTTCTGTCGTATTTCGTGTGTATCTTATAACCTAAATAAAGATGTTTCGAATAGATTTGTGCGATTTCTTTGAATGTTTTGCATCGGAACGAAAGTAGTGATTATTTTTTGCAACGCACATGTTGGTAAGAACAATCAAAACAATTTTTCTGCGTACGACATTAAAATCACCGGAAAGAAATCGTTCTAATAATTGGACTTTTCATTGCATTTCCAAAAGGCAAACGTGTTCGCCGACTACAAGACAAAAACCCACCATTCACGGACACTCGCAATCCTAGAGGAATCATGAAAGCAATGCCGGTCTTTTAGGAAAGAATACGATGTCTGGAATCCTTTTAGACAGGAATGAGAAATCTGGGGAATGGACCACCGGAACTCTCACTCACTGGATGAAATGAAATGAAACAGCGGAAGCTGCTTCTTCGCGTTTTTATATTGTGAAAGTGTGGTATCTTTAGAGGTCGATTTTTATGCGCTATAGCGAGTAGGCCACAGCGCGACCTTATCGCAAAAAAAATTGGAATAAAATACAAATTGAAGGGAAAATTCTTAAATCAATTCATAGCCTCTTACAAACACATCCATAACCTCTTACAAACACATCCATAACCATTTCTCTTTTCATTTCGCTACAGTCGGAAAAAGCGTTAACCTCTTCTGTCGCTTGGAATTGTCCTAACTTCCTGGTCAGAATATACCGCCACAAATCTTCAGAAGAATTGCGAACGATGGCGCTCGTTACGAAATACTGAGAACTTAGTACAAATAGGTGTGTCACTCGGTACGGACAAACAGGCGTATCACTCGGTACACAAGCTCATGAACATAGACCACGCAAACACATCTGTTCTTTGCAGATTTGATGACTAAAGCTTTCACAACTATTAGTTCATTAATTTGGTTCACTGACCAAACAAACCCTCATACATTCTCAAACTCCTCAGGCAGTAAGTAGGCAGATCTCGACTAGCTCCAAATTACAATGTCGACACTGGTTTTATCATGAAAAAAAAAAAAACTTCAAGATAAGTATAAAGTAAATGAATTAGAAGTACATAATATGTATGGCTATACAGTGGTATATTGTTTTGTGACAGAAAATGTCTTGCTCTCAAAACAAATTCTTTATTCAATAACAAATGAGTTCAAGTACATATAAAAAATATTTTTGTTTATTACAAACTACTCAGATGCCATTACGAGGCCAAGGGACAATATAGACAAAGAATTTAAGAAATAAAAAAAAAAATAATACAAAGGTCTCCCTAAATAAATAATATTTGTTTGTTAAGGCAAGGTCAAAATGACAATTTATTACCGGTACCCAGGAGACAATGTATCAGGTCTTGAGGTAACGTAAATAATGTAAGTTGTGTCATATAATAATGTATTAATGTAAATCGCTATTTTTAATTGAACTACACTATCAAGGTGATTCCGGTCGAATACACGCCCATGTGCAGATTCTAAAATGTCAATACCTAGTTTTAACAGATTTCGTAATCGAAGCCTTTAAGACGACAGAATCGTTCATCACTAAACGGTTTTTCAATCACGAAGTTATGACCATTTTACACGATTATATCGCGCTTCTAGACGGCAAACAAACACTAGCTTTAACTTTTCACCTACAGAAAGATGTGATTCGGAGTTCTATCATTAGCGAATAATGCATTGACTTAAATGATACGTTCGAGTTTTTTTTTTTTTCAAATAACGTCCGCTAACAAATCCTGCAATTTGTTCTCTATTTCCATATTTAATCGCATATCACCGAAAGGGTTATATGGTTTTTATTTTTATTTTATAAAATTATAAGGTTATTATCTTTACCTTCGGACTCAGTGTCTGTCACGTTTAAAAGTATAGATTTAGTTGTAAAGTTGAAGGACAAGTTAATGTTGAGTTTATTTTTTAATCATATACTATGTTATTTTATTTATACGTATTATTATTTTTTATAAATACTACCGTTAGTGGTAGGGCCGTGCGGTGCTCAATTTGATTACAGCACGGATATTGAGATATCACGTTTTCACAGAATACAAATATGAAATAACTAAATAGCTTTCACTATTGCTTTCGTCCAGTGAGTGAAAGTTCCGGTGGCCCGCTCGCCACTCCATCGCCCTACTTCCCACAGACATCCTGTTTCTACCCAAGGCTGTCTACGGTTGCAAGTGTCTATGGACGGCGATGAACATCTACTCTCTAATGGCTCGCAAACACATTTCCCCCTCGAAAACACTATAAAATATTACAAAAGAAGTTCAACGAAAAATTGGCCACGTCGGTAAAACTACATTGTGTTTAGCATTATACCTACTACTCTCAAATAAGCATTCGTATAATACCTGAAAACTTTCCACAGAAGAAACCTACAAAATTCAATTTACCTGCGTTTTTACTGTACTTGGGTTCACAATTTTTTTACAACTTCACACGAGATGGTAAAAAACTACATTAAAATTAGTCCAGATAACCTTGAATTCTGAAAATTTTCTGATTGTATCATTGTTTATATTGTACACCATGGAAATAATTAATATCGAATAATACAGAACCATCGATCCTTACATCAACGAAAGCGATCCGTTTTTTTTTTTATCGCACATTTTATCGACCACAGCGCAACACTATGCGGACTAACGGTTCTATTACAAAAAAAAAATAATGAAATAACAAGATGTTTACTTGTGATACGAAACGCCGGTATTCAAAACATTTATTTTTCCGCTACGATGTGTATACGATAATATTGAACAATGGGGCATATTAATTGTTTCTAACATCGTCCATGTTTGAAATGGGATTAGATTATCGGGTATTTGGACGATTGAATGTCAGATTTTAAATTTTCAAAATTTACAAAGTTCGTTAATTTTTTTGTTTCGTGTAGTTTTGATGATTTTCATTTTCATCACATCTTGCATGTGTATGTTAAACTCAAATTTGCATCTAAGAAATTTGAAAAAAAAAAAATCAAAGTGAATTTTGGAAATCAACATTTGATATTCATTGTCCAGATGCCCAATAACAATCGCAAATAGCGGATTATTTTTATCACGTTTTTTTCGTCTGTTCGGGTGGAATTTCATAATAATTTTAAACTAAGTTTTGTATGAGTTAGCGTCATGAAAATGTTAAACATAGCATGGGTTTGGATGGCAATGATAGAAAATATGAAATAAGAATTCCATAAATTCTTCTTGAAAAAAAAAATAAAAATTGGCCAAGAGCACGTTGGACCACGCTCATTATAGGGTTCCGAAGCCATTATTACAAATAAATGCACTACATATGAAACTAAAAATAAAGACTATTTTTTTAATGATTTCATTACAAATGCATGATTTTCAGATTTTTTCCTATACTTGTAGTATAAGACGGCATTACTTGCCAAATTTCATAGTTCTGGGTCAACGGAAAATACCCCTATAAATTTTGATTCCCTTGAGAGTGCCAAAATATACGTTTTTTACGACTTAAACTGCCGAATCTTTTTTTCACGTTAACTTAGAAGTTTGATATGTTCACAACTTCAAGGGACTGTAGACTTGAATATGTAGTTTTAATTTCAACTGGATGTCTCCACGCGTTCCCGAGATAAAGGGTCTTGACAGACGGACGGACAACAAAGTGATCCTATGAGGGTTCCATTTTTCCTTTTGAATTACGGGAGCCCTAAAAAGATAAAGTTTAAGAAAAAGAATAAGAAGTTTGTTAAAATTTTGAATATAACTTTAAAGCAATGCAAGGAAATGTAGAAGTTTGTGTTCACGATAAGATTTTAATTTTTACCTAAGACAATGCGATTCTAAATCAATTGTAAAATCTCAAACAAACAAATCTAAAGAGCAGAATTTTTTTTTTATAGTAATATCGAGGCATGCGAGCCACCGGAGTATAGGTGGTCAACGTTGCCCATGGACACTCGCGACTCCAGAGGAGTCAAGTCAACATAGCTTTGCCGGTCTTTTGGGTAGGAATAGGATATATGATGGAGGAAAGAGTGGGCTGTTGAAGAGGAGCGAGTCACCGAAACTTTCACTCACTGGGCAAAATGCATCAGCAATAATTAGACAAATTAAAATCTACATATTTGCTACATTTTTAAAACAAACTAAATCCTTGTAATATTTAAAACGAAATACATGGGGCGCATTTAACTCAATAATCGATGCATTAGTTCACTTAACACATTAATAATGAAATTAATAAGTAATTAATTAACCGATATATTATGTATACATATATGATTTGAACGTACATATTACTAGCCTCATATAAATTTATAACCGCATACAGGTTACTAACTCTATATCGTTTGTTCATAATATTTGTGATTGTGATTTTTCAATAGCTATGAAAATTATTTTAAGTATTGTAATTTGACTTGCAATTACAATTATTACATGACAATTACAATAACAATATGTAATACTTGTAAGGTATCGTATGCGCCTGACATTTAAAATTTTAAATATCACAAGAATTTTAATACCTATCAAAAATGCACTCGGCAAATAGAAATTATTTTAAAATTTTACTTCGTTTTAAAAATGTGGTGAATTACCTTTTTATTTATATTTTACACAATTTAAGCAACAAACGTATTAGCGTCAAAGACCGACTGGCAGCGGACCAATTCTGTAAACGGAAAACAACTCGGTCGATGTCGTTGAGAGGTCAAAATCGCGTCAAGACGAGAGCGCGTGCGCTGCTGACGTCGCAACAGTACTGTTATTCTTTAATTTTGTGTGGTATATATTTTTTTAAATGAAGCTAAGAAAATTGAAAATTTTCATAAAATTGAGGAAGTCATCGTTTTCAACCGATCTTCGAAAATCGATCATGAGATGCTGACGTTTTGAAATCCTAGGAATCCATGTACGGAAGAATAACATCTGTAAGTCCATACGGCCTGTAGTTTACGATAAGTAAGTCAGAAGGTGAGTAAATTAATAGCATTTTAATTCGAGCATTCAATTGGGAAGTCAGTTTTGATTTTTTAAATAAAATTATAATCATAACAGACTTAGCGTTAGGCAATAGTTAGTGGGTAATACCTTCAATTAGTAAGTAAAGGGGGCAGCTGTGGTTTTTTAGGACTTATGACAACTACGTAATAATATTTAATTTTGAGAGATTTTGAAATTAAATACAAATGATATTCCACGCTGATTTATAATTAGAGCGCCCTAATTAATTGTTATCATTGTCGGATGGATATATAAATTTGTATTTTATAATAATAATAAAGTCACACCTATTTTTCGTGAAGGTGAGGACGAGATCGCGGATTCAAAATAGCACGACCTTTGCGTACCTCTCTCGCTTCAGAACTTCTAATATTTTCATGCAAGCTCGTTGCGTTCGGGTGCTTAAAACTTGGTACTAGTTAAGGTGCCAACGATTCGTTCACAATAAAATTTTCTAGGGTGACCCTTGCCGACTCCTTCAACACACACATTCGTTCTAGATTTTCTTCCTCAGTCTGCTTTCAGTTGAACAACCACCGTAACATACCTTTTTCTACGCTACAGCTATTATACCTTCAAAATTACGTTGTTCTTTGACATTATTATCCCTACATGTATTTCAAAACACTCCATTTATACTACGTAAAGATCACATTTCTACTGCATTAAAGCTACTTTTCATATCAACTTTCACCGTCAGACTTTGGAGACCATAACTCCATTCGGTATAGTCAAGCTTGCAGTGGAACCATTTATTATTCACGGCAGCATGCTAGGTCCCATTCACCTTCCTTCCTGTATTAATTATCCTATAATGACCGCCATTTGTAAACAAAATCTTCCACTCGTTCGACTCCCTCATCTATACATATATTTGCTTCTTTAAAACACAAAGACCTTAATCTTGCTGATCTTGACTTATCTCTTTTTACTTAACAGAATCGTTCATCTTCGATACGGTTCCTGTAATCGCATGCCGACGGCGCAAGGATCACTTGGTCATTGGCATATAGGAAGCATTTGACAGAAAATTCATCCATTCTTAGTCCATATTCACATATTTCAAAACGTACACATAAGCTATCTATGAAAAGGTTGGATAGCCTACATTCTTGTCTGACACTTCTGAGGATATCAAACCAGTCAGTGTAAACCTCGCTCATTCATCGCAGGCACACACACTTCGTATACAAATTGAAATGCCTATATCGATTCGCTATTCACACCGTGCACGGATAGGAATTCTCATAGATCATTCGTTTTCACCATACCGTAAACTTTTTTCAAATCTACGAAAGTAAGGAAAATATTTTGGTCAAAAGTATGTCCACGATGTTCCGCAGGGAAGGAACTTTCTTCGTAGACTCCATCTCTATTCGCTTATACATCAGTCTCATTCACGACCGTTCCAATAAAACTCTTCGCATACAGCTATCCTCGACGACGTCGAAGAGACTTATAGGGCGGTAACTTCCACAAACCAGACGTGAACCTTTCCCTTTGTAAAGTACAGCAGGACTTCTCACCAGTCATTCGGTGGCCCGCGGCTTTTACAGACTTAGTAAGGTGTCGGCGCAGCAGGCTTGCCACTATACCCCCGTTGTCCCTCAACATATCTGACCAAAGATCATCATATACGGCAGCGCTTCTGGCTTTCATAAGTTTTCTTTATATACATTTACGTATATGAGATGGCAAAATTTAATTATACAAAAAAAAAAAAAAAAAGATTTTCTATAACTTAACATTGTAATTAAAATGACAGTACAATTTTGACAAGCGATTTTGAAACGGCTAGAAGAAAGATAATACATAATAGAACAAGAATGTATGTATTTGTTGTATTTTAGTTAAACATTAGAAATACGTATGTGTAGGTGAGTTATTGAAAAAAATATTTCAGAGCATCACCGTTATATTAAGTATTTTATTACAAAGCTAATAATATTTTTCAAAGGTCGTTACAAAAGCTAATTTATGTGTACATTTATGAGCATCACGGTAGAGGAACGGATAACAAAAAAAAAAAAAAACAAGTAAATAAATGTATAAATGTACTTTATTGCTACAAATATTTATATATATAAAAATTGCATTTATCACAGACAACAAACTTATAAAATACACCTGGAAAAGAAAAAAATATATTAACTATATCCAAAATTTCATGTGAACACATGCTATCTTTCTTGCACTCAAAAGCTATTACAAAAGGGGGAAAAATAATGTAATGTTAGAATTAAAAGAATCAAAAGTCTACAGTAAGAAATACATTTATAGTAGTAGTTTTAAACATAAATTCATAATTAATAAGATTTCACTAATCAAGTGAGCGCTGTTCTAATAATAATATACTATATATCACAAGAAAAAAAAATTCTGCTTAGTACATTGTAAACCTTAACAATTATTATCCAAGTACATATTTGCTTTAATGATTGTCTATTACTTGTGACTTTTGTGACATAATTGTTGCAGTAAAGAAAATAGCAAAAGTCACTATTATGCATACAATAAAAAGCGCAAAGACCATATAAATAATAAAAATATATAAAATAGGCTGTCAGAACATACTTAAAAAAAATAATATTTACAAAAATCACTGATATATAAGCGTTTTTTAATAAGCAAACAGTATACTTATAACTGTCGCATCCTATTCTGTATATGTACTATACAAATAAGAGCATGTCAGAAGAGTTTTGACATAAGAGAGATCTTTCAATGGGTATCAGTCTACTTTTATATTTTCTACAATATACTTTCGACTTTCTATATAATTACTTTTGATATAAAATTTTATGTGGAAAATTACACTTATGTAAGAAACAGATTCAGAAGGTGGTGACCTCTTATGCCAAATTCTCTCTCCCTCTCAAAAAAACCTTGGAAACTATTGATTGATTGGAAGAATTCCTACGACACAATTGATCATGTTCTGTACTATGAGATGTATTACCGGTCGTTATTAAAGTTATCTCTACTTGTACACCAATTCGGCTACAATTTTTTTTCCTTCTTTTACTATTCTTCCTTCAAGTAATACAATGTTTACCTTGACCCATCCCTCATTCCGTAACCATAATTTTTCATATAAAATTTAATTAAAACATCCAAAATTTTAACATTTTATACTTTATCAAAAATTTATAGAGAGAAATAAATGTGGTAAATCTCAATATTTAAACCATACCCAAAATTAGGTTGCATGGTTAATGGGCGACCCGATAGGGCCGGTTACTACACAGTTTACTCACCATCACAATAGAATTAGTTTATACCAATCTCATTTCAGTATCAAATCATGTATATAGAGTATACCTATTAAGAAACTGATACGCTACTCGTCGGTTTTATCAAAACATCAGCGATTTATCTGATACCTAGTTTATGTTTCTCGTTATGAATGACAAAATGCAACAGAAAGACTATTTATGTATTATTAAAAAAGCTTTATCCAATTGAAAATCCTATAAAAACCGGCTATGAAGTATGGAAAATAAAACTGCATTTTGCATATTAATGAAACAATTCCCTATTAACAAATATATATTTTATTATTAATTAAAAATGTATTTTATTATTCGCTGTTTGCTTTTGGTGCAAATTTTCTCTATATGATACAACGGTTAGGCATGAGATAATCAACAGAGCATATTAATATTTGCTCAAAATGAAAGAAATATCAACAAATTTTATTTCATTCGCTTACGCAAGGCCCGTATACGATTATTCACGCTTCTTTTTTATATAAATTGACACAAGGAAAAATCCTCTAAGTCGAATCAGTTCATCGGTATGCGCACGTCCGATTGGACAGTCTCATACTCATTGGAAAAAAAATATACAAAGAAACCTTTTAGATATGTTAATCTTAAGAAGGGTTCATCAAACACAACAACGCATTTATTAAATACTCTACAACCTAGCCAGGCAACATTACAGTCTTATCAATTAAATTAGATTAGTTTTAGGGTAGTCGAAATTTAAGCCTACCCCCTCCTATATCAAGGTGCTGCGCTTTTGATATTATTCAAATGTGTGTCAAGACATAACTCAAACGTTCTGAGATATAAGTATCTCGGAACGTTTGGGTTGAGGTGTTGCATCACCTCTAGTTTGAGATCATCGCCTGATCTTATACTATTGAATTATTCAATTCTACAATTTTCCTTGAATATTTATTATCATTAATTAAATAAATAGATAATATCATTCATAGGACAGTAAAAAATTGTCGATACCATTGAAAACTCGTGACAGTCTATAAGTGAAGGAATTTAGTTTCAGTAGCATGTTTTAGCAAGGGGGGTTATGTCTGGTTGCCTTTACAAATAAGGTATAATTAAATCTGATACAAGCAAATTAAGTATTTTTTTTTTCAGATCTGTAACAGCAATAAATTGTTGTACCGCCTTTCCTTTATCTAATGTCATAAAAATATACAATTACTTTTTAGCAGTATTTGAAACTGCTAAAGCTATTAGTTTTAAGGCCATGAAAAATATCTCTCATTTTAGTGTACTTTTTTCTTTCTTCAGCAGAAAGATACAGAACAAACAAACATTTATCTTTAACCGGCAAGTGAGAAATAGGCTTTACAAATGACAGCTTGATGACCAATCAAAAACGCACTTTCGACATCGACCCATTGTGAGTGTTGAAAGATTGTTGGAGCAACTGCGAGGTGTTAAAATCTCATGAACGACGCGGAGGCTCAACAAATATCACATCTGTACGCGTGCGCAATAACTTCGTGACTCTTTCGCGCCATTAGCAACTTAGTGATTGCAACACTTCTGTCTATAGTTTGAAACTTTACCTTAAAATCCAAACATCTGCTGTAACTTTAATTAATGAAAATGCAAATTGAACATTTCATACTGGTATTTTCAAAAATGTTTTGTTTTTTTTAATTTAATAGAAATATGCGCAAGTTCTAGTTTAAAAAAATGTGTACGTGATTTCTCCGCAATATTCATGCATAAACATACACGTATATATAAAATATTATGTTCTGACATTTGCGCCAGCGCATAAATCACGGAACCAATGTCGCCGTGTTTGCTGGGGGCTCGTGACGTTTCAAGGTGTGGCAATGTTTTCTTTTTACGATACATTTTACAGCTCTGACTAGTCATATCGTGTACTTTATGTATTACAAGGTAAAATACATTTATTTATGGTATACGGTAAACACGGACAGGGTAAAACCGTTGTATGATATACATACATATATATATATATATATATATATATATATATATGCATTTAAAATGCGGTAAAACCATTTCTATTTCATTGCTGTTATTTTCTTCATTTAACAGTTAAAATAGTATATTAAAACAAAGTATCACTCAACCACTACACGAGTCAATTTGTATATTAATATTGTAGGTATGAAGGTTGACGTAACAGAAAAGTCTGTAATACTCTTCTCGATGTGTACTTCTTTAAAGCAGCTTTCACCGCTTGTCCACGCTCTTGCAACGCCGCCGGCGAAGCTCGGACCCCTGAGAATCATATGCACAAAAAGAAGAAGATGCATTCCAGAGCGTAATGACCGCACCTCCCGCCGCAGTCGGCGCCGTCGTCGTAGCGGTCGGCCGTCCCCGCGCCCGTGTCGGGCAGGTGGGGGCGGAGGCCGTTGGATTGCGCCACGCCATTGGACTGGGGTGCTTCTAGATCGTTGTTGACTTTTAGCCTCTTCGCGTCCTCAAGGACCGATAGGACTACGGGCGAGTCCTGGGAACTCCGCCTTTTGACCGGCTGCGAGCCGATCACGAGCTTCTCGTCGTTAACGGCTATTGCGGCGTCGTCGTGCAGCGAGTTCGAGGACTTGCACTTCTCCTGGAACTTGACTTTCGGCAGCTGGCCTATGATCTCCGGCTTCTTCGGCGGCTGGTTCAAGCTGACCGCGCTGCCCATGAGGGGCGCCTTTTCCGATTGTTCATGCTCGTTCTCGTTATCGCTCTCATGCTCGGCCTGTTTCTGGTCCAGCTTCTTGACGTGGTGGAATCTGGTCTGCAGCATCTCCATCTCCTTCTCCCTCTCCAGTTTGTACTTGCCGGCTATCGTGCTTTCGCTTATCGTCCGCTCTTTGCTGAAAAGCGCCGCCAGCTTGCCCTTGATGCCGCCGCCGAGCGACGTCTGGCTGACGTCGTCGCCCTCCGGGCTCCGGTCGGCTCTGGGCGGCTCCGGGGCCGTCTCGGCCTGCGCGGCGACGACGGGCCTCAGCGGTTTCACAGATTTGGCTTTGAGGTCGGGGCACAGCGCTTTGGCGGGGGGCGCCAGGCCGAATGGCGCCTTGGGCACGATCGCGGCGCCTTTATTCTTCTCGAAGAGCGCCTTCCTCTCCCGCAGTGACATCTCGGCCGGGTCGCGGGCGCGCGGGCTGCCGGCCTCGAACATCGCCGCCCGGGACAGCACCGAACCCCGGCCCGCGGCGCCGGCACCCGGCCCGGCCGTCGCGGCCGCCTCGGCGGGGACGTCGGCCGTCTGCGGTTTCGTATCCTCCCGGTGCACCTCCGGTCGCACCACAACATCGTTCTCTTTGTCCTTTTCGCTATCACAATCGTCTTCGGCGTCGACCACCTTCTTGGGGGGCGTGGGGGCGCGGTATTTTTTAATGGATGGTTTTTTGGCGACCGTCGGCTGATCGGCCAGCGGGGCGGCGACGAGAGCGGTCGCCATCTCGGCGGCGGCGGGGGCGGGGGGCGGCGTGCCCCTCGGCTCCTGTCGGGCGCGATCGGCGACGTTCGGTTTCGTGAACTCGTAAACGAGCCGCGATCGGCCGGCCGACGCGCGGCGGTAGCCCTCGCCTTCCTACGAGCGGAGGGTGAGATGGGGTGGCGCCGGACGAGCGCGCCCGCTCGCGGCCCCGCGCCGCGCTCCCCTCGAGGGAGGGACACGTGTACGCGGGAGGGCGCCGCGGTCGGGTGCTAAAGTTGCATCATGTCGTTGCGCAAGTGGTCGCGTGGTCGGTTCGAGGTCGACCGGTAGGGAGTGGGTTCGCGAACCGGAGGGTTACGCCGGTATCGTGTACGAGAAAAAAAATATATCGCACCAAGTCGGGGACGAACGTGTCGTTGTGTGAGAAAAGGGGAGTTCAATGAACCGTTGGGTTTTCAGTGTCCCGGAGCGAGTGCCGAGCGGTGCGGGCGCTGCGAGCGCGTGGGCCGTGGGCGGCGACGCGCTGCCTACTGGCGATTAGGGGCGCTCCGCCGCGCTCGCCGCCGTGATCCGCCTGCCGCACACGTGCGAGGGCAAACTGGCTCTGTGCGTTCCCGTCTCGCGACGTCGGTGGTGGTGCGCGTACGCTTATTTTTTGCTAATGTAGGTAGTACAACTAACCAGTGTTCATCAGAAAAGATAAGAATGTATATTATGCATTAATGAAATATAAGTTTATAACAAAATAAAATTATTAAGTTCTACAAGCATATTTTCCTTTCAGCTAAATAAAGAGTAAACAGCATTATCGATTCTGAAAAATCCTCTACTTTCATATGAATTCCACATTTGGAGCATTAGGCAATTGAATACCATGACTACAGCGCCATCGGCAAAACGAACAAATTTTACTCTACGTCTGAATTAAATGTAATAATTCCCTTAAACACAAAATTTCATGGACACTAAACTTTGCGAGACCACCATATAATATTAATGACGCCCAAAAGCATTTTGGACGTCATTGATATTATATGTATATAACAGAAATCAAATATTGGTAAAAGTCATAGGTTGGCCCTATGACTTTTACTAATATTTGAGTTTTGTTGCTCGAGACGTTCGACAAAAATCGAGCGTGTGCATAGGAAAAGCTGAATCGATGATAGCGAACGACAATAGCGATCGATATAATCGCGAGTAACCCCCTGTGCTCGTGAAAATCGATTAATATTATTGGGGGATAAAACGATCGACAAAACTGAGCCAGAAAATCCATAGGTTTTGTGGCTCTATATTTACAAATACAATACGAAAAGTACTCTGACATGAATATATATCTATGTTGTACGTATATACACGATATATATTTATATTATATATAATTATATTATCGATGTATTTCAACACAAACTCAGCTCTCGTGTAAACGGGGCCAATATATATACATACTTATATACAGAGGTGTCGGTTATGTAACAATAACAGTGTCGCGAGTTCAATGTTTTTTTCCCACCTCAAAAAATGCCCAACGTGTCTAAAAGTTTTCAATTCCAAATACTTGTCATATTATTATTTATCTTATAATTAATATACCCAAGTAAAATTCTATCTAAAATGCCACTTTACATGTAAAAGAATCTAAACAAAAATTGTGTAACCCATACGAGCGGAGCCGCAGACACAGCTAGTGAAAATAGATAAAAACGAAATATCTTAAATAATGATCATAGTAATATAATGAAAACCTACGTCATTGTAATATAAAAATACGCATTAAATATAAAACATACAACTTTAAGTTAAATTTTAGGAGCTTTCACCACGCACCTGTCAGAATAGCGACGAGTCTGTAGTTTAATATCGGTGATATTTAAACAATCATAATCAGTACAATCAAAATTTAATCAGAAGTGTGACATCATATTCCTTACTAGTTGGAATGTTTTTATTAATAAAAAACCTGAGACTTTTCTCGGTTTCCAATATCGTTTCACTAATGATATCAGTTTATTTCATTAATTTCAATAATCAGTTCATTTCATTAGCATTGAAAGTAACAAAAAATAGGTAAACTAAATTTGACGAGTTATTTTTTATTGAGTACTGAATATGTAGTTGAATAAATTAGATTTTCGCCATATAAAATAATAAAAATTTAAATATAATAATAATAAAAATAATCTTAGATTTTTGCTACAATTAGACATTATGCTGCTCAGGCACACTTAACAAAACTTCCTTCGTTGTTTTAGGAGAAAATTATTATTTGTTTTTACATTCAAGTTTTCGAAATGAACCAAATATGAATCTAAATCGAAGAGCACGAAAAATTAACTACCGATAGGATTTGGGTTTATTCATCAATTACGGCTGGCTTTCAGGGGCAACCGTTTCTTCGCTTTTCTATATCAAAGGGAACAACTATTAATTATGTGAGCTGTTTCAATTGGGACCACTCCCCCTCTTGGTGAGATTTGATAAACCCCCCCACACCTTAGGTGAAATTTACGCTATAATTTTTAAAGGATTAAATTCATTTTTATAAACCAAAAAAGTACTTTATTCGAATTTACCTACTAAAATACGGGAAACATTCAAAGCCCGTTTTGAGCTCACGTAACTAATGGACGCCCCAAGGGGTCGTTTAGTTACACGAATTTATTGTATCGTATCAGTTCAGTGTTAACGTATTCCAATTATTTTATAAACTAAAATTATTTTATTTTGAAAAAAACGAAAGCAATGATATGAAATGAATTTTGAGTCGAAAATAATGAAGTTTAGCATATAAATATAAACTGTGACATACATACACATGCGCGCGCGCATATCCAATTTGGAACTGTTCCAACAGCGTTTATTGCACTATGCAACTGAACGAGTGTGGCACTTAAAATAAACTTTGTAAGCTCGAAATTATTTCTGCGATTTTACACAGTTAAGTGTGGCGAGGCCGACTTGCTCGACCGAAGCTAGGCGGCGCGCGCGTCTCGCAGTTCTAGATAAAGCTAACATTATAATTTTAAGAGCTACCCTCGAGGTTCCTATGCGTTCTTCTTGACCGAAAAGAAATTTTTTTACGAAAGAGTGGTAAAATGGCAAAATATAATGTAAATTTTAAAAAATAGTGTCCACTTACTTGAGGTGTTATTTACAAATGTATTAAAAAATATATATATTTTTGAATCTGAATTTAAACAATGCAACAACGGTATAAATAAGTAAACAACTATAGTGGTTAGTGTTAAAAAAACGTGCAACATACGCAACCAATTCAGGGCTAACGATTTATGAGACCCACAGAGCATATCCTTAACCTACAAGTCACTTCATAATAAATTGTCTCATCGCTTGATATATTCTTATAATTAGTGAGGTTATCTGACAAATAGCTAGCGAGAAATGAACTTTATCGAGTTTGCACGAAAATTGTTAAATTAAACTCTATATTCTCAATGCTTTGGATTTATGGATGTTCACAATCGAACCATCTCTGTCCTTTCACGTGTGTGATATTACTTCTACACGTTAAAAGTTGTCGCGAGCGCAACGTAATCTTGTACAAAAAGAATGATATAGAGCACCCATGAAAAACCATTAAACATCCGAAACCGACGAACTTGCTCGGAAACGACTGACGGATGTCAGTGAAGCGAGAGAGGCGTGCGCAGATCGCAGCACATGGAGTTCTGTGGCCTCTGTCTACTTTTCTGAGAAATGGGCGTTATAGTTTGTAAGAACTAAAAAAAAAAGACATACGTCCTTGGGTATTTCCCTGATTCCTTTGAAGTATCAAATATTCGATATCACGATATGACAGAAGCTATCACAGGACAGGCGGATTCTAGATACTACTGTGCAAAGAAGCCGACATTTTTTCATTTGTGATTATTAAGGAGAAATCTTTATGAACCAAAAACATTTTCTTGGTTTAGGATCTTAAGTAAGTGAGAAATTTTCTGCTCTGTCCAAAATATTTGACAGTCTCTCAAAACCATTTCTCGGTTTAGTAAACCATTGTCACTGTGCACCCAAGGCATAAAGCTCTCATACACAAAGGCGCGAAAGAACGTACGAACCGTGGCACGGCGTCGACAACACGACACGACAAGGCCGTGATGTGGTGTAGTCCCATAGAGATAAGTATTTTTTTTTCTTACAGCAAACATCGACATTCCGCTGTACCGCCAATATCGGCTCGTGTCAGTCTGTTATCTTCGGCATGGCGGCGTGTCGATCGGTACGCGGGCCCAACGCGAATAGAATTCCCCTTCCGAGGGTTCCGTACAAATTTAATTATATTTATAGTATATTAATCCATCGGAAGTCTCGGTGATTTCTACCCGTTTTCGATAGCGATACTGCCGATATCTCGGTCCGGCAATTCCTAAGCGTTAGTTTTCTTTTTTTTTTTTATGTAACGGAATTATTAAGAAAGCTTAATTTTTATAGCTGGAACATAATGGGAAGTTAATAAAAAATTCCCACAAAACTGTCTACATCACGATACATAAACCAACTGCAAATGTCAAACTGTACACGCATTTTTTTATTCATAATATAATTCCAAATCAATGATTTTTTCGATTTTTCCTTTATGCTATCAGAACTTCCTTTGGCCACATTTCGGATTTTGCCAAAATGGACGCATTTGTTAATAGCGTTGACTTAGTAGAAGTAAATATTTGATATCAATTTCAATTGTATACTTCAACGCATTCCTGAGAAAAAGCGCCTCGGCAGGCAGATCGACAGACGGACAACGAAATGATCCTATAAGGATTCCTTTTAAAATATGGAACCTTAAAAAAGTTGCCACTTTTTAAAATACAGCGGAAAAGGAGGTTATATTTTTCTTCAGGTCGATTTGCAAGGGACCTTAACGATACAGATTTCGAGAACTAAAAAATTGCTGTGTTGTGGTGTTGTGGAGGACGCTAGCGACCCCCAGCAGATACATAAGCGAACACGTATAAAAAAGAATACAATGCAGACTCGACTTTGATAATCGATTTGCCTCAAATTTTCGCTCAACGGACAGACCGGTTGGTTATTGACGTAAACCACTGTCTAGTATAGAATTCTATTCAAATGCATTCAGTAGTACTCTATGAGGTGATAAACCGATGGACAGTGTATGTAGTAATTAGTTAGTATATTTATTGCTGGGAAACTATTTTTACAATTTTGTATCCATAGAAATATATCTTCTATAAGTGTAAGGTGCTTATACAAGATTTCCATTTTCTACTACTATCTGCCTAAATTATTATTTAAAAAATTTACTAAAATACTATCGAGCGGCCAAAGAGGCAACTTACTGATATGTACTATGGACAGACCGTTAAGTATTCGTCGATTTTATTTATAAGTGTACAGCGCACCGACAATATTAAATTATGTATTATACAATCTCACTGTCAATCTGTCTTCTGTAATGGTGATGAATAGACACTTGATCGACTGCCGTCGTATTTGATGCGCGTACGCAATCGTTAACCATTTTCGTAACAATTGAATAAATATAATGGCAACAAAACTTATTTATTGTTAAAAACAGAGATATAAAATAAACTGGGATATTGTGTTGAAGGGGTCACACACATTAAAAAAGAAGTTTTAAGATAATGATAAATTACATTTGAATTGTTGTGCCATTAATAGTATCAAACAGGATATATACCATAGAAAAACTGAAATTAAATAGATCTATTATCTATATAACGAACTAAAATGGAATCGTATGATTGCTGTTTCGAGTCCGGACCCCAGTAAACATTCGATCCTAATTCTGTTCTCATAAATATTTCTAACCAGCGGGCCGCTCGCGGCTTTGCCCCCGGTATTTATTTTTTTTCATACAAACCTTGACAAATTGTATACCTAAACGTTTCTAATGAATCACTCTATCTATTGGCGAAAACCGTATAAAAATCCGTGCAGTAGCTTTCGAGTTTATTGCGAACAGACGGGCGGAGAACTTTGTTTTATAATACGTAGAGATGTGCGGACGCGGTGTTAAGTGACCTGACGCACGGTTTACTGTGCCACCCTAACATGCGATGAGTAAGTTCAGTGATTTCATGGACCGATATGAAGTTCGTTTGAAACATCGAAACGACTTAAAACATTATTTTCTATTGCAGTTGACATGATAGATTGAATTGAAATTTTATAAAATGAAGATGTATACCCGTAAGATTTTGATAAACAATTGATCAATTGGATGCAAAATATAAATCTTGATAACAAATTAGTATGAAAAAAAAAAATGACAGGAAAACACGAGATATGTCATAGAAAGGTTTTTACACTAGGCGCAGTCTGCATGCGCTGCGGTGTCGTCGTATGCCTACATTCCAGTCTTTATTTTTATTTTAATCGAATCAGCATGTTTATTTATTACGTAAAGATAGTAATCGACGAAGTTGGAATTTATGTTTGTGTAATAAAATGTGAACTACGAACAACTTTTATTACTGAAAAAAAAAATGAAAAGTAATGTTAAACATAAAAATAACTGAAATTAGATACGTATCGTTACTTAAAGGGGTTAAGAAGAGAGTCAAATGTACCTTATTCAATTTATTGTAATTGCTATTTCAATTGAATTTATTGTAATTTTCATTATAGAAATGTGTAACTTACATAAAACGTCCGCTAGGAGCGCTATGAAAATCCTCACGCAAATGATAATAAATGCGAACGAGATAGATAATTTGAATTCATATTCCGCTCGCAGTAAAACGTTTTTTCAAATTCAAAAATCACACGCGGGATCGAGGACGGGAATTGGTTCTACGGTCGAAAGAGGATATATATTTGCTAGGAATCCACTAAGGCGAAACTTTATACAAAACCTAGTGTTGAATACTTTGTAACCGCTTAACACTAATGTCGTTGAATAGTCCGTTTACAAAAAAAACTAGTTTCGTATAGGTAGATACTTTTTACAACGTTTATAAATGTCATTATGTCATTACCGTCAAATTCTCCTGCCGCATTTGTCTGTCTGTCTGTGTACGATTTTCTCATGAATTACAATAGGCGAGTTGCGCAAATAAGCTAAGGCGTGTTGCGCAAATGAGCTAAGCCAATACTAGGACGGTTTCTCTTGTTGAAGTCGACAAAAGGGAAATGGTCCTCGGCTGGCGTAAACCGTTAGACAAACATAATAAAAAAACAGGCCAAACGCCGGGATTTTGTAACATTATACCGGATATTTTGTATATTTACCAAAAAATGTGTTTTTATTTTCATTATGTTCCCGGAGTATGTTTCGCGAGTGGCCAAGTTTCATTATTTGTTGCTTTAGATTAGGATTTACTTCATAAATTTACTAAATTTTACGCTTCTGTGTATTGCCGCTTTCATGGTAGTGCAAAAAAAAAAGCTCAATAAAAATATATTTCTTGTATGAGGCCCCCGCTTTTACTTTTTCTTCTTATTATTATTTCGTAGAATATTCAACATAATAACATATTCTATGAAAATATTAACTATTAATTACTGTTCAAACGATACAGCCCTTTAAAGTTACGAAGCGCCGTTGGTATTTTAAAATACAGAATACTAAAAATTATATCCCGTGATAATGATATATAATATTTAAAATTCAGTCTGCGATTAGACATTTTAGTTTTTCAAAATAAAAATATATAAAATTTGCGGATGAGAGTATCTTTTTACGAATAATTTTGGATTTATACTTGAATTTGAGTAAAACGTACATAATGTACCAAATTTGCATAGTCTGAGTGGAAACTTTTGAATTTTGATTCTTTTTATTTAAAAATTATACTCATGAAAATAATTTAAAGAATAATTTATCCAGTCCTAGTTCTGCAAACGTTAAAATAAACGTCCAGAGGCGGTTTTGAAAATTTTCTATGAATAAGATCAAAGCGTATAATACTTATTATTAAATATTCGGAGCGATATCGGGAGCGGGATCGGGATTGCCCTCGAAAATAGAAACGGGTTTTGAGTCGGAATTAGATCCGAGACGGCGAATCGGACAGCGGACTAATTGAAAAATATATATTTTTAGGCCCATAGGAACATATTTTATGAGTGCATAAGCTGGAATTCAAAAACGGATTGATCCGCTTTTGTGAATTTACGTATTTTTTTTTTTTTGACATCTACCTTTAGTCTCTAACCTCAAAAACCTTCCATGTTTACCGAATTTGGGATACATAAAAAGTTATTCGAGATATATATATATATGACTAGATTACGTCGGTGTGGGTGCACAATCGAAGACGTGATTAGTATGATAAGAGAAATCTGACGTGAATTTAGTGAACTCAGAAGACTAGCATTGAAACCACAGCGGGCCTAGCACGACGTCCTAGGAAAGTCTATGGGACTGTCCTTTCACACAACGCGCTGAACGAAAGTGATGGTCCTACAGGGGTACTCTAGTCCAGGGCGTCACGCTGGCCCTCAGGAGTTGACAACATTATCCGACCACTTATTATGATCATGACCTTCAGCGTGTTCACGATTTTGTATTATTTTTTAAAATAATCCGTATTTTCGGATAGGAACCGGTTAGAGATTTTTAATGAACTTTTACCGTTAACACGCATCACCGTCATCTTATATGTATATTGTATGAATTCTTAATTAGTCGTTTCAGGAATAAAAAGATATGTGAACAGGTTGAATACGTTTTTTGTCTCTTCTGTAAAATCGACAGAGTAAATTTATAATGACTTTATTTATTGTCCGTCAGTTTGTGTATATATAATAGTAGCGGTCGCCCGCCCGCTGCGCTAGGCGTTATAGATTATGGAAGTAATTAAAAAGATAGTGCTGAAGAGTGGACAGAATTAAAAATGTAAGAAGCCTAGAACCGTTTACAAACGATACCGCACCCTATAATCGAAGTCGCATACTTGTCCATACTATGTGACCCATATTTTAGTTTTTTACCGCCCCCTCGCCCTCGGTGACCGACCGCAGTGGTATATGCGCAGACCTCATCCTTTTAGTTTTCACATAGTCATACATAAATATGATTTTAAATATTTCTTTTTCCTAACAGAAAGTTAATATAATCAAGGAAAAAAAAACTTATGTAAAATCATGTTAGAATATATAATCGTGATGAAGCCTTAAGCCCCCCCGCCCGTCCTGTGACGTGGTATTTTGAAGACTTCCCCCCTCCCGTGAACGGGTCACGTAGTATGGGTATGTTCCCTTACCCGCCCGCTTCGCTGAGCTTAAAAATATTTATTTTCACGTATTAAACCCACTGCGTACAATAAGTGGGCGGTCCGTGCATATTCATAAAAGATCCACGCCATTGTCGGAAAACGCAACAGACTGAAGTTTTAGGTCACGGATGACGCCGGGGCAATTTCGCACGACCGTGAAGAGATTTTACGACGCCGCCCGCCGCACGAACTCTTGTCGAAAGTTAACCCTTATCCTTTTGTTAACCGCGCTCCGGATTTATTTTAGGGTTCCGCACACGAACTTCGAATAGGGGAATTCCCTTTAATCGAAAATAAACAAGCGTATCTATTTTATAGGTGATAAAGAGGCGAATCTGTATTTACTCTATGGAGTAGGATATGAACGCATTGTTGCAACTACCTATTTGTGTGAAATGGGCCGAACGATTTGCAATACTCTGATCAATGAAATCTTAATTTAACACGCTAAAGGATTATACGATATGTCTGTTTGTGACCTGCGACTTACAGGCGTACAGACAAAAACGTACATTTTACCGCTTCACCGATACATCTACATCCAGATACTCTATGTCCGAAGTTATACTCCTTCGACATCATTGATATATATTGTTCCAAACGAAAAAATAATATATTATTATATCAGTGTGCAATGACATATGACATGGGATGATAAACAGCTAAAATACAGTGACATATCAAAATACTTTCATCGGTCTTGGAACAGTCGTTTCATAGGTTTTCCATGAACTGTACTATGTAACAGGTGTTTATTTTTCCAAAAAATAAAAAAAAAAACAACGTCGTCGTGTCGGTCAGTATCATATGAAATATATTCGAAAGATTAAATTAATATTGATCGTGTATGGTGTATCGCTGCTTATATGTAGGGTGCAATTCACTTTATCGTGTATTGACTGTTTTAACGATTGCATTATGTTGTGTTCTTGGTTACAATTAAATTTATTAGTGTCAGTGTGTCAACGACACAGAACGCAGTTATCGCGCCGCACAGTACTTCGTGTATAACTATAGGCTGGAAGGCTTACATACAAATCAAAGAAACACTAACTAGATTGTATAAGTGCAGCCTGGAAGGTTCAAAGGAACACCAACTAGGTTGTATAAGTGCAGCCTGGAAGGTTCAAAGGAACACTAACTAGGTTGTATAAGTGCAGCCTGGAAGGTTCAAAGGAACACTAACTAGGTTGTATAAGTGCAGCCTGGAAGGTTCAAAGGAACACCAACTAGGTTGTATAAGTGCAGCCTGGAAGGTTCAAAGGAACACTAACTAGGTTGCATAAGTGCAGCCTGGAAGGTTCAAAGGAACACCAACTAGGTTGTATAAGTGCAGCCTGGAAGGTTCAAAGGAACACTAACTAGGTTGTATAAGTGCAGCCTGGAAGGTTCAAAGGAACACTAACTAGGTTGTATAAGTGCAGCCTGGAAAGTTCAAAGGAACACTAACTAGGTTGTATAAGTGCAGCCTGGAAGGTTCAAAGGAACACTAACTAGGTTGTATAAGTGCAGCCTGGAAGGTTCAAAGGAACACCAACTAGGTTGTATAAGTGCAGTGTGGAAAGCTCACATACAGATCCAGTAAGAAAAATAATATGAAAATCTCTTAGCGTAATATGAGGCTCACATATAAATTTATTTAAAATTGTATATAGCATTCTAAAAACAGCAAATGATTATGGTTATTGTCACTGAAAAGTAATTAACTTTTAGTCTGCATTGGTCAACCCTTAACGTTGGCTATTAAAGAAAAGTATAAGCGACTCGAGTGCTGTGTGATTTATATCATACTAGAACTAAAATCATTGGTAAATATTTTTTTAAGTAAGATTTTTTAATTAAAATCAAATATTTATTTAGTTGAAACCTGCGAGAAAAATTTAAAAGATTTGCAGACAAAAATATCGAATAAATGGAACGATATCTTCAGTTCAAGAAAAAAGCAATAATGTAAGAAACCGCTCAGTTAAAATATACTCAACACCTGCTAAACCTATTCTGATCAGCAAGTCTTTACAATACATCGCTCACACAGGCATTTTCAACTCTGAGCACCCACATCGATTCACATGAAAAGCAACAGCGAGTTGCCCGAGGTTGGGCAAACGACATCGAAACGATCGACGATACGGACAGGATCGAATCGCAACAATCAGCCATCGGAACATCCCTGAGGTAACTGGAGGTCAACTGTATTACTTCTGCGACGATTTTTCTGTCGTAGACGACAAGTATTACAATTGACTTTTAAGGGAAAGTGTATAAAAACGCTGTTCCGACAAACACAAACCATTTGCAACTAGAGTCTTAAAAAAATTAATAAATAAATCGCAGATTTGCTACACTAACATACTATTAATAATGTCTACCACGTCTAGCAGGCCTGATCATTTTAATAAATATAAAGATATTCACTGACCAGGCAGGCATTTTTCTACCTTTTCCATTAGATAGCCTGCCCGTATAGGATACGTCTGCGGTAGGAAGTGAAAATAGAATTAATGCTTTCATCTTTTACATTTTATCAATCTTACTGTCAATCCCAATCCCCAGTCACGGCTTCAATTCCGATTCCTGTCCCCGTCCTGATCCGTACCGCGCCTGATTCCGCTCTCGGTCACGCTATCGATTCTTGTTTTTGATCCTGGCCCATTCCCGATTCTACTTCTCGTTTTTTTTCTATTCCGATTCAGCTATCGATCAGTTTTCATTCGGTTCAATTTTAGTATCAAAGCAAACAATTCCTAAAAGCTACGTTACTCGAGAATGATGTTATCTTTCTGTATGTGAAAGCATATATTTTAGGATCTGTTGTTTTACAAATAGGGGGCTCGCTCATATTAATTAAACTTGTTGCGTTCATTGCAATGATTGCTCGTGCGGCTTTTTTTTTGTTACAATATCATATTCTGCAATAAAACCGTACAATAAATAAAGCCAATTTTCAGGATGCAGACTTTCTGAAAAATTTTATCAATTGGATTAGTGATTTGATTATGAAAATATGACAAACAGTCCAATACCAGATATGTTTCTTATTTCTTTTGAGTGAAGTTCCGTCCTTTTAAACAAGTTTATATTAGTAGTAGCTATCGCGTCGCTGTTCCTGCGCTCGCTCCCGCACCGTCTGTAGTGCACCTCCAGTCACACCCACGCGCTCCTGATATGTTACAGACTCGATTCGTTCTTAAATAAAGTGAATTATAATGATTCTTAATATTTTTTTCCGGAATTTAAAGGGACCAACTAAATTAATAAGAGAAAACTAAAAATTTCAGTATAATTTGTACAGCCATAATACTCTTTAGTAATTTCCATGGAACCTTTAATCACGAAATCCTAAAAAATAATGCAGCCTATATCCTTTCTTGGTTTAAATCATCACTATACCAAATATCAATGAAACACATCTTGCTGATAATTGTTAACGCTAAGACAATAATATCTTTTTGAATCATATGGAGTCTTAACATCTTAGTGTTCATATAAATTGTTTCAAAATTTGTAATTCCTTTGAAAGACTAAATTTTTTTACAAATATGCCCCCTAGAGTGAAAATTGATTAACAATGGACTATCAATAATAATAAAATTAAAAATGGTAATCCGTCTATTGATCTCTACCAGTATAACGATTAAATAAAAAATTAAATAAATGTAAATTAAGTGGCTTATGGTGCAATGACTAATTTATTGCTTTGCAATATATGCGTTCACAATCTTATCGTAAAATCTTGAATTTGAATAGTTGGGTAAAGTAAATACTTGAATAGATAGGTAAAGATACGTTATTATCTCATTGCGGACAACATACAGATTGAATGGTGGCAGATATCTTTTACCAGTCAAGCGTCCATGAAAAAATAAATCCCCTCTGAATCAACTGAGACTTCTCCTGTCAAATTTTTCCATCCCATAAGAAAGGCACGTGAATTCATGAAAACTAAAATAATGGGATTATAGTGAGTAGACGAACGTGCCATGAGACTGTACAACGCCGTTTTGAGTACATACTCACGGCGCGTGACGATTTTAAACCATAGAAAGTAAGTCCTATTATCTGCGGTGACAGTGGTATACGATGTAGTCACCACTGCAAATCATCTCGAAAGATGATGCGCGTAACACAATTATTATGAAACTGCACTTACAGGTATGCTGGTTTGGCTGTTGTGTAACTACGTTAAAACGGCCGAGTCTTTATCGTGACGTACAAATTACGTCAGGGTGAAAAGTTTCGCCGCGGCGCGCCCTCGACTGACGTCATTACGACGTCACAACGATGTAGACGCGACGGTTTCAATTTAACGTCATCGTTACATAGAAGTCGAAATCGTTATCGTCCGTTTCGAAGGCAATGCGCTATGGAAGCACAGAAACGGGAGTACACTACGAAACCCTCCATTCCGAGAATAAACCTCGCACTGTCCCTGCCAGTTCTCGAGCGAGCATCTGCTTTAAAACGGCCCTTGTGCCGGCCACACACGGCACGGCGCGCCGGCAGGGTGTTGTTTTACGATCACAAACATAGCATCGTAAAACTCTACAGAGCGCAGTCGTCAAAATGAGTTACTGCCCGCCGGCGAAGGCCGGCCGCTTCGTCCGGATGTTTACTAGTTATTTGCCTTGACTCTAAAAAAAATACGTTACCGAAAGGAAGTATAAAGAATAATATTAAAAATGCATAGCGATAATTTATTACACAACGATGTCATTCTCACTTCGATACAAAAACCTCGTGCGCGCCTGACAACGTTGGCGAGTCACCAATACTTGATAATCAAGTGGGTTATAAACATGTATTTAATTTATTAAAAAAAGTAATAATGATATCAAAGGTGGGATACAAGAGATATCGTGTATGACATTTTGTTCATGGTTAAACATTATTCTTATGTATTTCATTTCACATAAGCAATACTGCGTAAACGCATAACATTTAGTTACGTATCTACGTCGCGGGTCGTATTTCTTTATATTGAAAGATCCAAAAAAATATATCATCATTTATCTTGAAGCAGAATACAGTAAGTCTTCGAGAGTTTATGAGATTTTTCCAAACTGAATATTATAAGAAAATTGTTGACTACGGTTTTAAATAAAAAAAAAAAAGTAACTATATGAGTATATACTAGAAGTCTTGTAAAAATTACATTTCATAGAAGTTGTTCATACATAGTTACGAATTTTTATACAATTTTCCTTACAAATTTTGTCAACGTCCCAGTGCCATATAATTCACTGCTATTTCACTTGTTTTACTCGTGTACACTGCGTTACATAAATTAAAAATAGTCCATGTTGTGAGTTGCGCGCGCGCACAGTAACAATGTTAAATTACCCATAAAATCGAAACATGCGGGCGAAGGAACAGATGCTGCTTAATTTATGTTCATTGCTTTATAACATTTATAAACGTGGAAAATCATTGAAATGTTTTTAATCATACTAAAATACTTAGATTGCTTTAAACGTTTGTTAAGAACAAATAATTGGCAATATTTAATCTTTTAAATGCGCTTTCTAAATGACTTATTTTAATATATAAATGTAATTATAGAAACAAGACAAAAAAGTATTTAATGATTTCCTTTCAATGTAAAGTGATTACACACTGTTATAGAAAGTCAAAACTAGTTTGTTTATTACCACACAACTGAAAGTACTTGTCTTCATAAATTCCAATGCAATATTTTCGTTGGTAAGCATTGAGATAATTATAATGTAATTCAACATTTATAACTATATCAAACTTTTTTAGCAGATATTTTTTTTTTAGAAAATTTACTACGAAAGCCAACACAAGTCCGAGCCGCCTTACAAAACTTCAGCTTTTTTTTTTGCTCTTCTAACACTCAGAACTTTAAAAACGAAAAATTTATTCAAAAAAGGCCACAAATACCTAATTAAAACCACATAATACGACGTCCTATCTAAAACCTTTATCGCTGTATGTATCTAGGACATGTAGTTCAGTGCTGACAGCGCTAAACGGACATCTACACTGTTGTGCAACACACAGTGGTAGTTGTTTGACGGTGAGCTCGAGGCATCGGATCCTTGATCGTTAACAGCGAACCGGTGATAAAGGCGACAACGAAATTAGCCCCGGAGCGATTAGCATTCGGCGTAGATGGCGCGCTTCAAATTGTCAACGCAGCGGCGGCCGCGAATACTGATCTATCACAGGGGACGAGTGGAGACGACTTTGAGTATATTGAGTTATCAATATCATGGACGACCTGGGTAGCCAGATCTTATTTCTTTTTCTGGTTTAAAGATAAATATACCATTTGGAATGTCGGTTAAAATATTTTAAGGACAGAATCTGTCTGTTTCAGTTTGACAAGGGTTTTTTTTTAGTTTTATATATATGCGAGAAGTTTTGCATAAGTATGGATCATACAGAAAACATTGTTGTTAATTCGTAGCAACATTATTGAATTAAAGGTAGTTATGTAAATCGAATGCCTTGTTTTTATTAAATGAATAATCACAATTTTAAGTTGCAATTCTGCTAAAAGAAGTTTAAAGGTAAGTCTGATTTAAACAACGACTCATCACTATTTTTAATATGCGTAAGCCAAAGACGAAAATCATTTTTTTATAATCATTGTATGTGATATCATTTTTAATAGGCCTAATAATAATTAAAACAAAACGAATGTTCCCCTAACGTTTCCATACGTTTATAAGACATTATAATACACATCATCCTCCAGTATTCTCAGAGCAGGTGGTACAAAACATACACATAATAATGAAAAAAAAAAATGTTTTGAAAAAGATCCAACCTACAAATAGTCATAGGGGATTGGATATTTTCAGCTCAACTACGTTCAATTGTCGACTTGATAGCATTGAACATATTGGAGCGAAATCGGTATTTATATTTTTATAGTGACGTATTTTAATTTCTTCCAACGGCGATTGATGTTGTAATAATTGCCGACTCCACTTCATTCCTTGTTCCAGCTGGCAAAGGTCGTACACAGTGCGCGTACGCCTTACAAAGTTGATACGCAAATTCGACGGCGCCCCGACAATATTATTGTTACGATGGCACATTATCGGAACGTTTTGCATATAAATTGGTCTTGGATTTTTTTTTTAATCGCGTCATACTAGAAATGCAGTATTTCTAGAGCCGCATAAACGGTTGTAAGATTAACCACTTGCATGATGCAACATTGTGAATTACGATGGAAAATTGAGTATCACAAAAAAATGCAACGAAAAACATGACGCAGCGACAGCGACACGAAGTACATGAGAAACCTTCTAGTGACACATACCTGACTGTGTTTGAGTACAATTGAATTTATTTAGTCGATAGGCAGCCAGGGCAGCGCTAAAAATTGAATTCACAGGTTTACATCACAAACTACGATCTTTTAAAATTAAACTTAATATTAATTAATACAATTTTACGTGCAGTACACGTCACTGAAAGGTACCATTTTATTAAATCGAGTAAATATTTTGTGTCAATATAATATAATCTATATAATGGACTTAAAATGCAATGCTTGCAGAATATTTAAATGCAACTCGAAAGTCGAGACCTTATAAGTGGGCCATGGATGCCTGGTTGTGTGTGACCTAGCCAATGCGTTTCAATATATTAAAATCGGCATTAAAATACATGAGATCACAAAAAAGATTATGGAAATAAATAGTTTATATTTATTTATTACATAATCATTTAACAATTTTTGATTCTTCCATTGAAATATTATGTATTAAAAAAAAAGTGACTAAGCCATTATTTTCTTTAAAGCTTTTGAAAGTTTAATTGTACAATGTTATTTTAACAATTAAAATTGTTATTATATAACAATATTAATTGTTAAAATAACATCTTCCAAACCTCACGGTTAAAATTCACAGCAGCAGATTCACAAAGACTATAAAGCTCATAAGCTCCATTTTATCAATCAGAAAGTTTACATAAATTAGTTAATGTTAATTGTAAACCCTAACCCATGAGTATCAGCCGGCCCGCTATAAGATTTGATGCGGCTCGCAAGACATATTGACAAGGTTCACGCCTGATATCTATCGCTAAAAATTATGAACACTAAAATGCACCTACGTTTGCAAACATTAAGCATTAGGGTGATTCATTTCCGCAAAGTATTTTTTTTTCTCGGTGCTCAAGCAAAATCTTAATCTACACGTAGAAAAAAAAATCTCACCAAGTTTGAGCCCTTAATATTAATTTTAACCACTTTCTATTTCAATTTTTAGTTTTCCCATTTAAAATACACGTAAAAAAAATGGTTGTTTTTCAAATTTCTAATGCTTAAAGACCTTTTACAATATTTTCAATCAGTTTGATGGACCTTATAGGAAATTTCACGCTCTTTAAAAATGCATTTGGGATTTTTTTCGTATTTCCCATTGGTTCACCATAGAAGTGGTCAAAGTACAATTTTTGCGAAAAATCGGTTTTTTTCAGTTTTTTCGAGCTAATTGCCGTGATAATTTTGTTTCCTTGTTTTTTTATTTATAAATATTTAGGTATTGATTAAAGTTGAAATATGTTAAATCATTATGTATCTTCTGTAGATATCCTTTGATTAAAATTTTGTTGTGTTTTTATGAATTTATCTATTGTTTTTATATTGATTTTAAGTCAGAAATCATAACAACTCAAGGAAAATGCTTTGAATAGAGAGATATAGAGATAATTATTGAGAAAATTGGATTTAAATAACGTTTTCAGATAGTATTTACGGATTTTTTAAGATTTTAGGCATAAAAATCACTATAAATGCATGATATAACAGCCGAACCACTTTTCATTAACGATTGAGTCGTATTTTCCTTTTACTTTTGGAAATTAGCTCGAAAAAAATTAAAAACAGCGATTTTTCGCAAAAATTGTACTTTGACCACTTCTACTGGTGAACCAATGGGAGATACGAAAAAAATCCCAAATGCATTTTTAAAGAGCTTGAAATTTCCTATAAGGTCCATCAAACCGATTGAAAATATTGTAAAAGGTCTTTAAACATTAGAAATTTGAAAAAAAAAAAAAACATTTTTTTTATGTGTATTTTAAATGGGAAAACTAAACATTTAAATAGAAAGTGGTCAAAATTAATATTAAGGGCTCAAACTTGGTGAGAATTTTTTTTTCTGCGTGTAGATTAAGATTTTGCTTGAGCACCGAGAAAAAAAATACTTTGCGGAAATGAATCACCTTAATAAGCATTTATAAAAATAAGGAAAAAACTGGACAAATGCAAATAGGACTCGCATCCTGAGGGTTCCCTGTGCAAATTAATTAATTATGCAGATATAATGACATTTCATCCGTCAAGTTACGATGACTTTCGTCTGTTTCGATGCCGATCCTAGCAAAATATTGGTCCTAGAAATTCTGAAACATTTGCTTTTTTTAAAAAAAAAACTTTTCCGTTTTTTTTTCAAATAGCCAAATTTTTTAAAATCGGAAATTTAAAAAACCTTCTTCCATATGTTGGTCTACATCACGATCCATACTCCAATTGCAAGTGCGAATTTGTAAACAAAAAAAAACATTTTTTTCTATCATAAACTACAGTCAATCGATTTTCAGATTTTTTCTTTTACTTATACTGGGAGAACTTTCTCCTTGCCAAAGATGGGGTGCGCCCTTCGACCTTCGATACACTTGCGAGTTTTAAAACGTACAGCATAAATGGACGTACCTTTTGATTTTTTTTACAGATCCAAGCGGCGGCGTTTTAATCGTCGACGACGGCTGACGGCCTGACCGCCCTAAAGGCCCTCGCCGATAGTCATTACAAGTTAACATTAGTATATAATTCGACTGGTTTAATTTCACGTTTTCTTTCGGGAATGAAACGATTCTCGCAAAGCCGATGTCGCCGACATCCACGGTCTGGTCTAACGCCACCACAGCATCAGAGGGAATCTAGGGCTAAGTATCGGAGCAGTGGGCAGTTCGCAGTCACGTGCCGCATGCGTTTGTAATCGAGTATAAAATTGTCATGTTTTCAATACATATACCCTTTTAATTAACACAATAGTTTAATTTGGAGTGTTATATGTTTCAATATTTACTTGAGTGAGTAGTCTATGCGCGGCAGGCGTGCTTGACTTTTTTTTAAAGAATCCGATATTTATTTTTTGGTAATCATTGTTTTAAAATGTAGTCAAATACATCGAGTTTTTAATGTAATTCTTTTTATGTAAGCTAACGACATGATGCAACTTCGAGTATACAAAACATTTATTATCTACTTCCATCGTTTTAATTGGTCAATCACAGGAAGATGAAGGGTTATAGACATCAAGAAAAAAAATATAAATAAATTCAAAACAAAACCTGCTTAAAAGAGACAAAAATAAAATAAAAAAGTTACAAAGCATTACATTACCCAAAAAATTTGATTTTCTGTATCAAATGAGCACAAAGAAGAATATTATTGTGGTAAAATAAGGAAGAATAAGTAAAACTAGAGTAAATACTTAAACATTGATCTTTTTAAATAAAGTAAAATAATTACTCACCTTTGTCAATAGAAATATTCCTTCATTAAAGAAATATTTCTTCTTCCACTAATTGCAAATGTGTAGATAAGTTTCAAACTTTCAAAACACTTTTCTTGTCACATCGCGAAATAAATAAATTCTCGAAATTATTATGAAAACTTACAACTACCTACTCACCAATTCTGCAACAATCTCTTGGTCTAAGCGTTGACAATTGTTCGTCGACGGCGGTTTTGTGTATGTACGACTGTTGATGTTTTTCATCGCCTGCAATATAGGAGCTAATTTAATATTCAATTATGTGAATTGAAAGATACATCGTTGTATTCGGACTATTGTGTCAGTATCCATTACAGTATTTCTACTCTAGTATAGAAAAAGGAGTAGTTTAGCGTCAATGGTAAGGGAATTCTCTTTTGGATTTGTCGTTTTTACAATCGTACATAACATCGAGGACATAGAAGTTATGAAATTTAGAGAAAATAATGTAGCAGAATGAAAACAAAAATATGTCATGTACTTATAAGCATTAAAAAATTGAACCCATACATTAAATTCATATGCAAAGAAATATATGCGCAAGACACTAATCAGCAAAACCTAAATACAAATATAATTGTCTTCAAAATATATAAGTTTAAATCTGAATTATTTAGAGGCATATTTTATCTATAATAAAAATTATAGTGAAAGTTATTATCTATATGAATATATAATACAGTGGAATCTCAATAACTCGAATGTCAATGGAAATGCAAAAAAATTCGAGTTAACGAGTTTTCGACTTAACAAGAACTTAGAGATACATATGACTTAACTGCTGAAATTTCGACTTACGAAGTAAACTGTACACTAAAAAAAATCAAACATAACATAACAAAAATAACGTTCACAGCTGTGTTACTTAGAAAGTTTCATGAATGTATTCATTCATTGCACGTGTACAAGACAAAAACAATAGATTAGAAGCCCCGAACCCGAACATTCATTTTGGAATTTATTGCTATTATTTCGGGGAATTCCAAGTAAGAAGTCATTATATTTTACCAATTTCGACTTACGGAGTCTCCTTTTTGAAATTCGAGTTATAGAGTATAAATATATATTATCAATACTTTGTAGGGAAATAACATTTTGTTCGAGTTACAAAGTCTAAATAATTCGAGATACCGCGTATTTAGGGGGTTCATCGGAAGGGAATAGCAATTTTTTTCAACTTACTGAGGATTTCGACTTAACGAGGTTCGAGTTATCAAGATTCCACTGTACTGAAGAGTTTGTACATTTGTTGTTTAAACATGCTAATCTCTGAACTACCATTTGGATTTGAAAATATTTTTTTGCATTTGATAGCCCAATTTTTGAAAAAGTTTACAAGCTGTCACAATGGAATTTTATTTGGTGGTAGATTATATAATGTAAGGATCCGTTAAGAAAGAATTTTTGAAATTCGCTATTTATCAATGTAGAGGGCTTAAATTTTGTTTGAATTTTTTATGGAGCAAGGTACAACTATAAAATTTGATATATATAATGCTTAGTACTCTATCTTCATATGTTTCACAATTAAGTGAAGGGGAGTGGGGTTATATAATATATAAAAATAAGTGTATATTTTGTTTGTTTTTTGCCTGCCTAAATGATTCATCAAACACTATGAAACTGGTATTATGTTATACTCGCAAATAGGAAAATTTCTGAAATAGATTTGTGTTTGACATTGTCTGTGTATTTGTACTATTGCATGGAACTACTGAACCGATTCCAACAATCACTTCATTAAAAAGAAACGCTCTGTGTAAAGTAGGCTATTAATATTTCGCTTTTGCTTTATCTGGCTCCTCACTTTTCACAAAAATGTGCTATTACAGATTCTAAAAATTCTAACACTGATTTTGTCCAAATTCGAACTATGTTTACTAACGTAATCAAAATTGTAGACGGAACAAGAAGTAGAACAATGAGTCGAGACAGGAAGAGTACGAAACAAGAGCAGGACCAAGATCAAAAATGGCTGTGGAATCAAAATTAGAATCAAGATCTAGATCGGAATAGAAATAAGAATCAGCACTGAAATGAGAATTAGAATCTACTTAAATTGGACCAGATTAGAAATTAAAAGAGGGACCACGTTCGGAATCAAGAATGAGACAAATTAGCACCAAGACAAAGATCGGGATCTGATTCGACACCGGGATAGTGATCTGAGCCATGATGAAGATCGTATTCGGTGGATACACAAAATGAAGAAATTCATTCATGTTCACGCGGGCAGAAGCTAGTCTATAATAAAGTGATTTCCTAATTCAAAGAACGATGATGAATTACATATCTGGTTAAAATATTTTTTTTTAGAATAGAAAAATAAACAAACATATAAACAAAAAAATAACAAACCGTTTTATTTTTTTTATTCGAGTCTTGGAGAACATTGTTAATGTCCTTGTAAGAATGAATGGAGACATCAAGAGTTGAATCGTCATGTATTCCAGATTTACCAAGGTTCTTCTTAATTTCATTCTGGAACAATACAAAAAAGATTTTAATATTTGATACATATAATCACATGATCACTATCAAGCTAAATCAAGTATTTATTAAGTAATTTTTTTGTAATAAATTAATAAAACATCAATAAACTCTTATAATGTATAAACAATACCAGTTTGAAAAGACATATCTTTAAATTAATACAATACAAACAAACACACCAAAATAATAACTATTTTTATCAGACAGCCTTAAGTTATGAACTGAAATTGAGTAATAACATACAATACCTTATGCTCATATAATTTGATAAAGAAAGCTAGATTAGTTGTCAACAATTCATGGTTCACAATTAACTGTCAATATTACACAAAGGCAGGATGCATTATTATGAAATAAGTACTTAAGTAACTTTAGTGCTTTAAATATCAAAATGTTCCGTAATGTGCAATACAACCGATTTGATCATTCTTATAAGATATTAGCCACGGCCTGCAAACTATGCTGGACTTCAATTAAAATTTTGCATCGATTGTTTTTATGATCCATCGCATAGCCGTGAATTACGGCCACACATTAGTTATGTATGTACGTAGTCATAGCCATATATATATAGCTGCCAAAGAAATATAAAAACAATGTCAATTTTTTATGGTTACCATACAATGTATTACCATTATACGTAGTCATTTGCATAATCATATGTTCTAACTGCATGCAAATTTTTATCGAGATCGGTCTAACCGTTCTTAATTTATAAAAGGACACAGACAGATAGATAAAAAATGATATTTTTAAATTTCAAACATCTTTGCCTTATTTAGAGTTTGTAACTCGAATAAAATGCTATTACCCTATGCGACATTGATAATACATATTTATTCTCTATAACTGAAATTTAAAAAAAAAGGCTCCGTAAGGTGAAATCAGTGTGTTAGTCAGTGAAATAATGATGTGTTACCTAGAATTCCCTGAACTTATAGCAATAAAATTGAAATTGAATATTTAGTGTTTTTGTTCTAGTGTATTTATACAAGTGCAATTGTAAACAAATTTTTTAAGTAACACATCCATGCACCTTGTTTGTTTATGTTTTGGCCTCATTATTTAAAAATAAAATTTATTATTATGAAACTTAATTCATTTTTTATTTAACTGTGACTCAACAACTAGAATAATATAATTAATAAATAAATTATATAATTCTAAGTCGAAATTTTAGCAATTAAAACCTTTGTATATCTTAGAATTCTTGTTAAATTGAAAACACATTATCTCAAAATTTTAGCATGTCTTAAAATTCAATTAATCGAGACTGTATACACAAACGCCCTTATTTTTTATAATTCATCTATAAAGCTGTAAAACAAAGGCAGATAACAATTTTTAAAAAAACTAATGAGTTTTTTAAAAAATTTTCAGAGTTATGGCATGATGTAAATATATTATTTTTTATAGTTGTTATTATTTTACAGTTGAGGGTGTATGAAATATTTGAAGTATTGATTTGGTCCTATTACAAATATTTTTATAATCAATGAAATTGTGATAATGAGTAGGACACAAAAAAATGCATTGCTATTATTCATTTTAATAAAATTCCTACTTATACAGTGGAATGATTAAAAATTAGTAATATTAAAACGATAAATTTTAATTACTAAACTATGTCATTAACTATATAATATTTACTTTAACATTTAATAAAACTGTAAAATTGTAACTTCAAAAAATCACTTGTTAAAATTAAATGTTATAACTGATATAGTTGTTGTCAATTACAATAAGAGCGTAATACCTGATTGTTAATTTCATATCGCAAATTTCCGAAATGGATTGGGAAGAAAAATCCTGATTATCGTTATTAAGAAAATAATCAAATTAAAATGCACCGACTTTGTATATATGTTAATGTCACGATTACCAAAATGACGGATTCAAAATTTAACTTAACATTTGGAGGTGGCCCCATGCACCTTCAACATCAACTCTTTAAGATTACCAGTTAAATGTCAATTGTGAAGTTGAAACAACGTATTTAGGTTTTAATTTTAACAATTAACAGCTAATTATTGAAAAAAGTTTGAAGCAAGTTAGGCATTTTTTTTTTTATATTATTATAAGTACATACTTTAATGCCTATAAGAATTGCAATGTTCCTGAATAAATTTTACAAATATAAGTTCAAGTTTTATTACTGAGAATACCTGATTACTGTACTAAGAAACTACAGTACTTATGATATGAATGAATAACATAAAAAAGCGCTCATTTATTCAATAAAAATAAATGTAGTTTTCCAGTTTTTTAATCACATTATATTATAAATATTTTACAGTGCATCTGGATCTATTTTCTAAAAGTTACCCATAGCTTTCTGACATTCTATACATAGTTTCTAACTTCCCACTACGAAAGTTCGAAAACTTTCATAAAATTGGAAGTTACTTATTTTAGTCCAATTTTCGAATATAGAATTTTATTTCTTTGGATTTCTTTATAAGGTAAAAAATAAAATAATCATCTGTTGGTTCAAAGCGTCTTTGTATCTAAATTCTTTTCTCTTTTTGCACCTTTTTTATATTCTCACCTGGACTTAATACTTTAAAGCTGATTTTGATTTAGTTTTATTTGCCAAAATTCAACATTATCGGATTCTATTTGCTTTTCGATATTTTTTCATTATTATCAAAATTCATATCAAATCATCATTTTCATCAACATTTTGTTCACATCAATTGCATATCTAGAATTCTTATCATTACCTTCATCATTAAAATGGATATCAGATTTATGTCAACTTGAATGTTCATGTCATCAAAGTTCTCATTTTTGTTTCGCATTAGGTCTCCTGTGTCAATATCAATTAATAATTTATTTACTTCCGAGAGCTGGGTACAGTCTCTCCTATAATTGTCAATGTAGACTACGATGAGTACATCTCATTATGTTAGATTTAACAACAGTAAAGCAGGGGCAACTTGTTTCCTTAGCAGTTTTACATGTTTCTTAGTAGTTCTTAGGATTTTGTACACATTTTTCAGTAAATTCATGCAATTTGCCACTCCAGTGGATGTAATTAAGTACATTGCAAAATTTAAATAAACATAAACTTTCTATGATTATTCTTATATTGATGTATGGCTGACAATAGATCAACTTATGATTTTATATATGTATACTGCAATATAGGAACCTGACAAATTTTGCTTCTTCTTCTTTCGATTTTGAGAAATGTTTTCTTTCAACACAAGTTCAAAATAATTAGTATTTCGCTTTGTCGTGATTTGCGTAAATTTATCTACCGAATGACGCCTATTGAATAACAATAAGCGCGTTAAAATTATTTCGCAATTTGATCCCCGCCACTATACACATTCGTTTTACAAATGATATATGTAAACATTGCGGTTTGTTTTTAAATTATTTATTTGTAGCATTTTTGAGGGACAAACGAGCATGCAAACCGCCAGTCAATAGGTTGTCATCGTCGCCCGCGTACACTAGCAATCTCAATCATCAGTGTGTTGCCAGCCTCTTGGATAGGAATGGGACATCCGAAGGAGGCAACGGGTCAACGGAGGCAGGAATGGGCGACATAGGTGGAGTGCGACGGGGAAAGTGAGGCGACGAAAGGGGAACGAGGGGGCAGCGGGACATCGAATTCTTCATGCATTGGATGAAACGGGACGGCAGAAGCTGCTACTTGACTTCTGAATTCTGTAAAGTTATGCCCTTTTTGTGCTGCAGTTAAGTTGGCCACAGCACGGCTCTACCACTTTTTCTTCAGTAAACACTTGTCGGAGAAGTTAGAGACAACACATCGCACATGACTTCAGTTCCATGCAGAAAATTTTATAATTCTTATCAATCAACAGACAGTACTTTGTTTAATGAAGTCCAATTTACAGATTTCACTACGTTGTTGGATTAAAGTTCTCAATTAAGTATTACTCTAAGTATATAGTATAAACTAGTACTTTTATTATGCCATATTTCACTACTAATTTGACAAATTGAATGAAATCATTAAAACATTTACAAGTTTCTTGTGACTAGATATTTTCTAGATTGTCTTAGGATAATAACTATACATACAATTGATACAAATGTACAAGTTGTGATTTATATATATGTAGATGAGTTAGATTAATTTAATATGTATTTAAGATCCAAATTTAAATATCTGATTATTAGGCCTGCTTCTATGTTACACATCGTATTATCCCATTTTTACAGTACTTTCAATAATACTCAACTTACATTTCATTCTTGAGTCAAAAATGGAATTTGACCATAAGTCTTTACAAATATTTCCTTGTTTCTGTTTAACAAAAATTTGTGAGAAAATAATTATACTTTGTCTGCAAAGCTATGACAATGGTTGCTAATTGTGAAATATTTAAGCTGTTCATTTCTCAATATTCATAAATTATCTTCTTTTAGAGAGTTCTATTCTTATACAATAGCAAATTCCTTAACACTATTTTTGTAATTACTTTTTGTTGAATTGCATCAATCTATTTCTTAATTTCATCACTGCAAATTGTCTCCTTCCTTGGCTTCCAAATGCCTTGAAAATTTAGACAGACATTGCTTATAATAACACATTTTTTTGCCATGAGTATGATTACTTGGTATTTTATATCCAAGTATCAATTTGTTTGTTCAGTTTCGACTTTAATCAATGCTTTTTTTAAATTGTGCTATTATTTGTGTGACTATTTTCCTTGTATCCTTTGCTCTTGAATCTATTCATTGTTTCAGTGTATTCAGTGACTCAGTTTCATATTTTGAATTTTAGATTCCAATTTAAACAAAATGGTTTTTTGTTTAAATTTCATTAAAATCAGATGTTCTGATGGCCATAATGTTCTCCTTTCCTTCGGTTTTGTCATTATTTATGGTTTAGAATGGTAAAGAATAGCTAAATATATATACTTTTTATTATAATAAAGCTTATTTTGCTTTCATATTATAATATCGGCTTACAAAAATCTATAATGCACAATCATTGTGTGGAAAAGAAATTAGTATGTAAATTTTATAGGAAAAATTTAATAATATGCTGGCTTTAGGTATAAAAGAATGTGAATAAAATAAACTCGAAGACAGCACATAAGCAGAGGATAATTGATACCATAGATGGATTGTCCTCAATACGTCAGGTCTTCACAGGTCTTATTTGAATCTAAATTTTAAGTTGAACATACAACTACAGTTGAACCTCGATAAGTTAAAGTCCAAGGGAAACACAAAATATTTTAAGTTATAGAGGTTTTAAGTTATCAAGGGTCTATGTTAGGGATAGGTTAACATAGAGGTAGGTATGTACATATGTATGTATGTACCCTTGTTCCACCCTTTATCGGCGTATGTGAGTGTTGTTAGTTTTCTTTTTGAACTCATTTTAAGCCAGTTTTATCACACAGTAAGTAAAGCGATGTTTCCAGGACAATGATCAAAATCTTATGATCCAAGGCTTACTTATGTCTTAACACTAGAAAGACGGGAAAATCTATCTACCTACAAAGACGGCGACCGGTCAAATAACTGCCCCAATTTGATTAATATATTTTTTTATTTATGTGCTAAAATTGGTAACTATAGTAATAAAACAGGGTGTAATATATAATTATTTATTTAATTTCCATACAATTTAAACATTTTAACATTTTATTTACGTTACAAGAGCCGCAAAGTGGCTTTTTGCAAGAGTCGCATACTTTATTAGTTTTATTTTTGCACTTCTGTATATAGCATTCTCGCCTTTTCCGACTTTCCGGATTTTGAAGAGAAGATTGAGAAGTAGAAGGTGTGGACTCTTTGGGCGACAGTTCGGTTTCAGAGGGTCTCGGTTCAATTTCTACTTTGCTGCTAAGTTCACTTGCTAAACTTAGTATGAAATTCCTTCGTTTTATGTTGGTGCCTGACATTTTCTTATACAAAATGAAGGAATTTATCCCTGCTAGGTCCAAAATATTAAAAAATACCTGTACAGGCCACCTTCGAGATGCCGCTTTGACACTATATTTTTTTGCCATCTGGTCAGCCACATCCACGCCGTATTTGGTAGCATTGTAAAAAGTCAAAGTTTCTGGCTTTTTCTTAGGATGATTAGAATCTATTTCAACATTCTCATGTAACGTGCTGAGCAATAAAACGTTCTTATTTCGTTTTTCTTGATAAATTATAAGAGTACATCTATTAGATTTCAGAATTTTTGTTTCAAACAAAGTCATATGAAGTGATTTGACGTAAGGTGGAACCTCTCGTCATGCCCTGTTCAAAGTTCCTACAATTGTAGTGCGTTTTGCGAGCAAGTTATTTGCCAAGCTCAACGATGTAAAGAAGTTGTCAGTGGTTACATTCCGACCAGTATTTGCAAAAGGTTCCACGAGACGCATAACAACGGATTCACTGAGGTTTTGGTTTTGTGGCCTGCTTTCATCTTTTCCTAAGTAAGGAAAGCCGTTCAATACAAACTTTGAATCTACATCAACACAAAGCCAAAATTTAATTCCGAACTTATCAGGCTTGTTAGCAATGTATTGAAGAAACCTGCATCTAACCTTAGTAGAAAACAGTTGTTCGTCTACTGTAAAGTTTTCTCCTGGCTTGTAGCACGATAAGCAGTTCTCAATGAATTTCTTCCAAACGTCTGATATTAGTGCGAATTTGTCTCGTTGAAGTCGTGAACTTCTCTCAGATCTGTGATCAAATCGCAAAAATTTCATTATTTCTTTGAATCTGTCACGTGGCATAACTTTTGAAAAAAAATTGATTCCCCAAGTTTTATTCCACAACTCATTTACTTGAATATTTTTTGCACCGTATGCACCTCCAGCATAACATATAGCGATAAAACTTTCCAGTTGTTCCAAAGTTAGTATCCAGTTATTGTGTCCTAGTTGTCTATTAGCTTCTTCTATAGTACATTTCTGAATTTGTCTCAATATAGATTCATCAATCAAAAGCCTCCACGAGTCTGACAAATGTCCCTTGAAATTTCTTTTTGCATATGAGGTAGGCCCTGCTTGCACAGTTATGATATTGTGTCGTGCCCGGCGACCACTTTGAGTAGATTCCATTTGAGGTGTCCATGAGGCACCGTCAATAGAAGTGATAAGACCTTGAAGCTCAGAATCTTCCGAACAATTACTCCTACCACGGCCTCGACCACGGCCTTGACCACGAGCACGGCTACGACCGCAGCCACGAGAACTCAACCTGTCAACGGTTCGTAAAGTTGCTAGAGGTATCTGATCTTCCAGGTCACTTTCATCCGTAAAGGAACTCGAACTGATAAATGGTACATTATCATCCTCACTACCGCGTTCTTCACTTTCAGAGCCACAATCCGATTCATCTTCACAAATATTTTGCAATAATGAAAGTATTTCTTCATTTTGAATGCTTCGAGACATTTTAACGAATCACTTACAATAATTCTGACAAAATTGTTAGGCAGTCATAGCTATACTGACTCATTTGACTATCATAGTCCAAACAATGGATAAAGCGCACATTACTTTGTATTCTACCTTCTCATATTGCAAATAAACACTTATCCGATATCAACCGTCAAATGACTGCTGCCGTCTTTGTCGGTATATCAAGATTTTAAATAATAAACAAAAGAGACGAGAGTTGTTTTCATACATAGTTTCATTTAACTAGTAATATTAATAAAAGTCACAAAGTCTCAGAACATTCAGTCAAATAGTTTTTGAGTTATTCAAAATTTAAATTCAAATTGCAGTCAAATGACTGCTTCCGTCTTTCAAGTGTTAAGGCTAACAGCCGCAAAGCTTTAAAGAATTTCGAAGAAGCAAACAATAGGTGACATATGTATTGTTTACGTTATCAATTTAACTAGTGAACACGTGCAAGCAATAAATACCGAAACCTTTTGTTTTGCACATTCTTTCAAAATGACTCATTGACAAACAATTTTATGTTATAGAGGTTGTGGAAACATTTTTTTAAGTTACTGAGGGCCAATACATAGATTACTTATCTAAGTTATAGAGGTTACGTATTTTAAGTTATAGAGGTTTTGGGCTCTGATGGGAAGGGAACATATTATTTTTTGAAGTTATAGAGGTTTTTAAGTTACCGAGGTTTGAGTTATCGAGTTTCTACTGTATCTCATTTTGGTGCATAAACGTATCTGATGAACAGCTGTATTGAAAATAGACTAAACTCTATTTTAATGTTAAACTTACATTCCGATAACATAAGAACGGGCTCATAAACCAGATTGTGTCCATGTGTTTGTGAGAATTGCAATTCGAGTATTCGAGAAAGTGTTGGGACATAATTTGAAGTAATCTGGTCTCTCATTGTCTACGTCTTAACATTTTTAATTTTAAAGTATGAATACATAAAGTCTGACAATTAAGAACTACATCATAATTACTCAGTCTGTATTAACTATGCTTGTATTTTATCTTTTGCTGGGATTATATTTTCTAATCGAAAATCTTTTCTGCATTTTGTCAATAACTTGTATCAGATTATATTAGACAACCTATATATTTTTATTTCAGAATTAGACTATTAAAGTTTCCATACTGGCCTATTGAAGGTTGGGGTCACTAATGATAATGGTGATTGATATTGATACTATATTCTTGGAAACTGGGTCAAGTGAATTTAATTTAAAGACTCATCGATCGATTGAAAATAAAAAAATGAAAGTAAAATAATGAAGCTATCACTTTCCGATTTTAAAACAATGTTCTAACCACTCTACCATAATCTTATTTATCACAACTATGTAAAAATATTATTTACACAGGATATCTAGTAAATATTTTAACATATAATATATAGAATTTTAATGAGAATTATAAATACAAACATGATTGTGTTGTGTCAGGTCATCTTCCCAGTTGTTAATCTGATCTGCCAAAGCTGCCAACCTTCCAAATTTCTTCTTTGTTCCTTTAAGTTCTACTTTAGGTTGTTTAGGTTGGATTTCGCACGCAACAGACGGAGACAGGGAATTGAAGTCATTCTCAGTTCGATGGATTGGAGATGATAAGTTCGGTTTATCTGCAATGTCAAGAAATGACTGAGAATTTTGAAAAGTTCTATAGGATTCCTTACTACAAATTTTTAATTCATAGTCAATAATACTATGAAAAGAGCAGTATAAAATAACAACCAATTTTCAGCTGAAAAATTATAATTTTAAATAACATATAGTAAGTGATTAGGATCCAGTAAGTAAAATTAACTTAAATTAATCTTGAGATTGGTCAGCACCAACTTCGAACAAAAATTTATTAAGTAGGTATGGTGAATATTTTATTAATAATAATTTTACTTGTTTATATTTCTTTTGTAGGCTTTAGAAATTATTACTATTATTTTTTTTTGTTTATTTCTAAAGGATTTCTTTAATCAGTTTTAATTTTTTTTTGTGTAAAAATTTAGTTTATTTTGAACTATTTCAGAAGAAAGGTTACTTTTTGCATAATTAATTACAGTTCCATCGTCTACTTCTTAGTTCCATCACCAGATTATCTTTACAAAATGTAATGTACAAGCCGCCTCAAAACAAACAAATGAACCAAGTTGAAGGAATGATGTAACTATAATAGTCAAGGAAGCCCCTCAATTTTCCTGGGGTTCTAACATCAGATTCTAACTTTCAGATCCCAACAACATGGGACTGCCTTGCGAGTATACCCTTTCAACCAAAATTATTCTTTTCAAAATCGGTTCACAATTGACAAAGATTTTGCATAATATATGCACAAAAAAATACAGATGAATTGTGTACATCCTCCTTTTATAAAGTTAGTAAAAAAGTAAAATTAACTTTATGTACAATAGTAATTTTTTTTACAAACTAAATTGTCCTGTTCTGATTATCAGTTTATTTTATTAATTTAAAATAATTCCACAAAAAGAGAAAAGTACCTGAGTACAAAACTCCAAGTCGATCCAATCTTGATTTTATGTTCTGACTCAGAGCCGATTTTGGTTCTACATTTTCCGTGTTGGATTGTTTGTCCTCCAACATTTTTGTTTCGAGAGTGTCTGTAATAGAAAAATGAGAATATTGCATTGATATAATAATGTGGTTAATCGAGTAGAATAGTCAAAAAGCTGGTGCCGATTCTGTTAATTTCGTTGTTTTAGGCAGTATATATACATATAATATTCACCACATTTAGTCATCATTTTCTATAATTTGTATTTACATATATTCTAAATAATTTTCTAAAAAATTACAACCGCTTCCTGTGATATCAAACTGGTTCCATTAATATTATTTGAATATAATTACAAGAATCATTTGTTATAAGAGACATTAGAAGAAAAACAAATATTTATTTATCTGTATGACTAATGACACTAAGTGGAATTATCCTTATTTCAAAATAATAGCTAAACAGAATGACACAGATACAAGCCAGCATAGATGAGCCATGAATAAGTGTTAGTGCCATAGATAAATAATTCTTACATTCTGAATAGCTTCAAAACATATATTTTTATGAATTTTTTTTCATAAGATTTATAAGGGGCAACGAGCATGTGGGCCCGAGATGGTAATCGCCGCCTATGGACATCCGCAACCTCAAAGGAGTCACTTGTGCTTTGCCGGCCTTTTAAATAGAGACACACTCTTTTTGAAGACCTCCTTGTCAAACTTTATTGGGTATACCGCTGATCGTAAAACATTTCAATACCCCTCTATATGTGGCAGAAAATTGTGCATTGAGCAGTAGTAGAATTTCAGATATCAAGATGGTACCGATGATAGAAATCAGTGACAGGAATGAGGTTGAATAGCTCTTCAGAATACTCCCCATGGTATACATAATAGATCATGCATAAAAGTATTTTTGATTATAACAGCTAATTGGTATGTTTCAATTTGGGTTAGACTGTCTCAATTAAAGCGGACTTTTCAATATAGGACAAAATTTATATATAAAATTTTCAAATTTATATGCTACTTTATTTAATAGAGGACAATAACAGGAGAAATAATAAAGTCAATTTTACTTTGGAATTAAATTGCATTATCACTATGGTAAGATGATTAATGATTGGTCATGATGACAATCAGAGCTGAATAGTGCAGTACAGTACAAAACACATATATACATTAAGATAAATATTTTATCATTCCATTGCACAAGCAGCTACCATGAGGTGCAATTTGTCATTATTATCATGGGTATGTTATTAATATGGGTGAGGCTCAACCCTCATTGGGATGGTGAAAGTAAGGTTTAAGTCAGAGATAAAGAATTTTGTGACAGCATCTGAGATATGCAACGGAAACTATATTTAATGTAAGTCCACATAACAACTCTTTCATGTGGCTATCAAGTACGTAGTTAGAAAAGTAGTAATTTTGGAATGAAATCATTTTCAGAGTACATTAAAAATTGCCTAAAACAACTAAAAAGTACTGAAATCCTAAAGCACATTTTTTTCAACCACTCCAAGTGGAACTTGGTTGTAGAAAAAAATTGTAAAAATGATTTTAGCAAATTAATTCCATGATTAAATAGATTCCTAAAAATTTGATCACAACATTTCATGCAATGGAATATTCAGTTATACTGGATAATTATTTTGTGCTTTTGATTCTTATATGATGTTCTAACCAAAAATCATTTTCTGTATCATAATTGCTCTTAAATATGTAAATAAATGTAACAAAATTCAATTCCCATTTTTAAAAGCCACAAAAATATTTTGCACACATAGTATTTGTTATATTATAAATTTTACATATATGAGTATTATTAATGTCCAAATAACAAAATTTGAACAATACACATAAGACTAGCACAAGACACACATTTCCTCTATAAACATTATTAAGCCCCTATGTACAAAGTCTCCAAATTAGCTTTGAGAACTAGCCCTGTAAGGGTTAGTTTGAAAAGTATTATTAATAAAAAAACAATGTGATCGGATAAATGACATATATAATGTCAACTTAAGCCCATTTTTACGAAGGGTATGCAAAGGCTACAGATGTCCACATGGTACGATCTTTGTCTATTTCTCGTTTCACTGGCATACATCAATCTTTTCAAGTAAGTTTGTCAGTTGCGGGTGGTTTGAATTACGTATCTTTCATCCGTGACTCCTAATCCCCAGTATGGAAATCTTCTCGAATCGATATCAAAGTAACATTTGTGAGAAAATAATTAAAAAGAGTTGTCGACAGATAAGTGAGGTCAATAGGAGGCCTGACATAGTCTTATATTATATTATAATCTATATGTCGTCTTTATAATGTAAAAATTGAATATAAAAGTCATCAAATCATAAACAAGCTTACTATCATCATGGAAGTAAATTTCAATAGAATGAACATAAGCCCCTTATTAACAATTTTAAGATTTGCAATATTACTGGGGCAATATTATCAGAAACTGCCATAAAAATTTATGGCAGTTTCAAATAACTTTCTACTAATAAAAAAAAAATAACAAAATAACTTTCAAAATCCACTAACCCTCTATCTCTTGAATCACAACATTACTTGCACTGTTGGAGTGTGTGTCATATATAACCGTCATCGGTGCTTCTCTTTCTTCTACTTGAACTTCAATTTGAATATCATTCCGATGCATTATGTTGATCTCCACCGATACATCTGAATCACGTCTGCTACCGCTGCTTCTTGGGCTTTTGAATTCACGTTTAGTAACTACCACATCTCTGGATTTTTTTGGTGAATCAATATTAACAGCTTTAAACTTTTGACTGTCAGTTCTGCTCGGAGATTTTAAAGGCGAAATTGAATTTGAAACGTTTTTCAACGTACGAGTCGGAGACTTCGTAAGCGAAGTTTCAGTATTTACGATACCTAGGGAGTTTTCGGTTAAAGGTTTCCTTTTGGGAACAGTTTGACCTGTACTGGCTAGTTTTTGGTCAATCTTCTCTTGTCGAGCACGCGCCCTCTCCAACATGCGCTGAAAAGTTTTAAAAATAGAGCTAATGTACTTTGTTCCGCTTTAGGTAAATCGTTATGACATTAAAATTCAATAACACATACCTGCGTAAATGGATCCATGTTTATGTACGAAATGTTGCGACTTTCAAACAAAACTAATATTCAGTGCATTATCCTGTCTTCTAAATGGTATAACGCAAACCTAAACTCTTTTAATATATCATTAGACAATAAGTAAATATGAAAATAAATCGTACCGGAACCAAAAACCAGTTTGCCTTTAATTGACAGTTACAAAAACAGAATTTTGAAAGTGGTTCTACATTTGACCACCAGAGTGCGAACAAATTTTTTTTTTAATCATAATTGTTACCAGTAATCATAAAATTACCTTCCTGAGAAATATAGTGAAAACCTCTAAACAAAATCTTCAAATAAATCAATATATATTTCTCATAGCATATATGATAGATGTCGGTATTTAAAGAAATAACATTAAGTTAAAATGTATAAAACTATATTGAATAAATTAAAATTGTTATTGTTCATGCTCATGTGATTTAAAATGTGTTACATTCTTTTCTAACTAAATGCGTCACAAGTGGAAACATATATATATATATATATATATATATATATATATATATATATATATATATATATATATATGTATATCATCGTATATATTAATACGCTAAGGTTAAGATGTTTGCTACCCTTTTTATAAAAAACCTCAAAATTACTCCACATAAATTTTATATCATTTCATAGATAATTGCTTGCTCTACCAGCATCAACTACTAAAAATTTTATTATTGCTTCTGTTTTTGGGAAATAATTAATTATTAAAATTATACATGTGCTGCCATCTGACGAATTTAATTTTGAAACAACATCGACTTGATTGGTGGCGACTTTCATTTTGAAAAAACTATAACATGATTAACAATCGGTAAATTTTTTGTTAAAATATTTCTTCGATCTGTCATCTGAGTTTCATAACGTCATACAACAAAAAGAAGAACGTTATAAACAGTGTGTTTTAGAAACAAATTCAATACCTGAAATAAATTTTGATTTATTAAATTGAATTAAATGATTTATTATTAAATAATTACAAAAACGATAAAATAAATACTTAGGCGACAAACACGGAAAATCAAGCAGAAAGACGTGGAAGTAAGTCAAATTGTATTAATTGACAGTATATATATGAAGAAGTTTTGTAAAAAAAACGAAATAAATTTAATATTTACAGTAATTTTGTAAACTGATAATTATTGTACATAATTTGTGTGAATTATTTGTACAGGGTACGTCTAGTATACATCTAATATCTCAATATGTCTTATTTAACATTATATTAAGTTACTACAGATGTAACCATTAACGTAACATATTATTTGCTTTCTATTTCACTGATGTATAAACCGTTTAGTACTAATGTATACATTTAAAAAATATATACGTACATTTATATACAGAAATATATTCGTTTGTGTATAAATGTATGTTGTACAATCATATAAAATGTATTAAATTAACACTTTTTTAAGTTATATTTATTTGAAAACTTTAAGTAAAACAGATCAAAGTAGATTTTCAGTAAGAAATGCGCCAACAAAATATATATATAAAGTTAGTACGATTTGAAGATATCCAAGCGGTGCGCAAATGACGCATACTATTCCTGTTCGATTGAACATTAACAGCCCAACGCACATGCACGTGGAATATAGAGGCGAATATACAGATATCCAGCGGTGTGCTTCAAACTTTAATTTGCAATAATTATCTACCAACTGTTAAAGTTAAAAATGAACATTTCAAGATATTAAGTCGTAATAAATGTAGAAATATTGTATGTGTAGAAAATTCACGAAATTTCGAATACTGATCATCAACACAATAAATAGTTGTTTATTGAGTTTTAGAAGTATAACTTCGTATGTATGCATATAAGTACACCCGTTGTATTGTTTTGTGTGTGTGTGCGTGCGTGTGCGCGCGTACGTGTTTGTGTATATTGAAATAGATTTGTTACAATATTTTTTTAGGCATAAATATTTCCTAATTCATATTTAAAATGTGTACAAAACACGAGAAAAGTGTTACAGTACATTAAAATAGGCTTACCTAAAATGATAAAATAAAACGCTATTTTACAAAATAGAGAAATTGATATTGGGTAAATAGACAAAAATAAAATAAGTCTTTTTAAGTTTAAATCAAATTGAAAGTTGTTATTTAGAAATACCTAATTGGCTGTATCCTTGAACCACTGTAACTTTTACGTGAACATGGCCATGTATAAGAGGACATTCGAGCATTGGAAGATTAATAAGAATTAAAGTTTCAAATTAAGTTTATTTCAAACTGAGATTATTAAGTACAGGTTGATGATACGAAAAATGTAAAATATGACCGATTATGATGACATTTAAATTATGAGTTAAATCAAGGTATGTATTGTTTTGAGTTGTGCATTGAGTTTGGCAACATTCCAAATTGTACTCTTGTTTTATGAAATTGAAAACTGTTTCATTTTAATATATGTCGGACTTGAAATCTCCACATAAGATGATGACGTTTCAATATTAGATTTCGCTATGGGTAGAATTTTTTTCATCCCTTTTTGCTTATCACCACGTGAAACGTATTGCACACGCTGTGTTAACCTAATTCCACACGTTAATGAACTGTTTTCGTTGACCTATGTATCGAAAGATGGCGTTGGAAACATAACACTAGTACTTACCGACTTTATTCATTTATGTACCAATAGATGGCGTTAGCGCATAACATAAAAAACTGACATATCCACGTCAAAACGAAACATTTACTTATTATCTACAAAGAAAGCCTTTTTGAATATAACCTTATGAAATTCTCTGTCAAATAATTTTTACTAGTAGTCAGTGATAAAAATGCGTAATTATTATTGGTAACGCTGTCTTTTAGTTGAGAAATTTTACTTCTTGAAAGACATGTTTCGGTTTGTAAGTTTTAGTTAGTATTTTACAATGTTATTTCTTTTTTAATTTAATTAAAAACAATCCTGGTTAACAAATGATATAATTTAATTTCAAACCCACGGTAAGCTGTTCAAATGTTCTATATGTAATTAATATAAGTCATTTCAATTTTATAAAATAATAACTTTTTAACAATCGTCAAAGTTAAGATGACTAAGATAATATTTTTTTTTATTATTCTCCCGCAAATATAACGTTTACAAACATTTCCATTTTCAAAATTCCATTTGCAAAATTCAACTGTGTATTTCTAAATGACATTCTGGGCAGGTTTTAGACTATGTGCTCTATATAATGTTGCCAGTACCTGAGATCACGGATGGTAATAGGATCTTCAGGGCTGAAGGTTTTTCTCGCCTAGTATTTCGTTATTATATTTGTTATTGTAGATAGTGAGAGTGGGGTCAAAATTATTCGAATCGTTTTCTTGACATTGATGTGTTTTCAACATAACCGCAACTAACATTGCTTTCCGTCACTCATAAGATCGGGTTATTTACTTGTTTACCGCTTGTTGGTTAGTGAGATAAATAAACATTTTTTTTGCCCGTTATCACTTAATTATTTTTAATTGATTACATTCCAACAACGCATTCAATATTTTTGCAAGTTATAATTAGCTTTACGGGTCTAGTGGTTAAAGTCCCGTTTTCTAATTAAAAAAAAATTGAGTTTTATGCCAAGATATACAATTTAGGGTGACCACAGACAAATTGTTCAATTAATTTTAAATTTAAGCAATTTTGCGCCTAATATGAGTAGGTCATTCACTTTCAGACGGACCATTGTCACCAATACAAATTGTTTATTTATAACCAGCTCTGGTTTAGCGTGGAAGAATCAAATTACAATTGAAATCAAATTAAAGTATGATGTCCTTATATAGTATGTAGAAGCTTATTGGTTAATTAATCCATGGCTACGTTATATCTTGATTCTGAATCTAATGACCACTTGGTAACCGATATTCATAATGTCGAGTACAACGTTATCATAATAATATGATTTAATATTAAGAGGGAAGCTGAAAATACATTTACCTAGCTATGAAAGAAAAGACGAACACGGACATTTATTTCTTTTATCATGTTCATTAAAACTTCACGACTTTTAATTAGGAGGTCTGTTAAAGCGTCGATGCTAAATCCGATCTCGATCAATACCACAGATCTTGATCTTTTTCATTCCTTCTCCCTTTTGTCTGTTCCTGACGCTGTCTTTTTTCCCTTTCTTTCAACCTCTTATTCTATAAGTTTCTCTTAATTCTTCCTGCTCATCAATCTTCTGTTCTTATTAGACTTATAAGTGCATGCATTGCAAATCGTTAGATCATAAGGGATATTCTCGGAACAATATTCTTCGAACCTCGCCTTTTACGCCTCACACCCGCCATTAGCTTGACCACTACCATAGCGAGGAACAGCGGGGCTGCCAGTAACTAGAATACTTTTTTTTGGTGCAGCTATCATGAGAGATTTTCGCTATGGTCAACACGATTAGATATTGTGGGTTGGTAACCGCAGTGGTGTGAAGCTATATTTTACTCAAATAGACGCTGTTGCCCGTTGCCTTGAGGACCGAGTTAATCGCCTTTTACATCACGGTCTTGTTTGTTAACAAGGTTGCAGTATTGGGAATTAGATCGGATGAATGAATTTGTAGATGAGAGCAGAGATTTATTGGCTTTTGTACAAAATGGTACTGCTATTGCTACACAGTCTTAATCTATTAACTAGATGATCGCCTTATATTATCGCGCTAGGTAGCCGCAATACGTGGAACTTCTGAAGCCCTTGACAGTAGACTCACCGTTGTATTAATAAAGCATACTTATGTAAGGGGCTCCATCTTGAGAGTGGAAAGAACAATACGGTTATTGTGTCCCGCTATCGAAAATACCATATGTCTCGCTTCCACATTACTTTTCGAGATGGCGCATCACTTGAGTGGTTTTTTTTTTTTAATACGACCTTCGGAGCACGATCCTCCTCCTCCGTCCGCGTTAGTGTCTGCCTCAAGTCTTTCACTCTTGTATCATTTCCATCCTTAAACTTCACCTTGACCTCGTACGTCAGGTATGTTAAAATAGTAAACGTTGCCTGTACACCATGTGGTTTAATATTAGACTAGGACGTAAGGTAGAATTTTATGATTATTTTTATAATGTAGTACATCTATAAATTAATTGTACATATCGAGTTTTAGTGTTAATACTGTATTATTTTTTTTCAGTTTGTCCAGCCGCAATCAAATTATAACTCCGGTTCCTCGACTTTTGGTTTTAGACTTAGGATACAATGTTTTAATATGTAATAATTAAAAAAATCTATATATGCTGATGAACGCAATAACAACAATCAATAAAACACTTCAACGAATACATATTATTTTGACCTTCGCTTATTAATAAAGTCAATGGATCATCGATGTTTTTTTTCCATATTGCAATACCTGTTTTATCTTAACATTGAGCAGAATCCACTTTTTCTTTCACATTGAATATTGTTTTATTAATTTATCAAAAGGTTATAGAAGTCTCAGACGTTTTACACCGATATAAAGGTTAATGATTGCAAATAGGTATAAGTATTGAGGTTAACATTAATAGCACATTCACATAATTGAAAGTGATACTGGTACCATTTAGAGAATATTGTATAATCTGTATAGTAGTCAAATAATACGATTAACATTGCATATCATTTGAAATGTTTGAATGTTTACTTTATATTTTTTTTATTTATGAAAGTTTTAATTAACTCTTTTTGATACAAGTTCAGTATAGCTTTATAGTAGTCTCATTTAAATTTCATTGGTATTGGATCTTGAACCTCAAAGATACACCAGGAAACTCCTCAAATCAAAGAGAAAATCTGAAGCGATTGAGGTTTTGTTTAGTTAATGATGATTCCACATTGAGCTAGATACCTAATTAAGGTCATGGACGAGCTGAACTGAACTGGCCATGGAGTGTGAAAGCGTTTAAAGGAACTCATCAACGACAAACAGTATGAATGTGTAGTTTGAATTAAAATGGGTACTATGTCAGTCCTATAGGTTATTGTAGAATTTTGCTATGAAACCAAACGGAAACACAGAAGCCATTAGTGATAAAACCATAAGTAAAGTGAACTGGGTTATTATGGGTGAATTGTGTAACTTGTATATATAACTATTGTAAAGAATACGGATAATTTGATTTGTTGCTGGAGATAATATCAATTACAGGATGAAGTTAAATATCGCAAATACATTATTCCTGTCTTTACTCGTTCGTCGTGTGGTCGATTTCATACTTTATTTGATTTTAAATAAAGCAATCCTATTTCTTTCAAGGTTCCACATAAGTGAAAGCTACATACACCTAGCCTTTAGCGAAATTTTAACCCACTTGAAAAAGAAAGGAAAAGGTTCGCGGGATAAGAGATTCGTAAATAAAAGAGAAAAACCGGTCAAGTGTGTGAAGGGTTCTGTATCTCCGTACAATCGTTCAAAAATAGTTCATTAAAAATAAGATAGGTAGGCGTTTGTTTGTACGTACAGCCATTATAAAGGCCATTATATAGGTACATGGCACTTAAACATTTTTGTACTATTATTGACTATGTATTTGAATTTGGTTAAAATTTAATATGTTTGTGAATGTGACACAATTTGTCATTTTGATAATATGAAATTTATTGACACGTCAATCAAAATATTTCAGACTAGGCTGGAACTAGGTTAACAATAGCGTCACATCAATAAACAAAATTATATGTATTGTACCCTTAAATGCTATTTTGTGATTTCATCTGCATCATAAATTTGGAACAATAACATAATCGTAGTTATATAAACACGCTTGAGACTAAATAATAGTTTTTGTGATATTCAATTTAATCACAAATACGGACGAATATTCCGTAGATATAAATTAGGTTTTTTTTTGACATTAAGTACTGCCAGCGCAATATTTTTAATACTTTATGAAAGCCTAAAAATAGGCAAATATTTTTTAATCTATTATTATTAACATTTGTTATTCTTTCAACACTTAATTCTTTCAACACAGGAACACTGCACTAGCTTTCTAATGATTTAATAAGTTCACCAATTAGGTCGTTGTGCCAATTTGCCCCATTTTTTTGTAGTTTTTGAATGAATTTTCCTAGCTATACGTAAGATAGCCCTTGGGTTGTCAGATAAAATCTTGGGAAATCCTTTTTTTCAAAATCCTTGCTATATGTTCAAATACTACACGAAAAATATTTCTTTAGATAGCCCATTTCCTAAATTTATCACGAAAGATAAAATTATTCATAAATTCAGTAGCAATATGGTTTTCGTCTTCGTTTGAACTTTCTCTGCTAAACTTGTCTTGCTGTGAAATCAAGTAAGTAAGAGAACACATACTAACTTTGAATACCCTTCTCTGACTTTTCGTCATTCAGAATATAATTATTAGACACTTTTAGCTTAATCGTTTCGTATTTACTACTTGAACTAATAATGCTATTGTATTCTTTTGACCCATTTTCGATGTGAAACGTCTATAGGCGCAGGCTAAACCGGATTGTTGTCGTGGCGACGCTTGCCGTGGCGACGGATTACCACGCTATGCTTGGGTATATATACAGTCTATTTATAGTAGAGTGCATTGTGTAGCGACGGGTCGCCACGCTATACTATAGATATATAAAGTCCATAGGTAGTAGTGTGTACGATGTGGCGACGCGTCGCCATGCGCAAGCGTCTGTGCGACTCCCTTCTCACTCGGTTCGATGGTGCTGTTTACTACGGTATTTGAAGTCACAGATGAAATCAATTAAGTTGTGGCAACTTGAAATAAATATTGATTTTTTTTTATTTAATAAATAAATAAGTACAAAAATAAATAAATGTTTATTAAATAGATAATCATCATTTTCTGTAAAAAAATATATTTAATTTTCATATTTATTTTTTTATATTTTATTCCTATCGTAATTTTGTCTTTAATGTATATTACTTGTACAAACTCGGTGTTTCACATCTGCCAGGCGTCCCGTAACGGCTCAGATTTTTTTTATTTCCCCAGATCTTTTTCTGGCTTTCCCCGATTTTTTAATCACGATGATTGACAACTGCAATGACTGCTCAGACAAAGCAGTAAACTGATTAAAAACTCGAAAGCCTTCACATTTAAAGTCATATTATGTATAGTGTCATAATAACTTGACGGTAATAAAGATAAACGCTGTTTTGTGTATTTTTGTGAGACTCTTGAAAACTAGTATAATAAATGAATTTTCTGCTACCAAGAAATGGTTTAAACATTCAAAAAAGAGCTTTTATATCGCTTAGAACAGCATAGCAGCCTATATAAACGTTTCTGTAAAGCTTGTATTTGGGTTATCTAGGTATATAATAGGTCTAAATATAATTTCAATTCAGCCGGTATCTATAGAAAACAGAAATAAAAATACTTTAAACAGGCTTAAGTATTATTAAATTTTTTAATTGCTTATATACAGTTATTGTTTTTCTAAACCGCGTTTCTACTGGCTTACAAATTTTTAAAGCTACAAACTGGTGTATATTACCTAATTTTTACAGACTGTGTGCTACTTGGGGGCTACGGCAATATATATTTTGTGAATATTTCAAGTACCTAGTTAATGCCATTATAAAAACCGAGTTAAAAACGCTGAAAAATCCACGTTTCTTGTATAACGATCCCCTTTAATTTTTAACTTTATTTTATTTTTACTATTTGTTGTTATAGCATTTGTTGTTGTTACAGTAATACAAAATCGGTGAAGATTTCAAGTGCTCTATTATGTTTCAAGAAATAGAGCCCTGTGACAGACGGACGGAGAGACAGCGGAGTCTCAGTAATAAGGTCCCGTTGGCACCTTCTGCGTACGGAACCCTAAAAACATAGCATAGCGGCGTATATTACGACTAGTTACTCGAGTTTTATTACTACTTCACGGTGAGATAGGGAATGAGAAAATTGATGTTCTTCGCTTTAATTATATTTTATATGTTTAAGTTGCCTTATTTTAGCTGCCACTAACACCAAAAACAATTAATTATTTAATTATTTTAAAATTTTTTGAAGGCGGTTTTTATCTTTTTTTATTATTTTATTATTAGATACAGACGACGGTACCAAAATCGCTTATAATAATCGTTGTATAATATTCCTACTTTTACTATTTACTCTATGAACGTTATGCATGAAAATTGGGTTCAAAAATCTCAAGACATTTATTAATTAAAAGGTATATACTATATAATAATTTTGTTTGTTGCTTATGGAATACTATTCATAAGTATATGTATTATAGATGGTGCAGAAAGAAAGGAAATTTTTGTAATAAGTAATATTTGAATGTATTCTTCCAATAAATTTGTGCACTGTCGGCTAACGAATCTGCTTTGACCTTGTTTGGTATAATATGCATTCTACAAGAAATAATTTTATAAGCAAAAGTGTTTTATTAAAAGAGATCGACTGCAAATAATTGTGATGAACGAAAGGTGGAATTAAACATATGGGATCTGAGGAAAACTATATTTTCATGTATTTTTTTTATTTATTTATTTTCTTAAATTTTTTTAACATTCTATGAAATGCCCGAAAATGTGTAGGATTATTTTGCATTATGAAAAATTGTACAAATAAAATAAAATTGTTTTATTCAATGACTTTAATGACAATAAATAGTGTTTTAATCACACAAAATAATAAACCTGACATTAATAACAAATAAATTTTGTCTTGTTTGTCGATTATTTTTTTTTACATTCAGTCAATACTTTGTTGGTCTCGATTTTAATTTTGAATTGTTTTGTAGCATTTGTTATTCAACGCCAGAAAAGAAATGAAATATTTAATTCTTATTATAATCCAATGTTTCTGAATATATTTATATTGGCACTTTGATGTATATTTAAACAATTTTAAATTTCGCATAATAATAATACATTATCAATTAGTATATTTCATTAAATCTTGATTTAGTTGTTAATAACCCTTTCATTGAACTAACCTATGTTTAATACAAAGTTGGAGTTAATAGACGTTTTCTAAAGGTGTTTTTAAGGTGTATTTCGATTAACTATTTCTTAGAGATTGTATTGCATTAAGCAATTAATTAAAATTTTAATGTTTTCCGAACTCTAGTTACTTGTTAAGAGTATTTTAAACTTTTGTGAGTGATGACGTCATACGGTAGACTGATAAAATGGACTCATTTGCCATTAGGCACAGGAAAAATATTAGTTAGATATTTTCTATGTGACATCTGTATTTGAGCTGTCGTTTAAATATATAATTCTATAATCTAAGAAAGATAACAAACTTAATCCATCTATTCAATTTCAACACCGTCACATCTGACACTGACATGACAACTCAATGTCATATATTTTTGGTGACCATGAAAGACATAGAACGTAGAGTTAGCTTACAATATGACGTGAATACATAGGCCTGAAATGAAGGTCAAGATAATATGTACAATTTGTTAATACGTACCTCATTTTATGGATTTGAACACTGAAAACAGAAAAATAATTTAAATCTAAAACGTCAAAATGATTTCAGAATCGGCCTCGCTCATTTTTCACTTTAAACAGGTCAAGCTAGAAAAGTTACCTATTTCACTATCTGAAGTGCTGATACTCTTTGACATTATAGGTATTGCGTTAATGTCGTAAGTGGCTCACAGCATAAACAAGTTTACAACAAGAAGTCGAGTCGGTCGCAATCAGTCGTCTTGCATCTCTTGTACGTGTTGTGTGTTCCAATCGAGATCCCCACAAAATACGTGAGTTATAGCAATAATTTTGTAATTGAAAAATATTATTGTATCAACTTTTTAGAATTCATGGATAATTCGTAAGGCGATATTTCATTCAGGCCAAATAATGTTACCCCGACTAATTCAGCAAGTATAATTTATTTATAGAAAATATTATTATGTTTACCGAGTTTTATCTTTACTGCTTTTGATTGATGTTGAGGAGTAAATTAATTTAAAAAAAAAACTTGTTTTTTCTTAATATATAAAGACATTGAAAAATACAGAATAAATACAATTTTTGATTTGGAAATTTGACTGAACTAATAAAAATAACTTTATATCAGAAATAATCAAGTAGTGAGTAAAACTATATATATATATATATAGCAATAAAAGATTTATTAATATATGAAATATCATGTCGATAAGTAAAGGTGATTTAGTGACAAGATATTTTTTTAGAAAACAGAAATTGAAAATTCGTTGCTCGAGCAATTTTTTTTTTCTAAAAGTAGAAAATTTAAAAATTTGATTCTGTGTTTTGTCATAGAGTTCATAATTCACTGCAATCGGTTCGAAAAATTATTAAATGCCTAAAATCGTTATACCTTTTTTCCTTCTACATAATACACATCTGTCATTGGAGCGTTCGTCTGTCTATTGTTGTATAGAGTTCTCCAACAATAAGATCGTAAATTAATGATATGTATAGATTCTATAGTAGAAATACATGTTAGAAAAAAAAATGTTGTCTCGACCATTTTATACGTGTTGGCAAAACTAACCTAACAGTCGCTTATCGGTGCTTGTGACCAGCTCTAAAGCAGTTACTTCTGCTGTGGATTTCTGTGATTGATAACGCGCTTGTTCAAAGATCTGGGAGTACCCGAATCCGTACGTATTTATAGTAAGAAGGGGCGTATTTACACATCGAAATTAGTTATTTACCTTCACCGCCAAAAAAATTTTTAACTTCTGAATATCGAAATATATGCACCACTAAACCAAGTATCTCAACGGTAGACCTTTGTACTTTATTGTCGTCTCCGTGTAAAAGTGAACTTGGCCGTGAGTACTAAGCGAAGTGCTTAAAGTCGTGTCCTTTGGTCGCACGGTGATCGCTTTCGTGCGGCGTGATTCGTTCGGCGTCCGTCACGCATTTATTCTATTGTACGAAATACAATAATATGCTTATTACGTGACGTCAGCTTGCAAGGTCCTTAAATCATTGTTTGAGTCGGGCGGAGACGGCTAAGGATTACACCTGAGGGATATGTCTGAAGAAAATAGGGAAATAGAGTTAGTGGATTTGTAAAGTTTCATATTGAAATTAACATTTGTGTGAACGAATCAAAGATTATTATTGATTGCAATAAAATTCTATTGTTTAACAAGTAAGGAAAACTAAGAATAAGTAAAGACTTGCCAGAGAGTACCGCCTATCATAAGTAATAATTAAAAATATTATAACAATATTAAAGCACGTTTAAAAAATATATGAAACATTGGTTCAGTTGTAGTGAATTTGCACAAAAAAAAAATATTTTTTTTTATGGGCCGTTTTCAAAATCGTTAACTGTGTATAAAATTTAACACATAATAATCTAGTAATAAGTAATAAGTAAATGTCGTACTGATATTATAAATGAGAAAGTTTGTATGTTTGTGTGCTTGTTACTAAATCGCGCTTTAACGGCAAAATAGAATTAGTTGAAATTTTAAGTTAATGCAGTTAACATCGAAAAAACATAACATAGACTATGATTTATAAAAATAATAAGTTTTGCCGGCGGCTCCGCTTGCGTGATCACAGAAAGAATTCTCTACTTATGCCTGTTGGTTATTATTGGTAACAATAACGTGCAAAAGAGGTTCTAGTTAAACATTGCTTAGGGAACGAAATCGCCAGCAGAACCGGGTTAAGGAACAACCACGCTCTCGGTCTTGACCTCGGCTTGGGTTGAAAAGACTCATTTGTCAATTTGCCCAGGTGAGGAACGAACCTGATACCGCTCGATTCCGAGGCGACGCTCAACCACCGCCGCCTCAGATGTAACATGTACATTTACGAGCGAAAATTATCGATACGAAATCACCTTACTCTATAAATATGTTTCTGTCATACTTTTTACTTGACTAAGATAAATATGACTATGGAACAACATAGTTTTGCAACATTACAAGTTATGTACAAGTGCGTTTTCCTTTTACGATTTTACGCTTTTAAGATAGTGCAAATCATACATCGTGAGACTTCTAGAAACTTTCCTTACCACGGCGAATATGACCTTTTATGACCTTCACGTAGGCCACACGTGTCCGAGTCGAGTTAAACGAGTCAGTGTCTCTAGATTTCTAGTACTATCACAAAATAAGTGCAGAAATACAACTGTAGCGACCTACGACATGCGACAAATAGAAATTTGATGTCAATTGCCCATCGTAGATGCAACTGGCTATTAGGCATATCGTATAAAATGCATTCATCTTTGTCACTGTATATAAACCATCGGTAAGTATATACTTTTAAATTTGAATTATTTTATGTGAATAACGGTTCAGCCAATTCAAGAATTATTACAATTTCAACAATCATTTATTATCTGATTGCACCCAACTTGATTTATAATTTTGTCGCATACGTAAGCATAAAATTATTTTCGCAGCTCATAGAAGCGCGTCAAATACATTATACTATTAAATAAACAAGTATTGAGATGTACCTACAAGTAATATTTCCTGAGATAACATACAATTGCGACAATTAAAACAGATATGCGACAGGGAATAACCGAGCGGAGGGGAAAAAACAACACAATAACATATTCACCTTTCGTGTCGATATCAAGTACGAAGCTGCGAATTGTATTTAGCTCGCATTAATATTGTCACGGTTCGGTACACGAGGTATCCAAACGAAAGGTTTATTATTTTATTATTTAATTGCTTAATTAATGGTTTTTGATTTTTAATATTGTTAGTACTGTCTCTTAAAAAAATTTAGGGCATCAAACGCTGCAAATAAGACATTGCGTGTCATACTTAAAATATCGATTCTGACTTTAATGCTTGAAGGATTAATAAGCGTGCATGTATAAATTTTATTTAGTTAGGCTGGTAAATAAATAGAAATAGTTTCTTGTGAAAAAAATTATACGAATATGTATAATTTCTTTTTCTTTAATAATGGTAGCAATTATAATATCGGAATGCACATGTTAAACACTAAAGTGATCACAGTGAAAATTACTTTGAACTCAGTCCTTTTATGTTTGTGACATACCAGAGTTAGATCCTGAATAAATCGTTACCTGATCTACTTACCACGATTCTATGAATATTCTGAGCTGACCTAAGCGTCATACAAAAAAAAATCTTAGTAGGAGTTTGCCGCATTTTCCTTTTGGAGGCGTTGAACTTAAAAAGTCAAAAGGAGTGCTTATGGTTATAGAGTTCTATGTCTGTCTAACTGTAAGTCAGTCTCTGGCAAGTCTCCGTCATCTTTTCTGTTCATGTTTACGGTGCTGTCGTTGTTGTGCACTCGGAAAGCTCTGTTTGAAAATGGTTTCGTCCAGGCCCAAGAATTGCTGAAATAAAACTGTACGTTTAAAGTAGAAATATCACTCCTCATCCTGGAAACTCATTGCTAAATCATATGAGAATATTAGTAATAACGAGTTCGATAAATCAGATATATTTATATTGAACGAAAAATAAAATGAAACGCTTCGAGTTTACGGTTTCGGTATTTTTTTTTATTTCCTTTTTAGCTCTTTTAATTCCTAACTAATAATCACATAGATTGTGTTCATGAAGTATTATATTCTCACTGTCTGGTTTTTTTCTGAAAACCGAGATCCTCTGAATGCAAACTACTCTCGCGCTTGACGCTTTTTATTAAGTACTACAATCATTTAATCAGCTCTCAGAGTTAAAGGCCGGAGGTCAAGGAATAAATGTGTACAGTAGGTACATCACTAGTGTAGAAATATAGACAACTTTTTAATCGTTTTGATTAACCACTCACTAACAAACAATTTCAGATTTCATACAATTTTCACTCACAATTGAATGTAATCTGAAATTGTTCTTGTTATTATATTACAGGTCTTTTTTTAGGAGATGGAATAAGATATGTGCGTGTTTAGTGTGACGCCGTAGACGAGAGTCTGTATATAGGAGTGTTCTTTTCATAAGTCACGCTGGTGCGAAAAATATAATCCTATAGCGAGGCTCTTCTGTAGAGCGTCGTGTTAGGCCTGCATTAGGCCTACGTGTTGCCCCGATATGCGAGCCTATCGTGAAGCCCTAGACAAGGGTCTCCGTATAGGACTGTCCCTTTCATTCATTTCGTTGCGCAAAGAGGTAGTGCTATGAAAGGCTCTTTAGGGTGTTTTTCTAGGATCACTAGCCTTCGCGGCTAGTTTACCTGAGTTTAGATTATTTAAAGTGAGAAGCAATATAATTATAATTTTTCCTTACTGCCGATGACGCCAACAGTAGCATGAATTAGAATTTTAAATGCTAATTTAAGCAAAAATTAAATATAAAAATATTCAAATCACTTCTTAAAAATAGTTTATTATTCATAAAATAACAACTATAAACTATAGGAAGCATTGAAATGCATAAAACTTCAAATTGACAACATAAAATGCCATTAAAATATTCTATATAATTTTTAAGCAAACATTTTTAATTGAAAAATGTCGATTTTTTTTATATTTGGCTTATATCAACTCTGAAGTTACATCCTAATATGACGCCCAATAGATGATGCTCCGGTCTATTTCAACCGGTTGCTCTACATTAGCCGTATTTTCCTCGGCGATCGCAGTTGTGTACCGATTTGCATCACGACTCGCATCATGGAAAGAAACCAGAAATGAAAGCAACCTCAGACGAGACGCTTTCATCTCAAAAGCATTTTCCGAGATGAGCAGACAACCTTGAGGCGATACAGATATTTAAAATCATAGAGCAGCCTTCTGGCGTAACGAGAAACAATTAACAAACGATTAACCCCTGACAAAATATTTTAATCAATAAAACACATGACGGGTTTTTCATAAAGAAATATCGGTCATTCTAACAAAGCCAGTTAATGTGGATGTGTCCTGGTGTGCTCTATGCAAATGAACGAAGAGAACACATTATTATCATCTCAAATGTTGTGTTTGAGCAATTTGAAAATGCATGTATCTGGTCAAAGTGAAGATTTGCATCTGCAATCTATAAATTGTAACTTACCCGCTTTACAGTTAATTATCATCCTCCAAGGAAACTTCCTCGGTGTCTCGGAAGTGCGCCATTTAATTATGATATTGTATTAAAAAATGTGTTTTTATTACCACGCTGATACCGCTGTGATCTGACGCTCGCCCGCAACATGCAGTGACACCCGGCACGCGATGCACCGCTGACCCTGGAAGCTGTTCTTTCACCACGTATCCTCATCCAACGAATTGAATATTGATTCGAGAGGATTGACAGATATCGAACACCTAAACGAGTGTTAATGTTTTATTTATCTTAGTCCGCTAAATAGTTATGATATTTCTGTGACCTTTACTACACTTTTGAAGTATGTGGTATTTTTGCCTAACACCAGTTTGGGTATTTTCATGGTGTATTGACATTATGAAAGTAATTATTTTCGTATCGATCAACGGAAAGGGATGCTTCGGTTAATTTATTAGACATTTTTCAATATGAATAGAAATAAAAAGGGTGGGTAAATTTAAATTCTTATGTATACCAGAAAAAACAGAGGAAATTATCCAAAAAGTGAATAAATTAATTTTCGAAGACGAATATATAATTCAGACAAGATCTTAATGATTTAAAAAATCCGGTTATTTATTTGACCTTAAGCATTTAGATACTATGCTTTACATTTCGCCTTCGAGAAGAAAATTTATTATCTTTAATTTAAATGAGTTTGGGATGTTTTTTTGCGAATAAATCTTTTATCTATTTCAGATGTGGCAACACTTGTTAGTCTGTGCGTCTGCACTTTAATTTTCGCCGTGGGCGAAACAAACGCGGGTGAGTGAATTTTAATATAAGTCCACATTACATTATTATATGGATTATTAATTATAACGAACTCGTCAAAATTAAGCCTTACTTTTTAAGAGATTGCTATAAAATTTTGCAAACAAAATTCTTATGAATAGATGTTAATTTATAATTTTGGATTTACCACCAATGAGAAATCGGCCAAGTGTGAATCGCACTTGCAAACGAAGAGGTCCGTGTCACCGTACAATGTTTAAAAATAGTTTACTAGAAAATTACTACGAGCCCGTCTCATCCTTGGCCGGTTTTTTTAGGTTTCCGTAGCTAAAATGGCGAAAAAGGAACATTTATAATTTCGTCACGTTCGTCCGTCCATATGTCACGGGCATTTTATTTAAAAACTGTAAGAGGTATATTAATGAAATTTGGAGTGTAGGTGTCTTGTATGAGCCGCTACTTAGTTTGGTAGTTAAATAACAAAAATAAATTGTTCTAGAGGGGTATTGAATACATCTAAGAGAAGCTGAAAAAGTTTTTTATCAGCAAACATAAATGTGTGGCATATATTTCGACAGTTATTTAAAAAACTCTTAAAGTTTAAGTTTCTAAACAGTTTTTTGATTATGTGAAAATTTTCCGCAATAATGGCTCCAAAAGTAGCATAAATTGTGTCCTCTTCCCTTTTATATTTTTAACCTTATGTTCCAAAAATATGAAAATGAAAAATACGAAGATAACGCTTAAATAAACACTTTTAACCAAAATTATTTTCACGATGATTGGTTATACTATTTTTGAGTTATTGCCGAAAATCTGCGCTTTATAACAAAGTACATAAGTGCTACGAAGATACTCTCTCTTGCTGTTGCATTTTATTTTATTTTATTTTGTTTAAAAGTCATAGTCGATATACCTACTTGTTTCTCCAGTTATAGGAGACCATATAGCTTGGACCTACTCTGTGCGTGAAACGTGAAAACAAGTGTAACGACGTCGTTTTTTTTCATATGTAGGGCATTTATTTGTACTAACGACTACGAAACCCTACACTGAGCATGGCCCGACAAACTCTTGGTCGGTTTTTTTATTTAAAAATTATGCGCTATAGTTATATCAACTTTTTAAGTTATTGCTATTATTAAGATCGAGCAAAACAAGGTCTTGTATGGGATAATCAAGTTTCTTGTATGGGAAACCTTTTAATTTTTACCTATTTAATATTGTTATAACAACTATAATAATACACACTTTGTGAAAATTTCAAGTGTCTACTTATTTAAAAGTTTAGTCAAAAGATATAGCCTTCTGATAGACTTACGGACAGCGGAATCTCGGTGATAGGGTCCCACCGACACCCTTTGCATATGGATCCTTAAAAATTAGATCATCTTTTATATTGACTTACTTAAGTATTATCCTTTTCTTACGGGTTAATATATTATGAATAGAATATTAATAACAAATATATGATGAACGTAAAAACTATTTGTTACTTACTTTTGAACGCAACTGCTAAAACGCACTTGCCGATTGCCAATAACATTATCTATTGCTGTTCAATCACCGTCGCCCAATACAAGACAATTAATCCACTTTTAACTATATACTGTGATAACTCCTGCAGATGCAAAAGTGGATGCCGTGTATATTTATAGAGAAGTAGTTTCAAAAATGGTAACGTTAGAATCAATGTGGTAGACCATGCCGTGATCAACTTGGTCACAGCACGAAAATGAGCCGCAGACCAGTGACATGTCAAATACAAACGTGAAGTAACCATTACCGCAGTTGCGTATCGCTCAGTGTGTGAGAGTCCCACCGGCCCGCTCCCCCCTCCATCATATATCCTGTTTCCACCAAAGGGGCCGACAACGCACTGGTGAGTCGTCTGGGTCCATGGGCGGCGGTGACCACGTACTTTCTGATTGCTCGCATGCTCGTTCGTTCCTCGAAACTACTGTAGGTACATATAAAAGTAAGCCGAGCTTTTTCTATTCCATTTCTGCAGCCGGAGAATGTCCACAAGCTACGAAGGTGTACGGCTGCAGTCCCAAGTGCGTCAATAACTACGACTGCAGCCACGGTAAGCTGTGCTGCGAGAACTCCTGCCACACCAAGTCCTGCGTGGAGAAGGCGGCTTACGGCGGCGCGTCCAACGATAGGGGCAAAGGACAGAGTAAGATCTATTTTTAATTTAGGTATCGGTATATCAGCTTTAAATATCTCTTACTTTTAGGTATAAAGGCATTTAACACGGCTTGTGATAGGAGTCGACTGGTGGAAACCGCTACATAACGATAAAGTCTCGAGCCCTTTCCACATATATTCCTTTCTCTCTCTCTCTCTCTTTTGAAATTTATTACTGAGTCTTTTTTTATATTATTTCTAATCCACTATTTTATATTTAATTTTTAATAAATTAATATTTTTCCTGAAACATGAAATTAAATTCTTTAACTTTACTTTCATTATATATATATATATATATATATATATATATATATATATATATATATATATATTATATTGAACAAATAGAGGATCACTTATCAACAACACTTGCAGACTGTGATTTTTACCGTCGAATGTCGTGTAACATATTTTAATTTATATTATTCTGTCAAAAAAATAAGACTATAAAAAAAATTGCCAAAATCAAAATATTATGCTATGTGTACTTTATTAACACTGATGTCTAGCTAATTATTTGACATTTTCCAAAGTTTTCTAAAACAACATATTTTTCGAAAGTGAAGGCCATTTAAAAAAAATGGATCTTAGTGACAGTTATTTAGACTTTCATCTATAAAGATATATATTTTTGCAGTAAATTTATTTAGGTGCGAATCTCTCAACAAATTAACTGACTTATCGGCGCAGTTGGTAATGACCCTACGTACTGCGCTGGGGGTGTGTATTTGATTCCTGCGAAGACAAACATTTATTTGATTAAAAATTAACATTTGTCTTGAATTTGGATGTTTCTGTTACGTGCATGTATTTGCAAATAATATGTAAATGTGTATTGTATCAATTATCTGATACAAGCTTTGTTGCTTAGTTTGGGACCAAATGGTACATGTGTATGCCCGAAAATGTTGTTATTAAAAATATTCTAAGTGGCCAGTATTCCGAAATGTCAAGTTTACGTCTATACAACTTTATGTCCAAACTCCTAAATGAGTGTTTAAATTCCTCCGTTTTTAAATCTAGCTATATCGCTTTCAACCATGATCCCAATCTCATCACTTAAATTATAACAATACTTCTTGATTTTCAATTTAGAGTAAATCTGCTCCAAAGCCAAATAAAAAGTTTTGCGTACTTCAATCGTATTTAATCTGTACTGAAATTACTTTATTAGAAGTGCACAATTCATTCATATGTTCTAGGAGTGTATCATTTATTATTCACCATGTATATTGCTTATTCGCCTTTGTGATACTCTGCATCTCTTATTCTGTGTGATTTGATGCTGTCAGTGACACTATTCCATAGATAATAATTTTGTAGATGATTTGTAAAACAAGTGATGGTATTTCGTTGGATTTGTTTTGTCGCACGAGATTTTCAATTGTATATAAACTATGTGACTCTATGGTCATATAAAAAAAGTTATGTAGATAAATATTCACTTATTAATTTATCGTATCAATAGTTATATATATCGTTTGTCCATGTATGCCACCAGTTGCGTGTGCGTTTCACGTTTGCATGAAAGGTACGTTTCGGTAATAATTCAAATTGCATCTAATGCGTATTTGTATTTTTAGCGGTTCATGCAACATGGAACGATCTATGCGTAACTTGATTTTCCCAGTTGTTAATACAAAAATTTCTCAGTGCATCAGATGTTGTCGTTTCTCTCTTTACTGCATAAACTTTTTCCACGTCAAAAGAAATATATTTATTTGCATAAAGTCTCTACATTGTTGGAGAAATTTCACAATCCTTATTACCACCTTTTCTTAACCAGTGTTAAAAACACCAATAAAAGTTTTATTGACTGGGCATTTAGTAGTGTTTCTCAGCCAAACACCTTTTAAATTTTTAGTGTTCCGTACAATGTAAAAACAAGAACCGTTTTTGTATCATACTCATGTTTGTCTGTCTGTTACAACTCATTTTCTTCAAATACACAGGGCAAGAATAGTGACGATTTGGGACATACCTTCACAAGTTAGGAGCCTAATCACGAAAATATACCGTAGATATGCGTTTTCTGATTTACGCGGTTAATTTTGTAGAGCCAATTAGAAAATAAATAACTATGACCCGGTCAAGCTTTATAGTCAAGCTTTATAGTCATATAAAATGAGCATATCTGTTAAGAGAAATACAACTATTTCTTGAAAAATGTAAAATAAATAATTTAATAGAAATAAAAGTAAATATAGCAAAACTGCACATTCCGTCTTCATTTTTAAAATTACTAAGGATAAAATAAAAATAAAATGCGGAATATGTCTCTCTCATAGTTTTCAGAATTATCTAAACGAAAATCCTAATTCATTAAATTCTCAGGGGAAAGACGAGAAAGTCGTAAAAAGAAAATGTCAATTTGTTGCTTAATCTTACTCAGGAGAATTGCGATGATTTATAGTACCGACCCTTTTCCTAATTGGTCGGTTTTTAATTTAAATATTTTAATAACGGCAAGGAATAAACATAAAAGTAACGCAATTGCTGAACGAACCCAGTACTTAAACATTTGTTTGCAAAATATTTTCCCAATATCAATAAATGAACCACAAAAGCTCATAGGAGCCACAGAGAAATCGTAGAGGAAAAAAAATGGACGAATTCAAATGTTTCTGTCTCCATTCGATACATTTTCGGCATTTCAATTCGTAGACGATTGCTTTAATAAGAACTCGTTACAGGTTATTATTTAAACTGTAATTATTGTGCTAACATATAAAACACGATTTATTCATTTACTTAGTACTGCTTACAGATGGATTTATTTTTTAGTTGTGCAAATGTCAAAGTAAAGAACACATTCGTTTGCATAACAAATGAGAAAACCTTGTAAGTAATGGAATGAATAATAAAATTGACTTGGATTCAGATAATATTTGTTTCCCATAAATATATTTGAAAATATATTTATTTTATACATAGGAAACGTTTTGTTATATCAAATAAAATGAACCTCGATAATTGATCTTTGTTTTGGAGAAAACTGAACTTTATTCAGATTATACGATTCCCGAAGGAGTATAAAAAGACGAAAAGCAGGCAGATGAGTAAGGGTTACCATAGACATTATAAGCTGCACACGTCGAGTATACAAAAGCATTGTAAAACGGAAGCATTAAAAGCACTCCACAAGGGCTTCGGGCAAAAGGGCTCTAAAAAGGAAATAGATATGTCACCTGACGATTCAGCAGTAACCCGTAGATTCTAAACACCCTAAGTATGTCTATGAATTGGCAATTAGTTGCTATTTATTTTTTTAAGTTGCAAAGAAACAACCGCTTGCCAGTTTATTTTGATGTACGTCGTGGGGTCATAATTCAGAATATATTCGAAAGTTGTATTGTAGCTCTATATCTAACTGATAACCCATAATAACATAAAACTTATGACTCATCTAATTATAGTAGATGTGAGTAATAATCCATATGGAGTAGTCAGCGTGGTTAGGATTAACTTCTTTAATTTCGGAAATGGGTGAAGGCCTTCCAATATTTTCCCGATGTTTCGATATCTCTTTAACTCCCAGCGCTCGTCCAAAGGTTCATCGGAGTTAGGTTATCCCATTTAAATCAGGAAAAAGCTATTTTTATGAGCTAATACAATAAAGCATACGATTTAAAAACATTTGGATTGGACGATATTAAGGTTTGTATAAAATACATTTTAATAAAGCACTATATATTTTACAAATAGATACTTATACAGGATGGATTTTATCATGCAAATATGAATTACCTATCCTTATAAAAAAAATTGCCAAAGAAACCATAGTTATTGAAGTGGCCGTTTCTGAGACAAATATCTTAGAACATCTGCGTGGAAATGTCGCACTGACAGCCATAGGACGGCTGACGCGTAGGTACTGGGCCATAGCGCGCCACACGGCCCGCCACCCGACCGTGCCCGCTCTTCTCTTCAATCTGGCCCAGCGTTTATTGTGATATATTTTTGTTATAGTTACTTTGCCAAAGTTGTTTTTAAAAACAAAGAGTTTGTGATATTTGCGAAAAGACGCATGATAAAATCCATTCTGTATAAGATCATCTTATACCGTGTAGTAATCTAGTAGACGTATTTTTGTGAGATTTGCAAAGGTAACTTGAGTAATATCTTAAGGCAACATATATTAATCAAGATTAGGTCAAGGAAAATAAGTTGATTTTTGAGAATACATTCCAGGTATATGAAGTCACAAGCACGGTTAAAACTAACAAAACGAGTTTTCCATATATTTTTCTATGCCGTGTCAGACGCATCAGATGTAGTAAAATTTTAAATTTGAGCTTTATATTCAAATAATGAAATAATAAAACATAATATAATAAGAAATTAAGCCCTAAAAAAATTAAACGGCTTTTTTTCATTTCCAGGCGGCGGAGCAGGCGTGTACTGCAACAACGTGAAGTGCAGCCCCTTCGAGGTGTGCAAGCAGGACCCCGCCACCAAGAGGATGAAGTGCTCCCGCGCCTAGACCAAAAGCGCCAGTGGAATATCGAGACATGACATTTTTTAAGTTTCCCTCAATATTTCGTATATGAATATCCTAATTAGCAGCCATTACTTTAGAATTAGGAAAAAAAGGTAATGAAAAAATATAGAGTCCTTTCGGACGCGATGCTGATTTTCGACACTTTTTCGAATATTTGTCGTCGACCGAATCGATTCAATCTATTTAAGTATGAAAACTGTAATATAATGTATAATAATCCTGTATTTTTTTTTCTCTAAATCAACGTCAATAAAGGATTGATTATAAATTTTAAAGTGCATCGTTTCAATAAAAACATATTTTATAGGTAAGTACGTGGTCGTTTTCGATAAGTGATAGTACTGGAGCGGCAAATCATTTGACTGGTAAGGGCGAGAGGGCGCGTGAGGAATCATGATATTCACCACTCCCTTTTTTGCGGATGTATTGTTTAAGAGGACTGCATCTGCGGCCGAGTACATCGGCGAATTCAACGTACAATTCGGATTGGATAACTCGGAACGATCCTGGAGCACGATCCAAGGAGTCGTCCCGAGGAATGAAATTGCACGTAGTTGTACGCCGCGGAGTAGAGCAACGCCTCGGCTCCTCCAGGTCCTCGCCGGCGACTCGGGATATTTATACGCGTGTAGATTTAAGTTACACGGATCGGAGAGATTTGTGTCCGGCGCGATTGACCGTTATCGTTCAAGTTTGGGCGGTATCAAAGTTAAGTGCGGAGGGTAGTTTGAGAAGGAATGGGCACTGGAGATCTAAACTGTATGCAATTAAAAAAACTAAAAAACACGCTTCAAAGCACACATCAAACTAAAAAGTGAAAAATAGTTCTTAATATAAGCTGAAAAAGATAATGAACAACGACGAAAATTACTAGTATTATTGTGGAAAAAGCGTGGAGCGCTTTGTGCCACATTTTTCGTATATATAGAGTCTTGTATATCCTTCCAAACCACACCACTCTATGACATCACTGTTCCTATATCTATCTTTGAGAGACACATTGCACATATACTACGCAGAGATCGCATCTCTATCGCATTAATCCTATTTTCATTTTTCTTCTGCCATTTCCAGCTTTCACTACCATATATAAGCGTAGGGATTAGTACCCCATTATGGACCCCGATATAAGTTTCAACAAAACACGGGCTGTAAATAAGTACTCCTTCGTTTTTGGATGCAATTTGTATATTTGCTTATTCAATTTTCATTTTCAATAGTTTACAAACATTCATCAGAAAATATTACAAAGGCACCCACTTTTGTTAGGGATGATCTCAAAAATTACAGAATGAATTGGATACAGTTTTCATCAATAGAAAAAAAGAATCATTTAAAAGGGTTACAGGATATAACTTATGCGTGTTTTGCAAAAATAAGCTACAGGAATGATGATATTTGTGAATTAAATCGAAAAAAAATCCTATCTTCTGAAAGCTACCATAGCGAGCGTTGTGTAAATATTTAAAATTACACGGAAATAATGTACGGTGGAATAGCCTTTTAAAAACTTCTAAAAAAGAAGTTTGCGATACCTTATGTCTGTCTTTTAAAGTTAACTCATAATAAACCATTTTTATGATTTCCAAATCGAATTCGGTCCAAAAGAATGCCTTATTTCCAAAAGTTTATTTTATTTTCTAAGCCTATCTATCTATCTATCAGTCGTTATTTTTTCACAACTAATCATTTATTGAAGTGTTTTGCTGAAGAAACCAGCGAAGCTAGATTCTGGTTGTGTGATAGCCATATACAGAAGTTAAATTTAAAATTTCTGTTCGTATCTTTCTTAGTATAAACTAGATTTAAACATAGAATTAATATCATATAAATTTGATTAAGAAACTCTACAAAATCTAACTGTATAAAGATCCACTCCATCTCCATGGCCCCCTTCGCCCTTCCATCATTCTACTTTCCTTACCGTCCTATTTCTACTCAAGAGCCGACAACGCAGTGGTGATTCTGTCCTCTGGGGTTGTAACTGTACGTGGGCGGAAGTGACTACCTACTATTTGGTAGCCTGCATGTTCGTTTGTTCCTCGAAAAAATTATAAAAAAATTGCGTATCCATCGCAGAAGTGATAGAAGTGAAACTTCTTAAGTAACTCTTCACGGATATATTGAAACAATTAAAAGGAAACATAAATAATAACAAAAAATAATGATAAATATCAGTTACACGACGCGTGGTTCTTCGGCTGTTCATATATAGCGTCTGACGCGTACATCTACAATGCGCACATGCACGATACGATCTATCGCTCTGTGTCGTTGTATACACATAGCTCTTTTCCTTCAGTCTTGTGGCATCGGAAAGAATATCGCTTTTTCTCCTTCTCTTGTGTTATATCTTTCTTCTCTCTCATGTAACGAAATGTGCCTAAACGTGACACGTCCTGAAAATTTCATTCTCAATTCTCGTCCAATTTTCGATTAACTAATCGCCGCCTAAGTAGTTTCACTTCAAGAGTAAATCGTATATTCTACGCGAGCAAAGCCGCGAGCGGGTCGTTTGTCCGTAATTCAAGAATCGAACCCATCTTCTCGTCTCCACAGGCCGTTAGTCGATAAGGAGGAGCGCGACGGCAAAGACGAATCAGGACCGAGCCGGCGCTGGGCGGGCGGCGCTGGCAGTGGGCGCGCTACCTCCGGCGAACGCGAACGCGCGTGCCACCGGATGTTTTGGCGAAGGAACCGCTTTTACGAGCGATATTTGAGAAAAAATAAATACAACCGCAAATGAATGAATTTATTAATATAATATATCAGAGATTCTTTTATTCTATACATAAAGAATATGATGAATTTTAAAGGATCTTAGTAACATAATTTTATGTATACAATTGTGGAATTTAATAAATATTATTTGAAGTGATTTCTCTTTGAATATGCATAAATTTTATGATTTATCGCATTTGTACTTTCTACGAACGTGATTAAAAGTTGCGTGCCGTTTCATAATTTCCTTATTTACAAAACCTTAAACAGAAGTGAATGAATTGAATAATATTTGAATCAAAAGTACGAACCGAATACAGTCCGTAATAAGTTTCAGTGGACACGACACAGTGGGCAGTAAAATAATTTTATGTGTTTCTAATTTGGAATAGTGGATGTGTTGATTTTTTTTAAAGAGTATCCATAGACTTAGCGTAAAATTAGATTTAAATAAATTACAAGAAAATGTCACTGTGTTGGGAAAGAACTGGTTGTGCCCGAGGGTTTTGTGCTAGGTTCTGCCGTCGGCGCATGCGTAGAAGGGTAGCCCCCGAAGACACTAACGGAAGAACATCCACGAGGTGAGCTTCATCATCTTCTACGACACCTCGCTGGATGAATAACAAACCTTTTATTTGTATAATTATTGAGAAATGCATTCAGAATAAGTAAAAAAAATCTACTGTTTAAATTGTAACTGTTTTTGTAATCTACACTTCATATACCTAGTATATTACATTACATGAGAACGGAACGGGACACCGTATGAGGGTATTGCAAGCTATAAGACATTTTATTTATTAAGTATTACATAATGTTAACTTTACTTTAATTTAAAGCTTGAAGTAACTAGCTATTTTTATTAGTAGAATTGACACAATCAATAGAAATCAACCATTTTTATACAATTCTCAATATATAATTATAAATATACTAAAAATATTTAATTGTCGATAAACTACCAAACCTTTTTCTGATCTTCGTATACTCCTCGTTTTGGAGCAGGATGGGTATCGTAAAAGAACAAAATGGTCGCAAAGAAGAATTGTGTGCCCTCTGTAGTGAAGTTGTTAACCAAATTTAGAGGTGTCACTTCTCAAAAAAATCAGAAGTTTTGAGTACTATTCAAAAAATTATACATGCAAGTAATACTTTGTGGTCTATGGTATGTTTTATATTGAACTATCGACCCGTCCCGGCTTCGCACGGGTAGCGGTAATTATCTATAGCCAGATGAATGGATGGCACCGGTCATGTGACGAAGTTTTATTAAATATCTGCAGGTACAGTCTTGCTACGCCAAAAAGATCTAATAATTTTTAAGATAAATATAACACAAAATTAACTTTTATTGTGGTAGAAACATGCTATAGTTAACTTGGCTGCAAGCCAATGCGATACCACACTCTCATAGAATACATGCGTGAAGTAATAATTTCCGCTGTTGCATTTCGTCAATTGAGTTAGAGTTCTGGTGGTCCACTCCCCCTCCATCACCCCACAACCTTGCCATCATCTATCCCTACTCTTTTCTTCAGCCAACTCCTTACTCCATCGGATATCCTATCGCGAATCTATATTCCGCCCCAAGAGGTCGGATACGCACTGGTGACAACGCAAGTGTCCATGGACGGTGGTGACCTCTTATACTTTGATTACTTGCATGTTCGTTTTACCCCTCGATAATGCTATGAAAAAAAAAATCTGTTAACCCAATCGGTCCCAAAATTCACAGAATCATTCGTTAGGTAAATCTGAAGATTTTCCTTGAAATTTTATTGAAATCGATCAAACCGTTTTTGAGTCTGCAAAGAACATACATACCCAAATCGTTATGTAGGTATATATAGATATAAATCTGAAAGTAAGTTTTACGTACTTATGTATTTTTTTCTAAGTCCAAATATTAATATTAAACACTGAGTACATTTATTTTTCCCTTAAAATAAAAACAGTTTAGATGCCCAAGATTAATGTACAAAGTAATGGTTTATCCAAGAAGACCCTGCCCTGTACCTAGTGGCAAATAATACAAAAATATTAAGTCATGTCTAACTACTAAAGACTTCATTTTTATAATAGTTTTAGAGCATAAATATGATTTATTCTTAAATAAAATGAAAGTTATAAATAATTTGGTTCCGACTTGCCGGACGGCGACCCACCGTGCGACAGTCGCGACTCGCCACTCCATGCAATGGGCTCCGGCCGAACTAAATGGGCGCCGAGGGGCGCGCGCCGATTGCCATCAGTAGTACAAGATCGTAAGCTTGCACCAGAATGGGCTATTTTAGGCAAACTTGGCAAGGACATGTTTTTTGCAACCCTAAAACGACGTCGGAATAAGATCACAATAATTCGAAAAACATGTAATTATGATATTCATAGACCAGACTGCGCCGTTATATTTAATTTCTATGCGTGTTCAAAAATAAGGATACATACAATGATATTGCTACTTTGTAGATTGGAACGCAAAAATGTTTTATTACTACTTAGGTCCTATCTAGACAGATAATACGGTTATCCTAGTATTTAAAACTATACAACAAGGACAGGTGCTGTCTCGGGGACACCCGATCGGAACGAACTTCCTATCGCTTTTTAGTAATTGCTTACTATAAAACTATATTATAAAAAAAAAGTTACTTAAATATGTAAAATTAAAAATTACAAACACTGAAATATTTTTTTATCAAGTTCTAAAATAATTTATTTATATTCACTTACGATTCTTTTCATTTAAAATGATTTGTGGTTATTTTAATATTATGAAAAATGAATGTAGTTTGTACGTAAAAGGCACTTTAATAAAATAATGTTGTTTTTCTATAGTTGAATATTTAAACAGTAGATAGCGTTTTCCCAACATTTATTAAAATACAATTCATTTTCATTGCCTTTCCTATTATAATAATAAACAAAAAGAAGTATAATTTGTTTGCTTAAAAAAAATTCAAACATTATATTTTGTTAAAAAAAAATAATTGCTGAAAAAATATTCAAATTTATAGAAACATTTTCATCCGAAAATGTTGGAATAATTATAGCGAAGAAAATGTTTCAGCAAATAATATATTTTGAAGTTCTTCAAAACTTTCCTGAAGTTACTAAATAAAATTATTATACAGTAATTGTTGTTAATATAAACGTATTACTCATTACATTAAAAATAACTTTGGAATTAATTAAAACGTTTGAAAGTAATTAAAAATAAATAAAATAAAATTCTAGGGCAAATTTGAACCCGGGCACCCTGCGCGCGTAACTTAAAGCTAAACAATTGAACTAAATCGTACAGCTGATTTTCGGACGAAAATAGTTGTGCTATACTTCAAATATCCTATACCACTACATAACGCTTACATAACGTTATATTTTGCAGTCTAGCTTTTCGCGGCGTGTCATGCGATAAAGAACTTTGTTCTAAATATGTAATAAGTAAAATATTTTACACAAAACAAAAGAACATTGCTTGTTTTAGGTATTAAGTTCTATGCAGTTTACCCGCTCTTTCTGTTCAGTTCAGTGACAGCTGTTTATATGCTCTAAAATTTTTTCATTGTTGGCATTATTTAGGCAAATAAGACAAAAGGCCAAGACTGCATTATATATATGAAAGATGAGTAGGTAATTCTACATTATTATAATTGCTCTAAAGAATGAGTAGTGTTTTATATAGGATATTGGAACGAAGGCAGTTGTGTATTTGATGATAAGGAAAAAGGATAAGAAAAACGGATGGATAATCTAAATACTTATTTATTGTAGCTGGCCGAAAATATTTACATGCGAACCAATTTATAGAACACATAATGCATTACATTTTCATTACTCATTAAACAATTAACGAGTAATGAAAATGTAATGCATTAGAAAAAGTAATGTATTTTTTGCAACTCTGATCAATAGCATCAAAATTGCCTCTTGTCTCCCAGAGTTTACAATTAGATATGCTATTTAGGCTACGTGCACGACAGCAGCGCCAATATTTTATTTTCCATAGAAAAGTAAAGCTTGCATTTACTTAATGTTCAAATTAGATGTACTGTTAAAAAAATTTTGTAAAATTACAATTGTTTTACAAAACAAATATGAGAAAAATTTCAAATCAATGTGTACTAATACAAAACATAATACAATTCGAGTAAAATTACAAGATATGTGAAAGAACTTACTATCATGAGTTGTAATTTTGGAACTGTTGTGTAATAACCCTAAGCGTATTGTAATTTTTCCTAACTGTTGGTGAATTTCCAATGAAATGTTGTAAAATTACAAAATTGTTTGTAATTCCATTTACAATGCATTTTGTGATATTACATAAAATTCTGAAACTCAAATTAGTATGAGTCATTAAGAATTTACAAATAATTTTATTAATTTTGTAACACAATTTTGAAAATTGCATTACGTATTGTAATTCTACCAAAAGTTTTACTTCTCTAACACGTATTATAATTTTCTATAATTGTTGTTTAATTCCAAACAAAATGTTTTGAAATTCACAAAAATTGTTTGTAATTTGATTTACAATACTTTTTTTTATGTAATTTCGAAAAAATGTTGAAGCTCAAATTAGGATGAAATTATTAAGGATCTACAACCAATTTCATCATTTTTATAACGCAGATTTGAAAATTGTATTATGTATTATAATTCTAAGAAAAGTTTTCATTTCTTTTGTACGTATTGTAATTTTTGTTTATAATATGAAATTATAAACTTTCGATTAATTTCGAAACTGTTTATAATTTCATACACAATACTTTTGTGGAATTATGAAAAAATGTAGAAGATAAAATTACTATGAAAATATTAAAAATTAACCAATAATTTTATTATTTTTATATCGCAAATTCGAAATTGCATCATACATTGTGATTTTTCAAACCATTAATTAGTTTTGAATCGAACGGTTCTAAAACAATAACTGTTTGTAATTTGATCTGAAATATTTTTTTGTTACAAAAAATATTAATATTGAAATTACCATGAAATCATTGAAAACTTATAAAATTTTCTAGTATTGAAATCTAAACTGAACTTTCAAACTGTCTTTAAATAAGCTGTATACAGCTGTAGATCTATATAGATCATCATTTTCAGAGCGATACGTTGCCCTTGCGGTAAAATTTTTGTCTCGGTTACAAATATTTGAGTCCAAATCTTCACAACGTTTAATTTTAATTATAAATTATAATCATTAAATGTTTTCGTTTGCACTATACACGCAGTATAATTTTCAATAGATTAACATAATATTTTGAATGAATTCTTAGTAGTCTAATCAACACAAAGTTAGCAAAATATAGTAAAGTTTATAATTTATGTAGAGATATAAATATTGAAAGTTTTAAGACTTAGACAGACCTTTTATATAAAATGGTTTATTTTAAACTCAGATTTTTTCCGATATCTGAGTTTTTCGGTTCACCAGAGGTTAAGATCGTCACAAAATTAAATAGCGATTACATTTGTATTTTTGTTTTTCAATATTAAATGTTATTTGAAACTTCTCATGTAAATCAGGTTTTTTAATTGACCACAATTTATTTTGGTTTTTATAAAACTGAAAAGATTTAAAATTGTTAAATATACTGTAGTAATTAGAAATTTTCATTATTCCGAATGAGCGGAATTTATAATTTATTAATTATTATTTTAATATATGTCGTCAAAAGAATAATATACTCTTTCTTCTTCTTCGCCATCTGTTAGACAAATAGAAAAAAGTTTTGTAATTTTTCTAAACTGAGTTGAAATTAATTGTGTAGTAAATTTACGATAAATCATTTTGAAATTACTAAACATTTTCTACAAAAGTTGTTTGGTAAAATTACACTATTTGTGTGGTAATTTTGCTAAGCGAATTTCCGATAATCGTTTGGTAAATTTCAACAAATGTTTTGTAATTTTTCGAAATTGATTTGAAATAAATTGTATAGTAAAACGGAATTATATTATTACTTTATTGTTGTGCGTAAAAACTTCCAACACTTTTTTTGTAAAATTACTACAAAAATTTTTAACAGTGTGGCTCTGTGTAAATGATTAGTATTATTTATTTTATAATAGGCAAATATCGCGTGTGTTAAACCTATTTAGCAAAAACATAGGAAGCTAAAGTTTGTTTAAGTTAATTAGAATATAATAATAAAGAAATATAAATGTATATCTCATGTTTAATGTACTTTAATATACATCCACCATTCTAATTAAATGACAAAATGTTTGCTTCGGAATTAGATATTTACCCTCGATAAAAAGTACTTTCCCGAGGATACATCTTCTTGCCAAACTTTATCTAAATTTTGTTTAAAGGTAGCAGACGGACATACAAGATTTTTTTATGTTTATATTCCCAATAATATTACAAATGCGAAAGTGATTTTGTTCTTTACGCTTTCACGTCTAAACCTATTTCCATGAATTTTGGTATAGGTACAGACAAGGATCTGGGGTCGGTTATAGAATAACACCAAAGCTAGTATTAACGTAGCTGTCACACTGGATTTTCAACTTTACGAAGAGGTTAATAAAGGCGCCATAATATGACGAAAAGGAGAATGAACGAACTGCGTTATTAACTATCACTCGGCGTTGTGGTCACTCATCAAATAAGTGTGGTCAGTTCAGCTGAACGGTTGCCCCCTAGACAAAATCCCTATCTGCGCCTGCGCTTTAAAAAGACAGCAGTAATGTCCAAAGGAAGACCGTAATTGGATAGCAGGATCGGAAACGAAATCTAGAATAGGATCAGATTTACATGCAGCGAAACGGACAGGAAACAGCTAGCATTATTGTAAAATCACTCGCGCTAATGCAATAATACTCAAAGGGATTTGAGCATTATTGCATTAGCGTGTTGAATTTAGGCAGGTGCATGTCGCATTTACTATTCTTTATCCCTCCTAAAGAATAACTTTTTTTATTAGTTATTAATAGATTATTAATTATTGTATATTTTATTTTAGGACAGACGCACCGATCACTTGTCCCGGTGCAAAAGCTATATACGCGCGCCCTCTGTCGACGTTACTACAGTAATAATCATGGCTTTAATAGTAAGCCAGTGACCCATTTTGATTCGTTTATAATCCATATCGTTTCATAATGCCATTTTTAGGGTCACGTGCACGAAACATGCAATAAAGGCGGTTACAATAATTGGTCCAGTACAACTATTTAATAATGTATTTCGACTACTCTGAGGCGGTGTAGTTGTGTACTGCTACATACGATATGACAGCAAATGGTCATTTATTTTTAGATTAAATTTTCTGATATTGTGACTCGATCTCATTTTATTGTTGTCCATAAATAAGGAAAAATTGTTATATTATTTTAGTTTCAGCGTTTTATAGCTTTTAAAGGTATACTGGAATTACAAGAATGTTGTAGAATTTAATAGCCATTCAATTGAATTTCTGATTATATTAAATAGTTGCGGTATTAATTGTATAATAAATACCAATAGCTACATATATAGTTTAAACTCGTAAATTCGGCATTATTAAAATGGTACAATGTTTTCGTACGTTATGATCAACAAGCGGTAAAACTCTAAGGAGTTTACCAGAGGTTACCAGAGGTAAAGAGCAGGCCAACCCTAATAACACCATCGGACCCAGTACGATGCCCTAGAAAAGAGTTTATGTATATGGGTTACCTTCTCGCGCAACCTAATAAGTAAAGGGACAGCCCCGTAGAGAGACTCTTGTCTAGGGCTTCATACTAGACCTGCTGGGATAGAGTTTAAAAATTTGTTCCGAGTATCACGTACCTTCAAGACAGACAGTGAGGCGTTGCGTACCTAAGAATATATTGTAAAAAAAAAAAAAAAATACTTTGATTATATTTTTTTTTTCTAGAAGAAGGGGGATGATGTAGTAGTAGTAGGTGATATAGGGGGTATCCTACCTCCCTGCTTGCATATGAGGGTTCGCGGGTTCGCGTTCAGTTTCAAATTAGAATAGAATAAAACATTCGAATTCGAGCTCGCGGATAACAATTGAGTAGAACTAAGGAGAAGTACAGAGAAAGGGGACAAGGGCTGATGCCCGAGTTTACAAGTTTTATAGTGATAAAGAGTGAATTGTTACAATAAGTTAATAAGTAAAAGTTTAGAAATAATAGAAGGGAAGATTGAAGAACTGATCAATAAACATATCGATTCCGAAGGAAAATACTCTTTAATTTCGAATACTAGAATCTTTGGTCTTCTTAAGAGACTTACGTCTCGTCGAGTTTAATAAAACAAAAAGCTCTACAATATTCATTACTCAGTAGCACCAAATGTCGATTCAGATTCCGAAGTGATGTTGTTTGATAGATTAATGACGATAAGCTGAAATAAGTTATAATTATTATTAATTCAATGCTATTTTTAATATATAGCCCTTTAGTTTTTTGTGTTGCCTATGTTATCTTTACAAAGGAAACATCGTAACCACTTAAATACACCTTTTGCTGACCTTTCCCGACATAAGGGCGTTGCCGGTACTACAAATCGACCCGGAAGAGGCGGTGCATCACATTTATGACTCTGTGTATAACAGTCGGTTAATACAGAAAGTTTATTAATGGGACGTACGTGACTTAATTTTATGCGTCGCTCCCTTCACGTCGCACATGAATATTTGAACCGTTATAATGAATTATAATCCTATATTGTAGTAAATTATTTACTACTTAAGCACGAACTCTAAACCTGCGTCAACTATTTCGTGTATTGAATACTTCATTTAGACCGGTAGAGGTATGTTCGATTATAATTTTATGTTATTTTCCTGTAAATATTGAATGTTTTATTCTTAGATAAGGTTAAATTAAAATGTAATCTATCATACCATAAATGAAATATTAAAACTACTGTAGAGTTTCTAGTAGAACTCATAAAATACTTCGAACCATATATTAGCATACATTAGCCACGCCCGCAACTTCGCACGCGTGTAATTTCTATTCTGATGGTAAACTTTCTATTAATCCTTTGCTGGCGTGTTACGCCTTAAAAATTCTGTTAGCGTCTTTTCAACAGATTTTCTATGAGCTTCTGATGAAATGCACCTGTTTTTCCCAAGTTACGTGTAAAAACCTCATGACAATTCGTCTACTAATTTTAGAGACTAGCGTGCTCAAACAGACAGCTAACTTAAAAAAATATTATTATTTTAATCTGTGTATCACCCGCAATCGATTTCTCGTAATTATTGTTAATGTACATGGTCACATGGTTCAACAGTCTTGTTATATGTATATAATATATATTCTACAGGTCAGTGTTGGGGATGATACAAGGCTTATCCATTGGTGTTGCAGTTGAAGCTATGATGCAATATCCTCGAGTCTAGGGTCAAATAGAGCATGGCTAGTACTCATTACGCCTGAGAAAACGTAATGTGGCTGACTATGATTATGGAAATTTTAGATGGATATTTTATGGGTTGATTTATCATTGACTTTGCCTATGAGGTAACGCACATTTAGAGAAGGGTGTCGTTTCTCTTCTAATAGGCTCTTTCATTATGTTTTCCTTCATCGTAACAAGCGATTGATTTTATAAGTCTAACTAAACATCTGGGTCTAGCTAAACAGCGTGATTTAAAAAAAAAACAGTGTATTTTTGAAGAAAAAGCACTTCAACAATCATTTAAAATTCTAGGTCTTTCAAGAAATACTAAGTCCGCCAATGGCTCATCTCGGCTACAGCAACCCTATCGGGATGATCTAGCCTTTATGCGACAAAGTATTTTATATATCACCGAAACAATTGTGTTGACAGAGTACTAATGTGGTACTAATGTGACTTCATTAACTGATTCAGGGTGCTCTTGTCTTTAGCATCGATAGAGATAATTATTAATGGCATTATATACGACAGACACGGTGCGACTCATCGAATACACGCAAATGGTGATCATGAATATATTAAAGCGTTCTCTCTGTTGAGTTCAGACTTGTAGGAGAATTTGATGCGCACACGTCAACGACGTACGTGTTTGACACTACAAATTAGGACGTTCGGATGTTTATTTATACCTTCTATGCCGGAAAGGTCCTGCACTTGGAGGTAGGTACGATATTTTCGGAGTTATTTTAAAGTTTGTACTATTCCTCTTGTTTACTCAGTACTGCAGACAATGCAATTAAACATCCCAAACTTCTAGACTGGTAGGTGACGAATTTAGTCCTTGATTCGTGCAAATCTTGAAATGTACCATCTCGCGATAGCAAGAATCAAATCGGGCCTGAATTAAAACGATGTCATTGTACTAATTCTCTCAAAAAGTACTACAATTTTACTTACACTGCCAGAGATCACTGATTCGTATTGCAAAAGACGACGTCAGACCTAACACCTGAATCCTAGATGTCGCCATATTGAACGATACTCAATTTTATGTGGGCATTTAGGAGATAAACTGAAAGGAATTTCAAAATAACTCGGAGATGCTTAATTAAGTGAAAAAGTAGTCCGGATTATCAACTTCAACTTCAAGAGCAACGCCAATGCGAAGATGTGGCCAAGTATTATAAGTTCCTATTTTGGGTTTAAGCACATCAGTAACAATTCTGTATACTCGACTGCAAATAAAAAGCTTCTCGGATCGTTGTTAATGCTGAAAGTACTGGCCAAAAGGGCCATAGACGCTGGCCTGCAGCATGCAACCCACCGCTGACACTCGAATCTGTTCTTCTACTACTAATCACTATCTAGTAAATTGAACATCAATTTGAGAAGATTGATACATATCGAACACCTCAACAAGTGTTAGTATTTTAATTATCTTAGTCTGCTAAATAGTTATGGTGTTATATCTACGTATGTTTCGTGCCAGATCAGCATATTATTAAAGAAATGCTGACAGTCACATCTATAGGGTTTCAAGAGTGTTAAAACTACCAACGGAGGAGCTTGCAACCACCTCACGTCATGTCATACTGTCATGCAATTAGTGATACGTTAAAGAGAGTTATTGCATCCGAAATTTTACAATAATTTAAACTAGCTACATATTTCTTTTGATCTTCTTTTTGGTTACAAAAATTACAAGATGTATATTTATGAAAATTATAGCATAGGTGTCTTTTATTAACCTCTACTTAGCTTAGTAGTTAAATAACAATAATAAATATCTCTAGAGGAGGCACTCCATATGCGTAACAGAAGCTGAAAATAATCTTTCAGCAAACGTAACTTATGGCATATACTTCGACAACTATTTAAAGAAAAACTAATCTTTGTATGCATTTTTTTTTTGATTAAGGGAATATTTTTGGAAACAATCGCTCCAAAAGTAGCATAAGTTGTGCATCCCCCCTCCTTTTCTTTTAAACCGTATGTCCAAAAAATATTTAAAAATCGCAAAAGTAACACTTAATAAATACTTAAAAGAAAATTATTTCTTCTCTCTAAAACTGAATTAGTAGAATTTCTACTAATTGAAGTAGTAATAGTAGAAACTACATCAAAATTAGTAATTTTTAGTTGAATCTACTACAGATATACTAAGTTTGTAGGCGTTACTTTTCAATTAGTAATTTTTCACTAATTGAAAAAGTAATATGGCCCAACTTCACTACTGAATTAGTAGTCACTTGACAATTAGTAAAATAATCACTTTTATAATAGTAGAATTATACTTTTAATTAGTAGAAAATTTACAATTTTAATTTGTAATCGTTTCTACTAATTGAAAGAGTGGATAACCACTTATTGCTGGTCGTATACTTTGGACATCTTAAAATAGTAGCTATTGACTATTAATTAGTGGTTTTCCACTTATTCAGTTTTAGAGAGTTTGTAAGTATTTATCGTAATTTTACATTTTGAAACTGTAGTAAGCGTTTTAAATTACGGCTAAGTCGGCACTGTTAGTTTAAGAGTAATAGTCGGTATACCTACTTGTTTCTCTAGTTATAGGCGACTAAGGTGCATATAGAAAAAGTGTAACAACGTAGCTTTTTTTTTCATATTTAGTGCATTCCTTTGTAGTAACGGCTACGAAACCCCACACTGAGCATGGTCCGACATGCTCTTGGCCGATTTTTTAATGATGCCAGTCCGTATCTCGCGGTCGACAGCTGGGTGTTATATGAAAGACAAAAATGTTTATTGTGAATCATTCTTATAAGATAGACATGCTATCCCAGGCTTTTTTTTAGATTTTTTCAGGATCTACAATTATATAGCACATTCGTTTAATATATCTTCTATTGTGTATTCAACGTAAGCCGTTTAGGCGTCCCAAAACCGTCGTTTCCGACTTATTTCACCATTATCGTCACTGTTTATTTCGTACGTATTTTAAGTAACAAAATATATCCTTTAACCTAGCCACGTAGCCAGGTAACACAGTTATGATTTTAATAAAGTAAACATGTGAATAAATCGGGTAGTGGTTCTCATACGAAGAGGTCATAAACGGACAAACAGACAGATGTTGAGTTTTATAATGAGTGTCGATCTTAACTTTTCGATTTATATCAATTAATGTTGCCTTCTATATACTTTATTTGTTCGTTATATCTTGCATGTCGTAGAAGACATTTCAAGACAGCGACAATGTATTTTTTTTATTTTTCCCAGTTAACGCGGAAGAAATAAATGTATGTAAAGTACATGTAAATTTGTCGGTTAATATGATTGATATATTAATAAATGTATCAATGGTAATTACCAATAAAAGTAAAAACAATTATCATATGTTTGTTGTAATTCCTATCGTTATAATACATTTAGATAAAAGATTAAGATAACTTTTTATTTATGAAAAATTCTACAAAATATTTATGTCCTCAACAACATAAATTCAAAGTACATTCAACGAAATATTTAATGTATATTTTTTCAAATTTCACGCCTCGTTTACCATTTTATTATATATATAGACATTTAATAGTATGTACTTAATAGAGTTTGAAATCGTCTTAAAACTGCTCCTTTGACATTTATAATAATGTATAATACAGACCGCTAAATATGGCTCATGGTTAACGTTCCAATTATTTCTTGCGGGGGCAAACAATGGGCGTGTGTAGCTCACACTCGGTGACCGCCGATACTCCATTATTCAGGCGCCGGGTTATCGACTGCATGCACCAAGGAACTGGGCACAGACAAGTTTTTCATATTACATGAACAGAATACCAGCTACATTCGTGTAAGAACTGGACATATACAATTTTTTCACATTACATTGACAGAATATCAGCTATATCCGTATAAGAACCGTACACAGACAAGGTTTTCACACTATATTGACAGAATATCAGCTATATCCGTATAGGAACTGGACACAGACAAGTTTTTCTCACTGCATTGACAGAATATTAAATATATCCGTATGAGAACCGGACACAGGCCAGTTTTTTTACACTACATTAACAGAAAGTCAGCACTATCCGTATAAAAACCGTACACAGACACGGTTTTCACACTGTATTGACAGAATATCAGCTATATCCGTATAGGAACTGGACACAGACAAGTTTTTCTCACTGCATTGACAGAATATTAAATATATCCGTATGAGAACCGGACACAGGCCAGTTTTTACACTACATTAACAGAAAGTCAGCACTATCCGTGTAAGAACCGGACGCAGACAAATTTTTCACAATACATTGACAGAATACCAGGTATATGTATCAATTTAGCGACAACGTAGTGGCAACTCAGTGTATGCCAAATTTTACCAAAAATCGGTCAAACCGTTCAAAATTATATAGGGCATACAGACAAACAGACAGAATGACAAAAATTTTAAAAACGATAAGTACCCATCTCGAGGAGAGTATGATATTTTGACGTCGTAAGGATACCGAACGAATCGTTTCGAGTTTACAGAATTGGTCTGCAATACATCCTTCAGGCTTCTAGGAAAGGCAACCTGGTAAACGGAATTGTATAATTTTACGCAATGTAGGTTGCATTAATTTATTACTCATGCTAGAATAGGTACACCGTCATTATTTACTGTAATCACATGGCACGAGAATGGCTTAATATAGAAATTTATTATGCTTCATTAAATAATCTATCTTCGATGTCGTGGCTACGAATCGAATTTTATACAAAGGGTTGTGAAGTTAAAGCTGGCAACTAAAAATTAGATAATCGCCAGAGGTTTTAAACCAAAATAACGTTCCTACAGAATTGATTTTAAATTTATTCAAAAGTGTAACAAATACCTAATTTTTTTTTAACCACACAGTAGCACAGTTAAGGGCAGGATATACTTTGATTAGTGGTGGTCCAGTGATCAAAAGTGTAAACCTTTGAACGGGAAGGTATCGCCTATGAATCCTGAACAAGGACTAATGAGTTTTTAATTTACGTCGAAATGAATATTGACCAAACATCAAACTGTACGTGTCGTCACTAAAGTTAAAGTAAGGTAAAATAGATCGCTTCGCGCTTCGGAAACGGGGACCACCGGAAGCGGTTGTCGTATGATTGACAACCGGCGTGGAGGGCTGACTATCCACATTAATCTATATGTATTTATGATAAAACAGTAACGGGTACAAATCTGTACCATAAATATATTTTTAAAAATTTTCATTGGAGGAAACATTAATATCGATAAACATTACCAAATCGGTAGGATTTTAATTTTTCTCTGTCTGTACATCTATTTATTACTTGACCGTGCATCATTGTAAAACTACTGGATGATATGCAAGCGAATTATATGCAAATATTTTATCTATTCATGTGGGAATGTGTAGTCTCTGTCTACCCTTCTGGGAAATAGGCGTGAGTTTATAATAACAATAAAAATGAGTATTCTGAAAATCGATACGATTCCCGTGGAATAAACAATTAGCCCAGTCCAATATGGTTTGAAATCAAAATTTTGGCACTAAACTTTGCATTTTTGATATAATGTAGTTGTTAGGTATTGCTTTGTTGCCGCCATGTCGACGTCAGTTTTCGATGCTTCTTCAATTGAGTGGCTGGCGATGGCCTAGATCGCCTTTATCTGTTTTCAAGTGATAGCGAAACGTTAAAACAAAATAGCTGAAAAAGAATAGGAAAGAAGAAGGGACATACCACAGGAGAAGCTCCTGATCTCCTCGACTGCGGGCGCGCCCTCTTCCTTCTTCCGTTTTGGGCTAAAGCGCTTGATCACAGCTTGAACTATCACATACATGTACCCACACGAAAATTATCTGCGCCGCGGCGATATCAATTCGGACTATGGAGACCGCTAGATGGCGCTTGTTTCAATTACGGAGGTATTGAGAAAATAAATATGTGGAGAGATATTTTATGCCGGACAACTATGACGTCGTAAAAGTAGTTTTAATGATACAAAAACGACGTGTAAAGGTTTTCGTCTCTGCAATCCCCGGCGAGAGTTGAAAAAAATTACATTCAACACAGTTTCTGCGGGATAGACGATAAAAGATAAGTAGTCGTTCATAAGTGAAAGTAACAATTATTAACTGTGATTGGATACTAACTTAAAGACAAAAGTAAAAGGAAAATAATAATTTTATAAAAAATATAAACTGCATTCAAAAACCTTAAAATAATCAAATAATATTTTATTTTTGAAAACGGTGCCAGCTAAAACAAATAAAATTAATAAAAAGAATCGGCCAAGAGCATATCTGACTAGGCTCAGAGAAGGATTCTGTAGCCGTTACTACAAAAAATGCACACATGAAAAAACTACGTTGTTACACTTCTTTAATGTTTCCCGCACAGAGTAAGTCTAAGGTCTAAGCAGTTTAGTCGCCTATAACTAGGGAAACAGGTAAGTATGTCGACTATCACTCTTAAACTAGTGTCAAATAAAGTACACCTGCAAAAGAGCGTATTTTAATGGCACTTACATCCTTTTGTTGAGAAGAGTAGTTTTTTACCAATAACTTAAAAACGGTCCGATCATGTTCAAAATCGTTGAAACTATTCGTAAAGCGTTGCATTCGTATGTTTTGCTCATCTTTTTTGGATATACGGTTTCAAAAATGAAGGGGGACGGACGGAGAATTAATAAAAAAAATGTTTAAAAGCCTTATAGTGTTTTTAATAGGATTATCGAAATATGTGCCACACGCTGATGTTTCCTGAAAAAAATACTTAACAGCTTCTGTTACATATATGGAGGAAACATTCCCTAAAAATATTTATTTTTATTATTTGACTACCAAAATAAGTAGCGGCTTATATAAGACATTAGTACTTAAATTTTCATCAATATTCATCTTGTAGTTTTTGAGTAAAATGCATGTGACATACTCATGAACAAGACGAGACTATAAAGGCTCCGTATTTGCTATTTTGGCCCGGAATCCTAAAAAAACTCATTTGGAACCTTTTCAACAATACCACATATTATGGCAAAATTAATAATTTTAATTTAATATATGTCAACATAAATTAATTACAGTAGAACCTCGATAACTCAAACCTCAGTAACTTAAAAACCTCTACAGCTTCAAAAAATAAGATGTTCCCTTCCCATCAGAGGCCAAAGCCTCTATAACTTAAAATACGCAACCTCTATAACTTAAATAAGTAATCTCTGTATTGGCCCTCAGTAACTTAAAGAAATGTTTCCACAACCTCTATAACATAAAATTGTTTGTTAATGAGTCATTTTAAAAGAGTGTGCAAAACAAAAGGTTTCGGTATTTATTGCCTGCACGTGTTTACTAGTTAAATTGTTAACGAGTGCAAAACAAAAGGTTTCGGTATTTATTGCTTGCATGTGTTCACTAGTTAAATTGTTAACGTAAACAATACATATGTCACCTATTGTTTGCTTCTTCGAAATTATTTAAAGCTTTGCGGCGGTTAGCCTTAAGACACAAGTAAGCCTTGGATCATAAGTTTTTGATCATTGTCCTGGAAACATCGCTTTACTTTCTGTGTGATAAAACTGGCTTAAAATGAGTTCAAAAACAAAACTAACAACACTCACATACGCCGATAAAGGGTGGAACAAGGGTACATACATACATATGTACATACCTACCTCTATATTAACCTATCCCTAACATAGACCCTTGATAACTTAAAACCTCTATAACTTAAAATATTTTGTGTTTCCCTTGGACTTTAACTTATCGAGGTTCAACTGTATTCATAATTCAATATCTAATCGAATTACGGCTTATATTGAGGAAGCGACATGTGAAATTTTAATAGAACGGTTAATAATATAGCTAGGCACATCGGATTTCATGAAACCAAACGAGTCTTTGAACATTTTATTAAACATTCTCTTTTTTCCTTTTATTTTTAGAATTCATCGCATTAAACTATGTAGGCATTATAAAAATTTAATAACAAAAATTTGTTACCCGATTTCGATGCTCTGGCGCGGCCGAAAGCTGTAGCCGGATGATAAAAACGTTTTTTTTTCAGAATTCGGCACATTGAATTGGATTAATATACTGATTATAAAACATATAATGTAATATTCTTATATCAGATGTTGCCAAATTATTTTGCGAAGCGTCGACGTCGATTGCTGACTGACTTCAACTTGTTATTTAACTGCCCTCTCGACGCGCTTTAAAATGTTTAATACCGAATCGTTGGACTTTGTTAACGACGCCCAAACAGTAGGAGGCGTTTGCGAGTCCGGCCGTAAGATTTATAATTTACGAGCTTCGCCGAGAGCGCGCCGGTGCGCCTGTCGTGTCTCTTATCAGCGGCTATCAAACGTCACGCATACTAAAATAATGACAGGCAAGTACGCCTACCTAGTCTTTATACTTTAAAAATAATTCATGATTGGATACAAAATAAAAGCATAATTTTGAAAGGTCGTAACATTCGTATCCAGTCTTTATGGCTAACCGATGAAACCACCACCTGTATGAAGTGTATAGAATTTGCGTTTTTTTCCTGGTTTTACCGATCCTAATCCCGATCCCGATTCCGATGGCTGTCCAAGCAGAAGAATCTGTGAGTCCGTTCCGTGAGCATCGTTGGTATCTCGTAATGAATGAATGCACGGTGAGAAAGCGGATGAAATACTATAAAACCCAAATAACACCAGTAAAGCTTCAGTGATGATCGAGCCGGCGATACGAACTTTTAAAAGTGAGATTTTAACGTAGCTTACAGTACAACGCACGAACCTCTGCTGCCTGAATTGCCTGCGAGTGATGTAATACGCAGGTTCAACGCCCCCGACCCTTTCTTCTCCGCGCGTACCAATTTTGCGCCATTGCGACGCTTACGTGACTAACTTCACTGCGGCAGATTTTCGTGCGTTGTACTGTACACACATTTGTGACGTAATTGAGATTCTTAAGGAAATTTGTTCGGTCATTTCGAAGCTTGTTGCAGCACAGTGACGCGCTACGAATTTACAATCGCTTATTTCGAAACACAGTTCAATTGCCAAGTGCTTCAGAATTGTTTACATAATACCGGTAAGGAGACGCAAATACGTTGTCAAAGTGAGTGTGGTTACTTAAACGAGATCCAATTTCCAATTTGCATTTTAGAAAATATATCTTTCTACCGCTTACTATACTATATTAACTATTGTAAGGAATCGATCGGTTGATATTGTTATAACTTACAATATCAACAGTAATTGAATGCGTAATACATTAATGATGATAATCTTTGGACATCAATGGGATAGATTTAAGTTCCATGTGTGAAAGAAAAAGTTGGAAGGTGTTGCTTGCCAATTCTTATTTTTCTTGTATTTCCTAACTGTGATAAATAAACAAACTTGTTGATTAGACTTTCAATAAGAGTGTGTAAACTTTTTTTTAATTTTTCTTTCTATTCTTTTCGTAAAAGCGCACCCCAATAAATAAATACGTATTTATTCAGTGCTTCGGCCGAACAACAGTTAAATTGTTTTTGCTGTTGGTTTTCTTGTTACACCAGGTCCTTGTCATCCCATCACAGTTATAGCTCTCCTGCAATTTTCATTCAGAATAAGGAATTTTAGTATTATCCCTATATTACCCTCTATACTTCATCACCTAACCTCTAAGTCGCGTGAGGGTTAGAAGGTGAATTTTATGCAGCAAATTATAACATGCTTTGATTTATATTTTCGCTGTATATTCTCCTAAAACACCAGCAGTGTATACCATGTCTTGGTTTCATTTTACTAATGATACCGTTACTGCATTTAGTCAGTTTGAAAGCAAATACTTATTTAATTTATATTTTAAAACTGATTGCGTTCGTAAATTGGTACGCGTGTATATTTTATTACCTTCATTCTATTTCGATGAAAGAAAGTTTAATACTGCTCCAAGTTAAGTAATGTTTTCTTAAAAAACCGTATTTAAATCCATTTAGTAATTTGGGAGATCAACGTTTTTAACAAGCAGATAGACGAATAAAAAATTGAAGAAAAGTTTTAAATTTTATTACGCACCTTTTCTATATCACCCCTAATCAGTTATTGATAATGCTAAGTTTTGTACACAGATTACGAAAAATAAGCTCTTATTATATTTAACAAGTTTGTTGTTTTATTAGTTATTATGATGACGCAGTGATAAACTATTGACATGGGGCATAGGAACCCGCAACCCGCACACACCGCAGTGCTGCGCGCTACAACCATATTTTTGTAGGCCGTATACGACAAAATACAGTACTTAGTTTAAAATAAAAAAAAGACTAATTAAAAAAAACTGGCTTTTGGAAGTGTTTGTATGCAAAACTACATAGAAAATCTGGCGGCTTCAATCGGTTCAATATGCATGTAAAATGTAAATCTTTGTTTTAGACGAGATACTTTTAAAATTTTTTCTCTAGTTAATAAAAGTTAATAAATCGCGTAATGACAACTGAGAAATGAAAGTCAATAACATAAAGAATCGGGTCACTAAAGATTTACTTTCACACCTTTTTGTGTTTTCTGAGAAAAATCGAGATTCCTACCACCAGAATTTTTGAAACGTAACAATTAGGCTGAAACGGCAGCGGTCGGAAGCTTCAGCGTTCGGAATGCAACTAAAAGTATGCCATGGGCTTTTGGCCCGCCTAACCCATGCGCCAGGAATCCATGAGTTTTCCCCTGTAAAAAAAGGGGAGTCGATTAGTCGAGTCGAGTCTATAAGTCGATTTTGAATCATTTGCAATAATCCTACCGCTGTCTTCCAATTTCACCCAAGTCGATCAGACATAAATCACGATAATTCGCTAATTTGCTAGACCTGTAACGGCGAAGGGCAGAATATTGCAGAATTAGTATTTGCTTTATGGGAGGTGCATGGTGGAGGGAGTATAATAGACCGTAACCCACGCTGTGATAGAAGATTATTGGGAGGTATCTTGCCAAAGGCACATTTAGTGTGAAGTTTCTGGATAATAATTATCATATTATCGGAATGAGGTACGATATTTATTATTGAAAATTGGAAAATCACGTACAAATACACTTTTAAATAAAAGTTGAATTATACGAGACATCTTAACAAAGACATGAATTTCGAGCACATCGGATACACAGGGATGGTTTGCTCTATACAGAGCCACAACTACTTTGATGAATGTTACAAAAATTTAGCTTATGCCATTATAGATGAATATTCTGCCATAAAGAATTTAGTTTTTATGGGGAAAACTATTATATATTATGCAAGCAAAAATGTTTAAATTTTTCATTCATTTAAGGCAAAATATTATATGCATTTCTTATATATTATGATATTTCAACAACAATAGAGAGAATCACAATATTTGTTAGTTTCGTTGATCTAATTCCAAAGAGAGATTCACACTAAATATTATCGTCGTTTTATTCCAAAAAAATTTCTTTCAAGTTGATGTATCTGATGAAGAAAATAATAACACCCGATTGACTATAAAATCAGGTTTATTTGATTTCGAGATACGTAGACAGTTAATTATATGTATTAAATGGAAATGAATTTAGATGAAAACATAAATAATTATTGTAAATTTCAGTGGTTACAGTGAAAATAGTAATAGTATATACAATATTTCTTATAAAACGTCAAATAAAACAGAAAGGTACTGTTAAATTTTGTTAATAGATGTGTTGTAGAAACATAATTATTCATTCATAATAATAAAAAGTCTATAATCAATGTTTTTATTATTTCGTGAACATGAACATATTGGAACAATACTGAAAAGTTACGAACACTAGACGACGACAGTGTCGTGCACGTAGCGACATGTGGAATGATCTCATGGTGTTTTTTGTCAAAACTTTAATTAGTCCATGAAGACATGGCTCCGTTACTGCAGTGGTGATCAGTAGGTATACAGCAGAACTGCTTATCGGGAAAAGAAGAATCATCGGCCTTGGGTTATTTTGCTGGGTTAAGAAGATTAGAGCGTGACTAAAACTAACCGAATTAGAATTCATACAATAAATTGGAATGTTTAAACGAAACTTGAAAAGTTTTCAATTGAAATTGAAATTGGTAAATTTTTTTATATAATGTCGGCGTGGAAGAATATGACAGATTCTGTTATCAAATAACCCTTTAATGAATGAAGAAGCAATGGCTCTGTTAAATCACATGCACACTGTTGTCCTATTCATTTGCATTGCATTCAGGATTAAACTGCACGCAATACTAGCCAGATTAAAACTGCACGCAATTTAACGCAGACAGTATTAAATGATTCTAAGTCCGCGTCCGTGGCTTATTTATGTAACACGTGATTCTTGATATCCATTTGCAAGAAAATTCTATAATGAAACTGTTTTTATTGTGATTGTTACCTGAATAGTGTCTTTCGACACATTCTAATATTGCTTTATAGAATTACTAGAAGTTTTCTAAGTCTAAAGTCTTCTCTTAAACTATAGAATTCTAGGTATTACACAGGTCGAGCGAAACTTAATACTATTAAAGCCCTTCCCTGAAAAATACCTTCGAGGATCCATCGTCGGCTTGGATATTAATTAAAAACTAGACTTCAGCAGCCTCCTGATAGGATAGCATGAAACAGAATCACGCAGTATTTAACCTGTGTCAAAAATATGAACTATTTTAAACTCTTAACGATGTCTATGGTGATAATTATAGCCTGATTCTATAAATAGAGTGAAAGAGCGATTTTTAATTTGTGGTGTGACGGTGGTGTGTAGCTTTTCATAAAGAAACTAGCTTACGCCTGCGGCTTCGCAGTGTGCACATAGAATTAGTCGTTTCGCCTTTTGGCTCGTTCAATCTTGCCGTCAATCCCAATCGCTCCCTCTTTTGATTCTAATTCCAGTCCGGTTCTCAATTTTCCTCTCAATCCCGGTCACATTCTTGACGCTGAACCCGATCCCAAATTCGATTTCAAACTCGGCTCCGTCTTCGACTTCGATCTGAGTCACATTTTCAATTATGATTCACGTTCAAAGTTTCCGTTAAAGTTTCTTCTGAATCCTATACTTATCTATACAATCCGATTTTGTTTTTTTTTTATAGGCAGGCCATTGGAAATTAAACGATCAACGCTACCCACGCTTACCCGCAGTCACTCGTGAGTTGCCGGTCTTTACGTTTGTCTATTTGTTTGATCGTTCCTGAAGAGGAATCCGAGAAAATAATAAACATAAATGTAACTACCAAACTGTGAAGTCGCACTACGTTCATTAGAGGCGATGCGTGTTTTCGTACGGCCGGTGAATCGTCAGGAGACGCGTAATTGTCGTGTGTCGTCATGGACGTACCGTCAGAACAAAAATATATAATAAACAACGTTAAGTTTATTATTTATTTATATTTAATAAAAATGGCTAATACTCAATCCGTACAAGATGCTTGGGATCGATGCTATCATAAACATTAAAAAATTACATTGTTACTGAACTTCTACTTTGAAAAATAAATATTTTATTTTAATTATTCAAATTTTGAAGTTATAATTCGTCTAATGTCATAGTGTACTTTATTTATTAAGATTAGAACCATCGATAGTTGAGTAGTAAGTATTTAGACATTTGATGCATAACAACAATTGCAGAAAAAATATCGTATAAAATGCAATCAAAGCGCAGCTATTAAAATAGTTAGTAACAGACATTATCAACTTCAGCTTTTATTTATTAATCAATATATCTAGATTACATATAAAACCTAAATTATACCTAACTAGCTGGTCCGACAGACGTTCTGAACTTTCTTGTGGCCGACTTGCTTGTGTAGTTAATGCTCGTAGCTGTGCCAACATGGATTTAGAATTTTTTTTTTCTTTTATATCAATCGATATCTATTAATTTTTGACTCCAATCCCACTCACACTTTTCATTCTGATCTCGTCCCCACACTTATTTTCGACCTTAGTCCCATTCTCAATTTCAGTCCCAGTCTTGTTTTCGATTCTGATCTTGGTCCCGCTTTCAGTTCCGATTCCCCTATCAATTGCAGGTTCATTTTGAACGAACCCGGAGGTTAGTATCAAAATAAAATATAGGCAATTATACTCGAGGATAGTGTATGTTTCTACGAATAAATTAATTTTTAGAATCGGTGCAATAGTTCGATTCAAGGATAAAAATACATAGTCGAAGTCGATGACAAATCCTAGTAGGTGTAATACGTGAAATATGAATCATTCCGATCACGCTTAAAGTTTAGATCCTGCCTCTACACTCATTTTTGACCCCAGTTCCGTTCTCAATTGCGTTCCCAGTCCGGATTTTGATTCTGATTGTGGTCCCTTTCTCAATTTTATTCCTAGTCTAAGCTTTCAAATCCGATTCCGCTACAAGTCCGAGCTCCGATTTGAACCAACTGGGGGCAAATACTGTTATCAGAATAAATATTACTAATATTACTCGGGGATAGAGTAGCTTTCTACGAGTTAAAGAATTATCGAAATCGTCTTAGGAATATAAACTCATGGATGAAGCTGGGGGTAAACGTTAGCTGCCTAATTTGCTCAAAAATATTGCAAATAGCTATTAGTGAAAGAATTCGGTTCATTACTTTGGTTTAGCAGTACAAATACGCGGACAAAACCGGAGACAAATGTTAGTTTTTCCCGCAATGCGTACAAGATTTGACTAAAGTTTCACCATAACCAGATCAATGGATTAGGCTCGCATAGAGGCCAAATACACTTACATTAATTTATATTTATTGCAACGTTTTATATGTATAATATAAAAAATATAAAATAAAATATAATATAATATGTACATATTAATATAAAAATATTTATGTATTTATATATAATTATTTTTATTTATTATTAAAAATAAATAAATAACATTTATTTTTAATATATTTTATTATTTACCGCGGGCTAAAGCTTTAGTCCGCGGCTCCCCCCTTGTGAGCATTGGACCATTCCCTACATTTGTTGTACCGATTGACGACGCCACGTCCATATGATTCCGATTCCGCTTTCATTCATCCTTGATGTTGTCTCGATTTGATATCGACTGCGGTTTTGTTTATAATCTCAATTCCGGTTCCACTTTTGATTCGATTCCACCGAATCATCCCGTTTTTAAGGGTTTTTTTTCTTACACGGGAACCCTAAAAATTATCGCTATACAAACTACCCTAAAGGTAGCCCAGTAAGCTCTACTACCTTCCCGTGACAGTCACATCGTGATCTCTTCAGCCGTTCCGAAGGTACGTCGAATACAAAGGGTTATTACCTTCATACAAATCTTCTCCTGATAATAACAAATATATCAAAAGAAAAAAGATTATGTAATATGGTGCAGTCGTTCAGAAGTTGCGTGTGTGTGTGTGTGTGTGTGTGTGTGTGTGTGTGTGTGTGTGTGTGTGTGTGTGTGTGTGTGTGTGTGTGTGTGTGTGTGTGTGTGTGTGTGTGTGTGTGTGTGTGTGTGTGTGTGTGTGTGTGTGTGTGTGTGTGTGTGTGTGTGTGTGTGTAGTGTGTGTGTGTGTGTTCAATTATTCTCATTCTATAAACACTATCTAATGAATCCAATATATATGTATGATATTAATGTGTGTAGACATATTGCTTGGCGAAATTCAGGTTTGCATTTTTTATATGTTTCCTCGATGATGAAAAATATAAACAATAATCAACCAGACAATAAATTTCATATATTTATATATATTTGAGACATATTACTTTAATGTATTATGTAATAGTTTAGGCAAAGAATATTCTTTTAGTACTTACAGTACAACGCACGAAACTCTACCCTCTCTACCGTTGTAAAGTTAGCTACAAAAAGCGTCACAATGGTGCAAAATAGAAACCCGGCGGAGAATAAATTATCGGGAAGAGTACCTGCGCAGTATATTATTCGTAGCCAATTCGGAGCGGCAAAGTTTCGTGACTTGTACTGCACTGCCGTATATAAATGATACCGTAATTCTTTTCATGCTGACGGTACACAGGTGTCACCAAAAACAAACATTAATACAGCGAACGACGTGTACGTTAATGTATTATTTTGAAAGCTCTAGTTCGGCCCATTAGCGTCAAACTGTGAGGTTCTATGTATTTGCATGTGTTCAACTTAATACTGATTTCTGATATTGAGAAATGATGAACATGAAAGAAAGAAGGAAATCGAGTATTCATTTTGGTAACTTTCAAAGATTCCATTTCTTGGACAGGTGAGTCACGGCGCAAAACGATCACAATTTCGTTACTTCACTGCGATAAGGCATCACAAAGGACTTAAGAGTTGCAAAAAAAAAAAACTGCCTTGACAAACTTTGATAAAGTAATTCGTACTTTATTTTTTATATTAGCTTCTTTAAGATAAATACTGAATTTTACGAGTACCACATCATAGTATATTGCACTACGAACTTATTAATAGTTGGTTACCACTTTTACGGGTGCTATAAATTTTATACAATATTCATTAAAACGATCTTCATGAATAGTTATTCAGATTTTATTATTATCATACAAGTTACATGAAATAGGCAAAATAAATAAAAATCTATGAAAATATTGACAAGATGTCGTTCACGAATTTCAAAGATCAGCTTTTCAAACAAAGTAACAGAGCATAATTTATGAAATAGGCTTTAATATTACGCTTCCTATATCAATCTCGATCAGTTTTGGTAAATACATTGAACATACAGACAGCCAATTTTAGTTTTGTTATATAGTACTTTTGGTATATACTATTAGTTTTGATTCGCGGGGCACGGAATATATTCCTCCATTCCTCACATTTTATACATCTCGCCGACGATATACTATCTCGGTGCCGTTCCCAATTCTGGTCCCGGTGATGCTTCAGGTTCCGATTCTGGTCACGCCCTGATGGTATCTCAGTTTCACACTTGATTTTGACAGCGGACCCGCTGTTGATTTTGGCCCCGGCCAAATTTGGCCACTTCGCTTCTAATTTCGATTCTACCGCCGGACACGATTTCAATTTGGACAAAGCCAAGCAAATTTACTATGAAAATAATATAAAGGTTATATTACTCGGAGTTAGTACAGCTTTTTATGACTGAAAGTATTTTTCGTATCGGTGTAGTAGTACAGACATGATGGCCAAAGCTGAGGGAAACGTCAGGATAGAACGAATCATCGTGATCATCTGAAACAAACTTTCTGAAAAGCTTGGGCTGTTCAACAGAGCGCGACGGCACTTCAAGCCGGATCGCCGCCTTTAACTTTATAGGGCACAAGTCCGATCTCATCTAGGGTCCTGTTGTCAGCTCTGGATTGAAGCACCCAACACCGACTCCTGCCTCTCTACCGCATCCAACATCGAGTGTCTCTAGACGTCGATGACCCTGTGGTATCCGGCCACCTCGACCCGTTGGTTTTGCAAAGTACTTCTTTGCAAAACCTCGTATCGTATCTCGTAAATATTTATCGTATACACTATAGAGGATGCTCTGAAAAACTATACAATCTTATTCCTTCCATCCAGGATTCTGTCATAGTTCCATTCGCCGAATATACCATTATCACCATCTTGATGGTTGGTGTTCTACCACTATACCCTTAATGCGCAATTTTCTACCACACACGATAAAACTTTGGATAAATCTACCATCAGCAGTACGTCTAATGAACGTCGGTAGAAGGTACGCTCTTTCCTTGAAGGAAAGAGCGTACCCTTTAAAAGACCGGCAACGCACTGGTGACTGTTCTGAGTTACGGATATCCATGGGCGACGGCGATCAGTTACTCCGATGACTTGCGTGCTCCTTTGTGCCTTAAAAATTGTATAGAAAAAAACAAAAAGGGGAAATTTTGGTGACCTTTCGGAGTTTAATCATTAGGAATGGATTTTTTAACGCAGCGCAGTTAATGATAGTGTGGCTAAGCGCCTTAAGGCGCTGGTTTAACGCAGCAGTCTCTTTGGAAGCGTGGGTTTGAGTCCCACCGGCTGCCTGACAATTTTTTTTTATTTAGCTTTACGATAATGTTTCTAATAATTTTATCACTATTATAACCAAAATACAAGTTATTATTCTATATAATGGCATCCAATATTTTAGTTGGATGCCACATATTTATTTGACAATAGTTGATTATAATTGTAGATTTTTACATCTAATAATATTGATATTTAATATTATTATTATAAATTATTAATAATGATAATTATAAATGATAATAAAGAATACTTTTATGCTTTCAGTACTGTAAGACATGTGTTTATTTGTCCTCTTTGCCTATTGCATATTCAAATACAATCATACTGACACACACCTTGTTTTTCAAAACTCGATCTCCCAGGTTACATCGTCGATTCAGCTCCGATCAAATAAACCCATTTTAAGGGTTTTGAATTTTATGCAGAAACCTTAAATATTTCCAGCATACAAATTACCTTTGTGATTCTGTGTCTCATCCATGTTTATATTATGATATATGTATGTCTATTATATTATGTATGATATATATGTTATATTATGTATGATATATGTATATATACATATATATGATAAAAATTGTTGTGAACTTGGATAACAAGAAATACGTAGATATTTACTTGTCAAAAGTCTCTATTCTGACTTTATTTGATTTTACTCTTATTTTATGGTAAAAAAGGGAAAACATTTGTCTTATGTAATGTAATAATTTATTGTTATAGATCACTTGAAGAAGTTGGAAATAAATACCAACGAAACGTTTTGACTTTTGAAGAGTGAACATTTATGTATTTTTTGTTACCCGTGTTCCCAAGAATTTTTATCATATATATTTTTGCATAGTCAACTGAGCCCCTCTACCTTGCAGTAAAATACAGGTCAATAAAAATATATTTTTTCTATATACATATGTTTTGCCTTTTCAGGAGCAAAGAGTCCCGCAAACGTATAAACCATCCCCCTCCGCCTCAATACAGCGCGTTGGGCGAGAAGTTGCGCCTGCGCACCCCGGCCGCTCTGCAGTGCGCACTCTTCTGCGGGGGCAGCCGCTGCCAGTACGAGCAACCGCATCAGGCCACCAAAACAGCTATACAAGGACTGTATTCAGACTGGTAAAGTATATAAAGTTAAAAAAACATGCTATATAACAAGTCTATGGTCCAAGATTTATATAGTATTGTTTAAGCTTGTACACTCTCTTGCTAATGTCTTAAACAAGTAATTGCGGAGGATTATAAAATACATTATACATTTTCTCCACTTATCGATGTATTTACTCCTTTTTTTTTCATCGCGCAAAAACTATTGAGGATTCAGTAGTTGTTACATGGAAATTGTATTACATTTAGAGTTAAGATTTATAAAGATATTTTTAAACAATTACTGGATGGTTTTAGATTGGGTACTTTTTTTATATTTTGTGCACCGCTCTCTATCATTAAGTAGAGTTATGTATAGATAAAATCCTTTAACGATAGGCAAAATTAATATTTATACTCGATTATGCGCAACACAGATTTTATAAAAGCCACATGAATTTCCATTATATATAATAAATTAGCCGCTATGAATAAAACCTAAGTACATGTATTAATTTCGAACTTGACCAATTTCACAATTAAGCAAATTTATTAGGATGTGTACAATATATGTATGGACATTTTTAATTATATATGTTAAGCACAAGACTTAGGTTCAAAGTACGGTTAGTACTTAACCGATTTTGGATGTTTCATACCCAAAGAAGGCAATGGAACCCTATAGCTTGCGCTGTTTGTTTGCCTAACTGTCTGTCTGTTCCAATTTTAAAGGACGGTACTTTTTGAACTGTAATAGGTAGCTAATCGAAATTTGAAAATTTCGGTGAACCGAATATGTGTTATTATAATGGACGTTCTAAAAAATAATAGAATACAAAAAGTATAAAATGAAACCGATCTTATCAATTTTATTTTTGTTTTTATTCTATACCAAGAACCATTTTACATAAACGCGTCAAAGCGGTGTGGTAGTGCGAACCTTAAACAAAAATACGAAGTAATAAAAACCGGCAAACGATTAATCGGAATCGCGTTAAGGATGTCGGCCTGAATGAAATACAGCACATTTTTTGTTGGATATAACACAAACACACTTTGTGGTGGTACAGAACATTCGAAAGGTGAGTCCAATTCGCACTTGGCCGGATTTTATTTAGGTAAATGAATCCCTTGCACGACAGTGATAAAACAGCGCTTGCAGTGGTATAATTCGATGAGACGGTAAAAAAAAACTACCGCAACGTATTTTCCTAGGCTGTGGTGCTGTGACCTACTTACTCAAAAAAGGGGTTCTCACTTCGCACACGGCCCCTAATAAAGAGCGGTCGCTCATTAATAATTTAAACAGAGTCGCAGGCCGTCCTCGCCATGGACGCTCGCTGCAAAACGGTGCGATGTCTGTCTGTGTCAATATTTTAAGTAAGCAATTTTCGTATATATAAAAGCTAGGTCAACCAATACATACTTATATAAACGATTGAATTTGATTCATATTTTCAATAATACATTAATTTTTTATTTAATGTAAGACATAAATAATACTTATAGTCTATATATATAAATGGATTTTGTATATAGGGTTGATATGCTGCAACGCCACCACCTGTCGAATTAAAACCAAGGAGATGGTGCAAAAACCTTTTCCACAAAAAATGCATATACATGCAATTTTCGTGGTAATTGGTTCATCGATATAGAAGTTGGTATGTTGCGGCTTGTTGATTTGTTGTAAGAATTTACAACAAAGGGAATAGCACAAATTTCATGGTCATCGGTTGAACATATATAGCCATGTATAAATCTATATACTAAATAAAAGTGAATGTGTGTATGTACTTATAGATTTATACATGCAAATCTTCACTTTGATACAGCTACGCCTTTCAAATTTATCTATATAGGTGTCTTCCCTAAAGGCCTAGACAAATGACAAATCGTTTGTATTTCTACAAAGGTTAATGCTTTAACGTGACTGATAGTTCTTTACCAAAGTTAAATTGTTCGCTTCTCAAGATTACTTTACATTTCGTTCAGTATCACCAAGCCCATGCATCATTCATAGATTTAGAGAATAGAAACTTTAATTCAATAGACAAATATCGGCACCGTTGTAGTGTTACCGTTTTTAGACAAAAACGATTTTCCACTTGTCTAAGCCTTCTGGTAAAACGTGATTCGAGATGTCGCTTTATTTAGAATTACTTAATAAATTGTTAAAGTAGCACATTGTTGCTATGTTATAATTATTGGTTGTCAACAATGTTTTGTTGTGAACCAACTGGCCACTACATGACGCAAACTACAGATTGCAAATAAAATACGGTGGTAATTTTTGCATATTATTGAATTTATTGTTGTTTTATTAAGTTTTATTTTTTAAATGAGCATAACTCATTAACGACTGAACCGGTTTATTTATCAAGCTCTTGACCGTAACAACTTTTCCCTTGGGAAGCTATAATAAACCCATCGCAAACTCGGAAGAAGCCAAGCAAAGTGCGGTTGCACAGGTGACATAAATACATGATAATATACTAGCAGACCCGGCTAGACGTCGTCCGGCACTTTCTTGCGTCCTTGTCCGTACAGTTGATGCCCGCAGCTGCGCCAGCATGGACGTAGAATGAATGTTATCTTCTTTTTTATCAATCGATGTCAATTTCAATCCCGATCTTGTTTCCGATTCCTATCCTAGTCACACTTTAGGCTCTGATCCCGTCCCCACACTCGTTTCAGCCCCAGTGCCATTCTCAATTTCGGTTCCGATCTCACTTTCGATTCTGATTCTGGTCCCTTTTTCGTTTTTGTTCCCCGTTCAGCTTTCAGTTCCGATTCCGATATTAGTCCCAGTACTGATTTGAATTTTATTTCAAAATTCATATTTTAATATTAAGTCAAATTTAATATTTAAATAAAAAAATAAGCTATGTTACTAGGGAACAAAATAGGTTTCTGAATTAAAGAATTAATAAAATAGTCTTAGGAATATAAATTCATGGATGAAGTGGGGGATAAATGTTAGCAACTTAATTTACTCAACCATAAACCTATTAGTGAAAGGATTTTAGAATCGGTTCATTAGTTCAGGTTAGTAGTACAAATATGCGGTTGAAACGAGATAAATGCTAGTTTTTTGACATTTTAGAAAAAAAAAAATAAAAAGTAAAAACGGTGTTTCCTTATTTTGCTATTGTTTCTCTGTCCACCAAAATGAGTGAATCTAATGCAGAAATTCTATACATTTTGAAGTTTTATCACAAAAAAATTTTTTCGAGACACAAGCAGCGAAAAAAATGGTGACGTTTATGAATCTAATATAGTGTCGGTAAGAGTAGCACAAAACTGGTTGAAACGTTTTTATCCGGTAATTTTGATGTCAAAGATGAACCTCGCTCTGGTCGACCTGTTACGGATAAAGTTGATGTCATTTTGGAAAAGCAGAGCAATATCAGCACATTAGTTCTTACGACACAGCTGAAGAGCTGCGATTAACTACAAAACAGTTTTGACCCATTTGAAAAAAGATGAATATACAATAAAGCTCGATACTTGGGTCCCACACGAGCTCACTGAAAGAAATGTAATGAATCGTGTACTCATTTGCGATTCTCTATTGAAACGTAATGAAACTGAACCGCTTTTGAAAAGATTGATCACTGGAGATGATAAATGGATTACCTACAAGAACGTACGAAAAAGCTCGTAGTCAAAAGACAAGTAAGGTTTAGAGACTACAGCGAAACTCGGATTGACTCGCAATAAGTTCATGCTAAACGAATAAAACTGCTTTAAAGTAATAACTATTATTTATGATACATATTAAATTTTATATAAGTAAAAAGTTATACGAACACGATAATGCTTATTCAAAGGATTTTTACAAAGGTATTTTTTCCATTAATATTATATTTAATAGTTTTTCAACAAATGCTTTCACAACAGTTAAGTTATTTCGTGAAATTAACAAAACTATCGCACGAACTTATGGAATTGTATGAAAATGACATTCTTTGAAATATACACTAAGTTGTATAAATAAATTCGGTTCATCATACGTAGCCGAAAAATAGTTCACTATCAAAAATAGTATCAAGATGTCGTATTAAATAAATGTTATAGCACATTAATTCGTAGTACGAACTATACCACGTCCGCTAAACCACTATACTATTCTGAAATTATGGCGTTTAGACATTAAAGCTTATAGTGAAAAGTCTTATTGGAGTTGTGCAATTGTAGTTTTTTTTTTACACAAATGCACTCTTTAAGGTCACCCCGTAAGGGTCACGAACCTGCGACTGGAATGATTTATTTCTCACTGAAAGTTCTACGCTGTTAACGCGCTTTGGTGCTGCGAACGATTGTCACGTTTGAAGGTTCCACCGATGGTCTGTTCTTTGCCGAACTTTGATGCTGAAACACTGCTGTAATTTGTCGAAGAAAATTATAGTCTTCACGCGATCGTAGTAGCCATTAGTCTGATTAAGTACGTGAAGTAGTATCTCTCTAAAATTCTTTAGTCTTCAATTCGCGTGTCGTTTTAAATTCTTTCTCAATATATTTTAATAATAGGCAGCGGCGAAGGAATTAATTAAAAAAGACAAATTAAGGTATTGATATTGAAATTTGTGGAAAAACATTCAAGTGTAAGAAATACGAAGTCTTTACGACGTATAAAAACATTTGTGCGATAGATCGATATTATCGTGAGCAGATCGGCAAATAATTAAATGTAACGATCGGCCCTAAAGGGCGGTCGACTGACTTTGGCTCTTTTAGGACACTCAGCGCCAAATGAAGATCAAACAAAAGCATCAATGTGATTTAATGTGCAAGTTAAACGACGAAGTTTAATGTGACGACGACTGTGACCGATATAAAAAAAAATATACACTACTAGCTTTTGGCCGTGGCTCCGCCCGCGTAGACATAAATTGGATAGGAATTACGCAAATCCGTTCTCACTGAGCGTCTAGTACGTCCCGAAAAGAGTACTCGTAGCTATGCCAAATTTCAAGTTAATCGGGCCTACAGTTTTGGAAATTTCGTAACAAGTCAGTCAGTAATATTTTTATATATGTATATATAGATAGACAATTATTTCATGACCAAATATTCTATGTAAGCCAATTAACTATACACGACGAAATAGAATGAAAAAATAAAATCAATCAAATAAACGGCGAACTGTAAGCCATAAAAGAATGTCCTTCGCTATCTCTTTTTTGCGAAATAAAATAAAATACATGTTAAACTGAACATTTCTTTCATACAAAGTTTTTGATATAAGTTTCCTAACGCTCTCTCTATCTATATAATTGGCACTTTAAACGTTGTGTACTTGAGTATTTAGAAATAATCGCCTCGTTGATTAAATAAAAATCATATATATTAAATAATGAAAAAATATATATTAATGAAATAGTAGTCAAGTACCCAGTTGTAATAAACCTAATTCTATATAGGTAGATGCGATAAAGTTGTCACGATAATCTTAAACCACTAACCTAACACGGATATCGTTCATCAGAAGATTTTTAGTTTTTTCACCTTCCTGTTCAGGGAAGTTCCCTTTTTTATGATCAGACTTTTGTGGTTATACGCTTTCGTCAAAACCTTGAAAACGGTTTTGTGATGTTTCGTCGCCCGATCTTAAGCTCAAACTCGCCCCGTTATAATAACGTATCGCTTATTCCGTCTAGTCCGACTGTGGGTTTAGTTGTACACGATTCTAGAAAAATATGCTCCTAGAACGTAGCGGAAGACCATCCCCTTAACAATTTCCATTGATAAAAAAAAAACGACACGAGTACAATACAAAAGATTACACGGTGTGAAAATTGTAAGAAAGTGTCTTTTAAGGTAAGGGAACATACCCATACTACGTGACCCATAATTTGTGATTTTTACCCCCTCCCCCCCTCTCGGTGACCAACCGTAGTATATGACAAAGACCCCCCTGCGCCTCTAGTTTTCACGTAGTAATTTACAAATATGATTTTAAGTCTTTTTTTCGCTAACAGAAAATTAAAATATTCAAGGAGAAAAACTCATGTAAAATATTGTAACAGGTAGTTGCCACCTGTGTGTTTAGCGTTGGACCCCCTCATGAACTGGTCACGTAGTATGGGTATGTTCCTAAGTGATTTCACAGAAAAGTGATTTCGATTATTTTTTATACTTTTATACAATTAAGCAGATAATGTATTAATTTTAAAGATCACGATAGTTAGCGATGACATTACACCAATTACAAGAATTCAATTGCAACGAATCGACTCGAGCTGATCGTGCACGTATTAAATAATTAAGCAAAAGTACCTCGACGTCAATTAAAATAAATGTCATCATCAACGAAGTTTTAATATGAAACGCAAATAGCTTCAATAAACTTAGTTACGTTTTATGTTTGCTAATTGTAAGGAACTTTGTAAATTAACACTCGCGATGTGTTTTCGTATATTTTTTTTTGGTACCACTAAAATATAATTAATACCAACGGGTTCGCGTGATCGAGTCCTCTTTAAGTGTTTAATTATGTTAATATATAAAAAAGTCGACGTTTCCTCAGTGCCAGTAACGGCGCACGTAAAATAAATTTGAGTTATTATGTGTATGGCAAGTACTTCGAATACCATACATGCGTACCTTAATTATTCTCACTTATGCGAGGGCGTACGGTACCTTTTTTAACCGGTTCCGAAAATGAGAAAAGGTTATCAATTCGATTGTATGTTTCGTGTCGACCGTATTCGGTTCACGGACATTCAGGCCGATGGGATATGAAAGTGTTGGAAAATTGTCGTATTAGAGAATTTCTCTCCCTAGTGTAAACCGATTTCGATGATTTATTCCTTTTAATCGAACAGGGTGCTCTCGCATCGCCGTGTCCGTATTGGACCTTAAGACCCGTCGCTGTGGTGTGCCTTTCGCTCTCGCCACAAGGATTGTAATTTTAGTTGAGGCTTTCGGCCTCGTAAGCCTGAACTAAAAATACAATGTTAAGGCCCACGAGCTGGCTCGGTGTGCGGGGCTGATGACAAGCGCCGACGCCGATGTAGTGGCGACGGCTTCAGGGTCGGATTGGGCCGAAGGGCCCGTGTGTTGTTATGAATTTAAAGGCCTCCCTGAATCCTTCGATAAGGGTAGATGAGATACAAAATTTTAGTGGTTTAATTCCAAATGTAAGTCGAATGTCGCAAAGTTGATCAAAATCGGTCGATTCGTTCAAAAGTTGCCGCCGTCCAAAAATTTCCAAAAAAAGTGCTTTTTCAAATTAACTTTCCAATTTTTGACATGTCAATTTTAATACGTGTATGATTTCATACATCGAAAAAAGTACCTCAAAATCGGTTATTTCTTTAAAATATATGGCCTTGAAAATTTTTTAAACACGTCTTTTTAAAATAACTATAAAATTTTTTGATAGAGCAATAGTCTTAAAGAGACACCATTTTTGTACTAAAAAACGGCATTGAATTCCACAATTTAACTATATTGTTATAGTATGTAAATACTGTAATGTCAAAAAACAAAAAAAAAGCTCATTATCCTTTTTGAACTCAGTAATGTACAAGAGTGTCACATCTCTGAGCTAAACAGCGGGAAGCTTCAGGGATGGTCTCTTCATCAACCGCTTTTCGAATCTGTCTATGTCACTTCTCTCTAAGTATGAATGATCTATTTCAGAAGTAGGTCGTAAGTCTGAGGGTAGGTGCGGTCGGGCCCGGCCGGCAAACACCACCTCGACTATACGACCAGTCCGACACTGGACGGCGTCACGTGTTGTTTGAAGCGATACCGAGTGAATGAATTTATTTGACTCGAGTTAGAAACTCGTCGCGAGTCTCCCGTGTTCAGGGTTCGAGCCCCGTACTTTCCGGTCCGCTTTGACTACTCCATGAGAATACAACTTTTGACCACCCGGCTATCACAGATCTTACATTAACACTCTTCCATTAGTGAAATGAAAATTTCAATGAGATTGAACTCTGAAAGAATAATCATGTTTCTACTAAATAAATGTTTAGTTACAGTGCAGAATATACAACGTAAGATTTTATGGACGAAAATTTGCGCATGAATTGTTTACAAAATCTGTGAATTTTGATTGATCGGATATTTTTTTATTTCTACGATTGACTCCGTTTACAGATAAAGATGACAATCCTGAAAAGGCAGATACACAGACATAGAAGTTGCGCGATGATTCAGTAGTTTTTTAGCAAAGTCTGATGGAACATCCATTTGCATATGTACACACCCAAACGCTTCAATTCATTACTCTTCTTTTACTGCGCTGTAGTTAAGTAAAAATATATTGTATGTAAATGTTAATACTTTGTGTAATAAAGAAGTAGGAAAATCACAAATATATTTATTTGGAACTTCGTTTTATTTTGCCTGTAATAATCACATAATAACTCTTGGAGAAGAGAGAAGTTTATTTTTGGATATATGTATTTTAGGTATTAGTCAGAAATTAAATTAAATAAAAATTTGAATTCATCATCACATCACACACATAGCACATACATTAAATAAGGATAATATTTAAAAAAATAAAAAATTAATAATATTCCCTATCAAGCAATGTTAAATATTAAGTTTACAAACATCGTTATAGCTTTTGCTGATTTGCACGTAAACTAACCACGTCCAGCACCGTTTTAATACGACAGCCGCGGTAAAGTTCAGTAAATTGTTTTGAAAAAAACTAACTTCTATCGACGACTTCGTCTGCACGGACACTAAATAAATTGTATCTAATAAATAGTGTTTCGATTTCAGTCCGACTCTTTACTACTCTTAATCCTGACTTCGCTCCCGACCACGGTCTCGACTTCGTTCCCGGATTTGTCATAGACAAGTAGAACTAGGATAATTTACCCATTTTTGTATTATCCATGGAGATTACTAAAATTTTGTCCAAAATATCGGGATAAAAAATTTCACATACACATATATCTCTATTGCATAAAATATGTGTTAGTATAAAATTTATGGAAATAGATTTAATACTTAATCTGATTAGTCGGAACAAAAATGTCGCTGGAATAAGCAAATAAAGATAGTCACTATTACATTCATCATGTAAATATGAAATACAATAGTTCCTTACTAACGGCTCAGTGTACGATTCACTACAACGGATGCATTGTATTATAGTATTATTTCTTCACTAAAATATTGAAACATAAGCAGTCTATACACACATAGCCATAGATAATTTTCTTTGATGTTGTCAAGTTTTTACCTAACGTGAGCGCCCGCGTTCAGGATCACCGACGACATTTTGGCGATGGCGCGGCCGAGCACGGCGAGCATCGCGGCCAGAAATATCATACAGCAGTTTCACAGGTAAATGCCTTGCTACTTTTTTTTTTATTCGTAAATATACGATAATATTCATTCCTCTTACGTTTATTTTTTTAATTTGAGAAAAAAAATATGTTTATGCTTTTAATAGTCTTTTAGATTCGTGGCTTTTAGATTCCTGTCTGTCGATTTGATCCAAATTAGACTCGTGGTAATAATTCGTCACAATGACATTTTTACATTGAACGTTTATGATGCGTTTATTATCAGGCGAATGGAGTTGAAAGATTCAGTAATGTTGTTTTTTTCTTATTTGCTTGAATTGATATTACATTTGATTAATAGCTGATCGTTATACCGCGGTTTAACCTTGTATTTATCTTATTTCGTTATAGTAATAACAAAGAACAGTCGTGTAAAGTCAATATTTTTCAGATAGTCTTGTATCTGAATTAAATCAAATCAAATCAAAAATATATTTATTTCGTAGTTGAATAGAATTACACTTGAAATACGTCATTATTCAATTCTTTTGACATTAATATCGCCATTGCCGTAATACAGAGTAATAAATTTAAATACTCAAAACCCGAAACAGTTCTTAAATTTTTGTTAGACCTATTTACGATATTATGAATAAACATCAATAGTAAACAATTATAAATTCAAATACAATAATAAATTTATATGATTGGCTTTCACATTTTTATCTCAATAGGAAATATACAAGTGCAGTTCGCGGTGTGTCTTTTTAATTACATATTACTAATTTATTTGCATTTATTATTTAAAAGCCATTTAATCAATTGTATATAACTTAACAAATGTCTAATCAAAATTACAGTAGTTGGATGATCGTTAATAAAAACTCGCAATCAACCCACCGATTTCAATTTCTAAGCTATTTGGTATAGATAACCAAATTATTATATTGTATTTGAACAAATTATTAGTGATAATTTCAAATTCGTATCTGTGTCTCATCCATATTTGTATTATGTATATGATAAAATTCTTGGGAACTTGGATAACAAGAAATACGTAGATGATTACTCTTCAAAGTCATAACGTATCGTTGGTAATTATATCCAACTTCTTCAGGTGATCTATAACAATAAATCATTACATTACATTTTCCTTTTAGGGTTCCGAGTCAAAAAGCCAAAAACGGAACGATTATACTTTCGTCATGTCCGTCCGTCCGTCCGTATGTCACAGGTATTTTATTCAAATACTAAAGACGTGTATTGATGAAATTTATAATATAGGTGTCTTGTATAAGCCTACTTAGTTTGGTGTTAAACGACAAAATAATTATTTCTAGTAGGGCATATCATAAATGTAGAAGCCGAATAATTTTTTCAGCAAACATCAACGAGTGGCATATACTTCGAGAGTTCTTTTAAAACATTTAAAGGTTTCTAAGCAACTTTTATGATTATAACTAATTTTGAAAATAATCGCGCAAAATTTGCGAGAATTATATCCACCCTCTATTTTCTAAACCTTTCTAAATAGTTTCAATGAAAATTATTTTTAACATGGTCGGATCTACTGCTTTTGAGTTAATGCTGAAAAACAGTGCTTCTCAACAAAAGGACGCAAGTGCTATAAAGATACGCTATTTTGCTGATACTTTAGTTTAGTGGTTTAATAATAATAGTCGACATGTCTACTTGTTTTCTAGTTATAGACGATTCTTATAACTTATTCTGTGCGGGAAAGTGTAACAACGTACTTTTTCATCTCTAGTGCATTTCTTTGTAATAATGGCTTAGAACCTATAGTGAGCATGGTCCGACATGTTCTTGTCCAAGTTTTTAACATAAAACAAGAGTAAAACCAAACAATGTCTGAATGCTTACATTTGAGATCATATACTCTGAAATATTTCGGTGTATATTAAACAAGTCATGTGACTTATGAAACCATTTGTCTTATGTGATGTCATAATTTATTGTTATAGATGACCTGAAAAAGTTCGAAATAAATACCAACGAAACGTTTTGGCTTATAAAAAGTAAACATCTACGTATTTCTTATTTTTTCAAATTCAAATTTTTTTCAAATTCAAAATATCTTTATTTCATAGGTTACAAAATAACACTTGAAATACGTCATCATTTTGTGAATTTACACTTTACTGCTCGTTCGGAAGGCAGTTTTCAAGAAGAACGAGCAAGAAACTTAAGGGTAGCTCTTTCTAATTTGCACATACATAACCAAAACAAATACAAAACAAATTAGGAATGACACAGCCCGGTAAGAGGTCGAGCCGCTTATGTCCATTGATTTTTCTTCTAAATATTCAGAAATTGCATAGTACCCTTTTTACTGAGTGATTGTTTAATAACTCTTAAATTTATGTAGGGGTAAATCTTGTATATCTACAGGAACCTTATTGAATAGCACACAGAGCCCTCTGAATGAATTTGAGACTTTACTTAGTCGACTAACATGTGAATTCAGTTTATTTTATTTCTGGTATTGAGATTATGTCGACTACTATTTCTTTTAAACATTTCTAAATTTTTTTACATATAATAAATTTTCATAAATGAATTGAGATGCCAGGGTTAAAATTCCAATTTCCTTAAACTTATTTCTAAGGGATGTACGAGGTCCGAGCTTGTAAATTGCGCGAACGGCCCGCTTCTGCAGCACGAAAATTTTCTGAATATCCGGGCGTTTCCCAGAGCAAGATACCATACGACATTAGACTATGGAAACAGCCAAAATAAACCAATCTGGCAGTTTCGACATCCGATAAATTTCTCATTTTTTTGACAGCATAGGCGGCAGAGCTAAGCCTTTTCGCCAACTTACTTATATGAGGACCCCATTGAAGCCTGTCATCTAAAGTAATTCCTAGGAACACTGTAGAATTAACAAACTCCAATTCTTTGTTGCGTACTGAAATAGTTCCAGATCCATGTCTTACATTTGGAGTGAGAATCTTATACATTTTGTTTTCATTTCATTAAAGTAAGTTATTTGCAGTAAACCATTTCTCTACCTTAGAGATAGCATTGTTCACATCGTCATAAGTAGGCTGTTGTCTTTTAACTTTGAATAACAAAGTATCATCTGCAAACAATACTATCTCATGAGCATCCTTAACAAGGCTAGGCAAATCATTTATGTAGACTAAAGAAAGGGACCAAGAATTGATCCCTGCGGTACACCCATGTGAACTATGGATCCAGACGATTTCTTACCATTGACATCAACCCTCTGAACCCTGTTACTCAAATACGACTTCAGAAGGTCGAGTGCCCGGCCTGTTACTCCATAGTGACGTAGTTTCCGATCAGAGTTTCATGATGAACACAATCAAAAGCCTTGGAGAGATCGCAAAAATATGCTAATTGCATCTCGCGAATCTTCCCAGGCTCCAAAAATATGTTGCACAAGCTCAACGCCAGCATCGATTGTTGAGCGACCCCGAGTAAAACCGAATTGTTTATTTGACATTAATTTATTGGTATAAAAATGTGCTAACAACTGCTTTAGGATTAATTTTTCGAATATTTTGCTAAGTGACGGTAGTATAGATATGGGTCTAAAGTTATTGGGGCTTGATGCACTACCGCCTTTAAATAATGGAATTACTTTACTATCTTTCATCAAATCGGAAAACACGCCATCATCTAAACACTTATTAAAGATTAACGCCAAATGCGGCGCAATATAATCTATAATTGAGTTTACAATTATAATAGAAAGACCATGAATGTCAGCAGTTCTCTTCATGTCTAGAGATTTAAATGTTTTGATAACTTCTTTAGAACTAACATGTTTAAATTTAAATTCCAAATTAATATCACAAATCGAACTATTATTCCTCAGTAATGATTCGGCAAGAGCGGGAGATGAGTTAAGAGAACTCGTAGTGAAAACAGGAATGTCAGTAAAGAACGTTTCAAAGGCCTTAGCAACCTCCGTGTCTTCATTCAAGGTTTGTCATCTAACTTAAGTTTAAAGTCAATAACTCGGCTCCTAATTTTTCCAGTCTCGTTCTTTATGACACCCAAAGTCGTTTTCATAACATTATTACTGTTTTTATTTTACTATTTATGTGTTTGGCTTTAGCCAGATGCAAACACGTTTAAAATTTTTGAGTATTTTGTTATATATTTGGCAAACTCTCGCTATTATTAAAAGTCCTCTCGTCATAAAGCTCATACAGTCTTCTACTTTTATAAATTCCCACTGTTGCCCAATCGCTAAATGACAATTTTTTATTTATTTTAACATTTTTCACTTTAAATACATTATCATATTCCATTTTTATCATGTTAAACATTAAATTATACATCTTATTGGAATCATTTATACATCTTATTGGAATCATATCCATGTATTCAAGAAATTTTCACCATGCAGATAATTTCAATGTTACAGAAGCGATGTGTTGTTCCAGCTGGAACATCAGAACAATGATGATAAACCTGCAGTGCGCAGGCGACACGCCAGCTGCAGGCCGCCATGACCAAGCTCCGCTTCACCTACGACCAGCCGTCTTCATGGCTAACGACAGTCGGTGTTTGTTGATTGTCCTCACCTTTAGTCGCTGAAACCATCGACGTGTCTTTATACACATCGACACGAGCCTGTTTTGATCAATGCTCAAGTTGTGCGGAATCCAACGCGAACAAATTTGTTTTCAGCCATTCATCGTGTAATATCTCATGTATGCTCGTCATTCTTATGCCTAAGGACGCTTTTATCTTGCGATATGTAACATGATGATCTTGGATTATTTATATCCACAGAGCATCGTCATTTTGTGGTACAACAACCGATCCTTCTTCAAATTCGTCCGTGAGCATAGACCATACGATTAAACTCACTAAACCAATGATACATGATAGTTATCGATGGTGCTTCATCCTCAAAGGTCGAAATTGAGTTGATCGATGCACTGTTTTGAGTCAGTCTGCTCCGAAAATCGTAATAAATACTCGCACTAAAATTTTCACAGAGTTAAATCGATGGTGATAAAGACACGCAGATTTCAAAATAACACCACGATGGTAAAACAATTGACAGTGACATGAAACTAACTGTATTCTACAGTCAAAGAGAGTTCTATTTTTAAATGTTGTAATTACTTTTTAATTATCGTTCTGTATGTGGCCAGTTCCAGATACATAAATAGCAACCCTCATAAGATTGCTATCGTCAGACAGAATGCGAATCATTAATAAACCATATAAATAAATAAACTATAGGACAATAATAATAATTAATTTCCTCGAACAAATATACCAAATATTTTACAATTGGTCATGATATGATCTTATTGACATCTATTTACTAATGTAATATTCAGTACACTAGTGATTGTAGTTTAAATTTCGACATAAAATTTATTGGTATCGGAAAAGCTCTCTAATAAGCGCCATCTGTTATGGAATAGTAGTGCGGTAGCTTAATACGACTCTTTAGTTACGAACTCAGCCCTCTACCAATATGTTCTTAACTTAAATCAAATGAAATAACTAGCTCTGTGCCTCGTAGAGCACAGCACATCGCTCCCCGACGTTGTCATCACATTGACGCGAAGGTAAATCTTAACAGAGAGATAATTATAATTTAGCACATCATTCAATTCGAGGATAACATTAGCCTGTCAAAGCAACCATTATTGAAATTCGTAGCATATCACGGTCTTCAATTAACACGCCGTTGTTGTCCAATTGTGTAAATGCATTTCCAGCGATTTAAAACCATACTACAAATATATATTTAAACTGATTTGCCGTGCATTTAATTAGTTTCTAATTTTCCTACAAAATCAATCAAAACCGGAAAGATACTCACGAGTTTACAAGTTTTGGTCGAAATCGACATTTTGGTAGTAACGTAAGATATTTTTATATAGTTGTAATGCAGATGTGAAGTTGAAAGACATGAGTTACTTTTATGGTTACCGTCTCCTAATATGACGACAATTCAATATTTTGACGACAATTTCAGGTTATTATTTAATTTCAGTATACTATTACAACTTCGCGTGGGCGGACTACGGCGAGGCGAGCCTGGGCAGGTTGCTGGACATGGCTAAGGTGCTCGCCTTCGCGCTGCAAAGGGGCAGGATGGCGTCACTGCCACGCAGGTGAGATCTTTGCAGAGTAGAAATGAAGTATGACTCGCTATCAACGCTTTTTGAAGTGAAACTTCAATGCGACTTTCAACAAGGTTGCGTTAAACGTTTGCCTTTACCATGGAGAGGGTATGAAAGCATGTTGCGTTAAACGTTCAACGCTCCTAGGGAGGGAATGAAAGAGACAGAGCGAGTGAATGCGTGGCACTCGTACGCATGCACGTAGTAGGTATACCTGTTTACAGGCCAGCGCGAGCGTTAGCAACGAGTAGCGTCCAATATTCCAACGCAGAGGAGAGAAGAAAGATACACAAGGTAGAAAGTGGGAGAGAGAAGCGGGTGAGTCGGTAGATTTCGTCTTGCATTGTTTTCGCAATTGTAACGTGCGACGAAAAACGCTATTTCTACCCCTTCCTATTTTCATTTGCACATTACTAAGTTTCACTTCTTCCGCGCGGAGGGACTCCACGCACTATTTTTTTTTTAACTTCCCGCTATGAAGGTGAATATTTTTCATAAATTGAAAAAATGCCGTTTTCAGATCGATTTTGAAAATCGAGTTTTGACCATATCTTGACGTTCAAGGGTTGTAACAATTTAATTTCATAATTTTCCGAATGATAGGTATCTGTATATGTGTGATGCATGTATGTGTGTGTGTGTAAACGTTTCATGACTTTGAATAATTTAATCGATTTGCGACATTTGGCTTGATCCACTCAATTTAAACTTCCTGAAACATGAAATGTCAGGTAGATTTTGAGAAACTTAATTTAATTTTAATATTTTTGTAATAAGTTTTGGAATTACTTTACCGAGCAATATTAAAGCTAATCGATCTTTTCCCCAGACAGTTTGCATCGATTTCTAAATTGCATAAAAATCAGTTGATTTGTTTCAGAATATCATTGGAGAAAATTTTTCCAAAAGGGTATTTTACAACATTTGTGAAATCACTCTAGCGATATACTCCCAAACCTGCCCAGATGTGATACTTAAAAAAAGCAACGTCCGTCTTTGCACAATGCGTCAAAATCAGTTTAAGTCATTCCAAGAAAGACTGTTGACGAGAAATCCGTAAAAAGGATATTTACAAAATAACTTGTTAAATACTTGATGGATTAATATTTTACAATACGTAATATTTTCGGTTTAAAAACATGCATCGGATGTCATGCACATCAAAACCAAGAAACGCCTTTGAAAGATATCAGAGTGTCAAGTGCCATCTAGGGTATATTATTGCAACTATTATAACCGAATTTCTTCGAAACAGATGAAAAACAAAGAGCTAGATTTATTAGAGGTCGCCACTAAAAATTGCAATATCTCATCTGTGGAACGGAATCTAATTACTAAAATTATGTTATTATTAATTATACTTGTACGACACCAAATTAGACGACCAATAACTCTAAAGTTAATAAAGCAAAAAAGCTAAATTGATTAATTTTTCACGTGATCGTATTTCCATGTAGTACGACAGTCATTCACACAGTTAAAGACAGACGGAGAAGTTTTCTAAACTATTCTGATGCTTTTATGCGTTTCTATTATATTAAATAATTTTTTGACAGAATCACTTTTCATTAATTTATCCGAAGGTACAATGGTATGCAAATTATCCAATTCTCGTGTGCTACCGAGAAAGCAGGCTACAGAAATATTTGTTGTCGGGAGGCAAAAAAAAAATTTTCGATCGCAAAGCACTCTCAAACAGATCGCATTATGAGTCGTGCGATATCTAAAACCGCAGTACGTCGTACATCGGCCACCTCAAGGAGGTATCGAGAAAAAATTAAAATAAAGTAGCTAGTGGCCTCTTTACTATGAAACGCCATCTTCGAAAGGAATCTTCGTCAAATGCCCCTTAACGACGGCCTGTAGCGATATACATTCACAAACATTGCAAAGGAGTGTGATTGACCCTTTTTTTTCCGCCTTTTTGTCTGACATCGACCGTTAATAGATCGACCATGACCACGGTACAACCTTATTAAATACACGACGTTCACTGGCGTGGTGTTGTACCAGAATTTCCGTCTCACCGTCGATATTCAATAAACACCCTCCCACGATCTTCCTCTACTCCCACGTTGGTCTGATGCGGGGAGCGGAGGCGGCTTACGACCGTGGTCGTGGTCATCGACGTGATGACCACGACCACGACCGATGTCTTAATAATTTAAGTTAATAATTCACCGTATGGTTTCCCATGGTCGGGATAGAACCCAGTACTTCCTAGTTCGGAGGTGCCGCACTTGGCCACTGAGCTGTCAGTCGCTCTATCGATATGCTAGATATGCGGTTTCTCGGGTCGTTCCCAAAAAGGTTCGGCGCTATGGCGTATTAAAAAACAATAATGCATCGGGTGGATCGTGCACATCGGCCTGCAGTAAGACTTGCTTTCCATTGATGAAAATATTTTTTAAGTCTACTTTAGAAAATTACAAAACTACTTTATAAATTTTTACATGTCAAAGTAGATTTTTAATTACAACTACTTATAATTATATATATAAATACTTTCAAAAATTTTACTCAAATCCATAAAACAAATCGCTTTCATCACATTCTCTTCCTTAAATATTTAAATAATAAATGTACTTATATTTATTTCTTATGTGTACATTTGTATGTCGATAATCTTTATTCTTGTACAATTACAAAATTATAAAATATGACAATCACCGTTGTGTTTCAATTTACGCCTAGCGAAGCGGACGGGGAAACATCTGTAGAAGCAACAATAAGTCAAATGATTTTCTAAATGAAATGAATAATATAAATTAAAATGTAAAAAGCTGTAGTTGAACAATGTTTAGCTTTTGGCGCTGGTCCACCCGGATACGGAATGTCATGATAATATGTGAACATAGGTTTTTGAAGTTACCTACGTTCTGAAAAATTAAAACAGTGGCACTCCGAGAGTGGCGACAGAAGTGAAAACTTGAGCGATTTGTGTGTATTTTTTTACTCGCCCTGAAATATTTTGTTATGAAGAAAATACTTTTAAATGAAGTATTTTTTTATTCATTATTATAAACTACGATAAAAATTAAATTACAATTTTCATTTAATGCGCTATTGTACATGAAAAATAATACATAACATTTTACATACAAAAATGCAATCTGTTGCTTAAAACGTAAATTTACAAATACCATACGAAAAGTTTCGACATGAATATATATCTATGTTGTACACGATATATGTTTATATTGTATATAGTTATTTTATTAATGTAATTCAACACAAACTCAACTCTCGTGTAAACTTCGTATAAACGGGGCCAATATATGTGGATATCTATATACAGAGGTGTCGATTACGGTAACGGTTACAGTGTCGCGAGTTCAATGGTTTTTCCCATCTCAAAACATGCCAACATGCATGTGTATCTATGTACGTACATACGCAATATATGTACATATATACAGAGGTGTCGATTACGGTAACGGTAACAGTGTCGCGAGTTCAATGGTTTTCCCATCTCAAAACATGCCAACATGCATGTGTATCTATGTACGGCCACATACACAATATATGCACATATATACAGAGGTGTCAATTACGGTAACGGTAACAGCGTCGCGAGTTCAATGGTTTCCCATCTCAAAAATGCCAACATGCATGTGTATCTATGTACGTACATACACAATATATGCACATATATACAGGTGTCATTACGGTAACAGTAAGGCGTCGCGAGTTCAATGGTTTTCCATCTCAAAACGTGCCAATGCATGTGTATCTACGTACATACATACACAATATATGTACATATATACAGAGGTGTCGGTTACGGTAACGGTAACAGTGTCGCGAGTTCAATGGTTTTCCCATCTCAAAAATGCCAACATGCATGTGTATCTATGTACGTACATACACATATATGCACATATATACAGAGGTGTCAATTACGGTAACAGTAACAGTGCGTTGCGAGTTCAATGGTTTTCCCATCTCAAAAATGCCAACATGCATATTATCTATGTACGCATACACAATATATGTACATATATACAGAGGTGTCGGTTACGGTAACGGTAACAGTGTCGCGAGTTCAATGGTTTCCCATCTCAAAAATGCCAACATGCATGTGTATCTATGTACATACATACACAATATATGTACATATATACAGAGGTGTCGATTACGGTAACGGTAACAGTGTCGCGAGTTCAATGGTTTTTCCCATCTCAAAATGCATACCAACATGCATGTGTATCTATGTACGTACATACACAATATATGTACATATATACAGAGGTGTCGGTTACGGTAACAGTAACAGTGTCGCGAGTTCAATGGTTTCCCATCTCAAAACGTGCCAACATGCATGTATCTACATACGTACATACACAATATATGCACATATATACAGAGGTGTCGGTTACGGTAACGGTAACAGTGTCGCGAGTTCAATGGTTTTCCATCTCAAAAATGCCAACATGCATGTGTATCTATGTACGTACATACACAATATATGTACATATATACAGAGGTGTCGGTTACGGTAACAGTAACAGTGTCGCGAGTTCAATGGTTTTCCCATCTCAAAATGCCAACATGCATGTGTATCTATGTACGTACATACACAATATATGCACATATACAGAGGTGTCAATTACGGTAACGGTAACAGTGTCGCGAGTTCAATGGTTTTCCCATCTCAAAAATGCCAACATGCATGTGTATCTACGTACATACATACACAATATATGTACATATATACAGAGGTGTCGGTTACGGTAACGGCAGTGTCGCGAGTTCAATGGTTTTCCCATCTCAAAAATGCCAACATGCATGTATCTATGTACGTACATACACAATATATGTACATATTTACAGAGGTGTCGGTTACGGTAACGGTAACAGTGTCGCGAGTTCAATGGTTTTTCCCATCTCAAACATGCCAACATGCATAATGCATATGTACATTACATACACAATATGTACACATATATACAGAGGTGTCGGTTACGGTAACGGTAACAGTGTTGCGAGAGTTCAATGGTTTTCCCATCTCAAAACGTGCCAACATGCATGTGTATCTACGTACGTACATACACAATATATGTACATATATATACAGAGGTGTCAATTACGGTAACGGTAACAGTGTCGCGAGTTCAATGGTTTCCCATCTCAAAACGTGCCAACATGCATGTGTATCTATGTACGCACATACACAATATATAATACATATACAGAGGTGTCAATTACGGTAACGGTAACAGTGTCGCGAGTTCAATGGTTTTCCCATCTCAAAACATGCCAACATGCATGTGTATCTATGTACGCACATACAATATATGTACATATATACAGAGGTGTCAATTACGGTAACAACAGTGTCGCGAGTTCAATGGTTTGTCCCATCTCAAAAATGCCAACATGCATGTGTATCTATGTACGTACATACACAATATATGTACATATATACAGAGGTGTCAATTACGGTAACGGTAACAGTGTCGCGAGTTCAATGGTTTTTCCCATCTCAAAACGTGCCAACATGCATGTGTATCTACGTACACATACACAATATATGTACATATATACAGAGGTGTCAATCACGGTAACGGTAACAGTGTCGCGAGTTCAATGGTTTTTCCCATCTCAAAACATGCCAACATGCATGTGTATCTATGTACGTACATACACAATATATGTACATATATACAGAGGTGTCAATTACGGTAACGGTAAGAGTGTCGCGAGTTCAATGGTTTGTCCCATCTCAAAACATGCCAACATGCATGTGTATCTACGTACGTACATACACAATATATGTACATATATACAGAGGTGTCAATTACGGTAACGGTAAGAGTGTCGCGAGTTCAATGGTTTTTCCCATCTCAAAACATGCCAACATGCATGTGTATCTACGTACGTACATACACAATATATGTACATATATACAGAGGTGTCAATCACGGTAACGGTAACAGTGTCGCGAGTTCAATGGTTTTCCCATCTCAAAAATGCAACATGCATGTGTATCTATACTTACGCACATACACAATATATGTACATATATATATACAGAGGTGTCAATCACGGTAACGGTAAGAGTGTCGCGAGTTCAATGGTTTTTCCCATCTCAAAACATGCCAACATGCATGTGTATCTACGTACGCACATACACAATATATGTACATATATACAGAGGTGTCAATTACGGTAACGGTAAGAGTGTCGCGAGTTCAATGGTTTTCCCATCTCAAAAATGCCAACATGCATGTGTATCTATGCACGTACATACACAATATGTACATATATACAGAGGTGTCAATCACGGTAACGGTAAGAGTGTCGCGAGTTCAATGGTTTGTCCCATCTCAAAACATGCCAACATGCATGTGTATCTATGTACGTACATACGCAATATATGTACATATATACAGAGGTGTCGATTACGGTAACGGTAACAGTGTCGCGAGTTCAATGATTTTTCTCCATTTCAAAAATGCCCAATGCGCCTAAAGAAGCTTACACTTCAACATTTCTAAAAATCCTATTCGAATACGGACAATAGCTTTTGTCTCCCACGCATGTAAACAAACACACGAACAGGCGAACAGAAAAATAAGGATTCTAAAAATTTTGTTTTTGTTTCTTTTAATCCATATTCATTCTAAGTTGGTAATTAATATTGTTTACGATTGTTTCCGAACCGTAAATTATAATTCAATTGCGCGCTATTTGAATTTTATATTCGTTGATTATTCGACGAACAACCGACAAAAGATCACGCATTAACTCGCCACCCTCCGATCAGGAAGGCCGGTTCGAAATGTTATCTCTATTTACCGACTTAATTTTGACTCTTTTTCAGACGTTTTTGTATTTGATTTTATTTTTAATTATATCAATACTCGCGCTAAAACTATGGCTCGAACCGTGGAAGGGCGTGTGCAGATGTCGCAGTCAGCTGAAGGGCAAAGTCGTTCTAGTGACCGGTGGAAATACGGGCATAGGTTTGGAGACGGCGAGGGATTTAGCCAGAAGGGGTGCTCGAGTAATCATCGCGTCTAGGAATACTGAAAAATCGAAAGTGGCCGTGGAGGACATCATAGCGACGACGGGAAACGAGAAAGTGGAGTTTAAGTATCTGGATCTGTCGAGCTTCGAGAGCGTCAGGAGGTTCGTCGACGAGTTCAATAGGAGTGAAAGTGTTCTAGACGTCCTAGTGAATAATGCGGGATGCGCTGGCCTGAAAAGGAAAGTGACGAGGGACGGCATCGACTTGGTGATGCAAATAAACTATTTAGGACCTTTCCTGTTGACCAATCTGCTCCTGGACAAATTGATAAATTCGAAACCGAGCAGGATAGTTATAGTGTCTTCGTATGCGCACTATTTCGCCAAACTCGACACTGACGATTTGGCGGGCCTAAAAACCAAAGGCTATTGGACTACATACGCTAATAGCAAACTGTGCAATGTTCTTTGGGCCAAAGCCCTGTCGAAAAAGCTTCCCGCGGGAGTGATAGCCAACGCCCTGCATCCGGGTGTCGTGAAGACCGAGATTTGGAACAAGGTACCGGCCGTATTCAGGACTGTAATACTTTCCATCATAGACTTGATGTTCAAGACCTCGGCGGAAGGCGCACAGACGAGTATACATTTGGCCGTTGCCAATGAACTATGCAATTCTTCAGGGTTGTTTTATGCCGACTGCAAACCTATCAACCCATCTGCAGCAGCTAATGATACAAAACTAATCGAAACGGTTTGGGAGAGGAGTATCCAGTTAACTAAATCCGATGTTCAGATTAACTTATAGTAGCCAGTGAAGATAACCGAGTACATCTAAAGGTGGAAATTCTAGTTTGTTGTACAAAAAAAGAAAAAAAAAAAAAGCGTAACAGTTACTTAACAAAATATTTAAAAAAGTGATTAGTGATCAAACTTCGAAAGAAATAGCTTTAAATTCAGGCATGTCTGTCAATGGTACCTGTTTCCTGGATATTTACCCATTTCTTGGCCATAAGTGTATCTTACCTGAGATGATCTTGTTATAAAATATAATATGAAATGAGAATAAAATGGAAATTAATCATAGTTAATGGTGACAGTATTATTAACTTTCTTTGGAACTTTATACAAGACAATAAATAAAACAAGCATACGACGAAGTTTTTCTGTCTGCATGGTTTGTGGTGCGTTAGGTTATAAAAAGGCATAAAAATGATAATAAAAGACTTAGTATTTCAGCTTAAACAAATACGTTATTTGATTATTGAATCATGATATTGTTACAGACATTTGTTTGCATAAGTCTTGAGAAAAAGTCGTCACGCCACGTCGGTAACTTTACAGACAAAGGCTTAGCGGTTCGAGTTGAGGCAGAAATCTTAAAATTTTCATAGTGTAGACTAAAGTTATAACTTAAAATGTTTCCTAATACAGTATGCAAACTAAATTTCATTGCGATGTTTCGGTGTAACTGCTTTTGGTTGTTGTGATTTTAAAGAATAAATATTTTACAGTCCAAAATTTTATCGTTATTTATTTAGCTGTACAGGTTGTAAATGTAGGTTTTGCGTACTATATTTACAAAACATTACATGGAATATTGTTTGCGAGAGTGCGGTTTCACTGTTTGTTTTTTAGGGTTCCATAGTCAACTAAGAACCCTTAGTTTCGTCATGCCCCTTTATCCGTCTGGCTTAGTTCGGAGACTCTTAGTACTAGATCGCTGTGTTTTAGTATGGGTAAACATATTAATCACCTCAACAAAGTGGTAGGATAAAACCATAAAAAAGAGTTTTTTTTTATAGGTTACCTCCCCTTCACACAGTGGGGATGATTTGTTTTGCTCGTCTATTTCACGGCGTTTAGCATCGTCGGATTGTTCATTCAAAAACATTGCGGGTCTGTGGTAACGGTTTTTCGATTTATATCTTCGAAATCGAAAGCGAAATCTTCATGTTTAAAGAGCTAATCTTTTTTAGAGTCAAATGTCCTTCCCCCTTTCCCAGTAAACGGTTATTCTTGGATATGTGAAAAAATTCACGACATTAGTATGTATAACGAGGTTAAAAGGAAAACTATGACAGTTAAATAGGCTTTACAAGTTAGGGAATAATATTTGACCAACTTGTGAAATGTACTTGGGGACTTAAAAAGTAAAATTTTATTTAAATTGAAAATCACTTAGATGATATTGTTTGTTGTGTAAAATAGCTAGCATGTATAAGTTTATAAATCATATAAAATTATGGGATGTAAAATCATAATATCCTAACACCCGTCTTATGTGTTTAGCTTAACTTAATTAGACGTTAATTAATAGGTTCAATTATATTAAACTTGATTAATAGGTTCACAGTATCAAATAAAAGGCCCCCTTCGAAGTCAGCATAGTGTGACGTGCAACTGCGGAACCATAGACCGCACGTGACGCCATACACTTGACAATTTTTTTATAATTCGGCATAGCGACCCCTACAGAGAGTATACGTGTTTCGGCATGACGTTCCAATGGAATATAGTTTACAATCAATAGACTAAAACGTCTTCTTAATCTGTTGATTTCAATATACTTATATTTGAACCGATAAGCATCTGTGTAATTAATAGATTTAAAAAATTGTTGTTTACATTGATGTACTTATTCACTACAAACACAAAGTAAATTGTTAATAGCGACTTGATTGGTGCGGCCTTCAACTTGCCGGTAACTCATAAATTAATGTTATTATTGACAAATTGACAGCGAGAAATCGGGCCTGATTTGTTAAATTAATTTATAAAAAATTAAAGATGTTAGCCTTCAAAGTATGTTACGTTTACCATAGGCAACGATCAAGAAAAATAAGTTATACAAATCGTTTCATTTCATTTTTTAAAGTAATAATTGTACCGACGACGTTTTCAAAAAAATCATCAAAACTTTGATATGCCGATTTAGAATTCTAAATTTAATGACGTGAGTTTCAAAAATAAAATAATTGGTGCTGGTGTTGTCAAAGATCAAAATAGATTAGAGTACTTAGTAGCATCCATTGTGTGTTGATACGCAATTAAAATATACGTTACATCGATGGAACAAGCAAGTCACGTCGACCATTTTTCACAGTCACGCCGTAATCGACTACCGGGCGTCGTGTTGCTGTGGAGGGAATTCGATAACAAACAACGGATTTGTTGGTGGTTTAATAATAATTAAGTACGTTATTGAGTATAAAAATAATGTACGATATTTAGAATTTAGTATATATTTCATAAATAATTAGCTTTTGCACGTGGCTCCGCTCGCCGTGATGGTAGAATAAAACCTCTTCATCCTTTATAGTTTCCGGTATGATTCTTAGTAATTGATATTAAGAATAACAGCATTTTTTTTTTAAACGAACCAAAGTAAGCCACTTACTTGGACTGCGAAAGGGTATCTATCATTTATTAACGTGAAAATTTCATAAGACGTGTTAGGCGGTTTTTGAATAGGTAAAATCTTATGACTTCGCGTCACCGAAATGCCAGTGTTACCACTATATCCGTAGCAAGTATGACTTGTTTCACACGGATAGCAATGGAAATATATTTTATAGTAGGTTTCCGCTCCAGGCTTCGCTCACGTGAAATTTGGTCTGTCACAAAGTGTTTATCGCAACTCAACCCCTCTCGCTCACCGGTCCACCCCTCCTCCGACCCTACTACCCTCTCTTTGTATATTTTTCAACAAATGGAGCACCTCGTAATCAGAAGATCGAGTTTAATTTATTGTTTGTTTTTTTTTTGAACGTTGTTGTTCGTTTTATTGCAACGTCCATAGGCTTTCCACACTAGCAATTATTATTTGCCTTGTAACTTCTCGGGGTAGATTCTTAAATGATGATAACTCTCCTCGATGAACGATTTAAATGCAACGAATTGTATATTCTGTTCTAAACCAAGGTCTATGACAGCATTAAAATCCATTTAGTGATTTCAGAGATGTGTGCGAAGAGACAGACAGACGGACAAAAATTTAAAAATCGTTGTTATCTCTTATATTACCTTTCTTCTAACATCCTCTCTGTATTTTTCGTACATGTCTTTAACTACTACTGTTTCATTATATATATTGTGGAGCGTAGTTCTAGGAGTTATTCCTTGGGACGTTTGATGAAGTCCAGTAGTTCAATTATTTAAATAAACGATGAGACGAACCTAGATGTGTTTATTGGTCGGTTCTTCAATATCTCTCCTTAGGAATTACAATACGGTCTTTCTATCGTGCTACTTATAACAATCCACTTTCTATCGCTACCGAAGCTTACTGTTTTATTCGAATTTCATAATCAAACTTTAAATCGAACGCGAGCCCACACATTCGCAGGACTAAACACGGAGGCTGCAAACCCTGCCCAAACTCAGGACGTGCTTCACGTTCTCGAGGACTGCGATATGTTCCTTCGGGAGCGGCACTGGAGGCGGGGATTGGCGTCCCGATCTCGAGGCGGCACTTTCTGGAAATTTTGGAAAATCCACATAAGAGAGGCAAATTTATAGAATTCTGTGAAAGAATCGTTAATAGTTGCAACAGGTTAAACCGCGAAATTAAGTAAAAGTGGACATAAAATATAGATTAAAACAGAAGGGAACTCATGCAGTAAAAGTAAATAATATTGGTATGATAGGGAAAACATGTTAATGTAAACAAATGATTACGACTAAATAATAAAACAATGTAAATGTAATGTAAAAACAATGTAATAATAAATAAGAAAGAATGTAAGTACAAATGACATAGCTATAAGTTAATCTGTAAATAAGGATCAGAAATAAATAAGACATACATAGTGTAATAAGTCATCAAAATGGGTCAAAATATTTAAAAAAATAGGTAAATAAAAATGCACATATAATATACACATATAAAAAACAAATAAAATAAAAAATACTAGCAATTATTTTGACCCTCACTTAACATCCCCGGTACGAAAGTGAGGTATAAAAGGACTTTGACTCTGAGAATAATTATACAAGGGTCGTGGTGACCATGCCACGGGGGCAGATTAAAAAAAAAACGCGGAGGCTGGATGCCTCACACGCCACCTACTCCTAACCTGTCTACGTATGTACACCCATGCGAAAATATGCACAAACACATTCCATATATGTCATTTTGCATTTGTCGTGAAAGGTTGTACATTTTTTGGCTGTATCGTATTAACATAAAGTTTTTTCGCTATCTCAACTGAGAATAATGCTCATTATTGTTTTTTTTGTAGCATTAGCATATTGCTCAGATTGCCGATAGGTGTGAAAATGGGACTATTGTCAATAATATTAATTTCCATTTTATAAAATTTTAATTTTTGATAGTACAATTAATTTTGAAATCTAAAGAACCAATGTTATTCTATAGTTTTAAGTTTTCTTTTTTCGTGGCAGTCTTCGATTATTACTTATTTTTAAGGTTCTGTAGATAACAAGGAACCCTTATAGTTACGCCATATCCGTCCGTCCGTCTGGCTGTCCGTCCACGGCTTAGCTTGGAGACTCTTTGTATTAGGAAGTTGTTTAACGTGGGTATACATATTAATCACGCCGACTAACTGGTGGAATAAAATCTTTGAAAAAAATGTTTCTAAGGTAACCACCCTTATATGTGAGTTGATAGACGACTAACTTATAAAATGTACTTGGAGAAGTAAAAAGCAAAATTTCGTTCACAGTCCATTAAAAATTACTTAAATGAGATTGTTGTTTGTATTTGTGTAAAGTAGGTAGTAAATGTAAGTTTATGAACTTTGGAAAATTATGGAACTATATAATCATGATATCTATAACACCCCCGCCCTATGTGGACCCGTTTTTAGACGTTATTTATCATCAAACCGTGAACTCAATTAATAAGTTCAGTGTCTATTGCTAGATATACCGCAGTGTTTCCTTGGCTGACACCGACTCCAAAACTAACAATAATTGTAGCTACATTATATTATCGTAATGATTTAATTGACTTTTAAATAGTCTAATACTTTTCATTTAATTTTACTTAAGAGAATTCAAAAAATTTTTGATCATTGTTTGTTATTCATAGGTAGTGTTGAGTTAAATTTGAAGTGGGTAGGTACCTACCTATCTTCTGGTGTGGTAAACACATAGATCGTACCTACATATTGGTGAGTAGAAAAAGTAAGATGATTATTGAGTTGTAGAAGAATACACAATTATTATTTTACTTTTTAGTGCATATTAATTTGTTTTGGAATAGTTTTCTTTTTGAAGTTGTTTTTTTTTGTTAAAATTTTTGTTTATATTAATCATTGATACCAATTTTGCCATTTTTAAAAATGTCTGTCTTCCTGTATGCCTTTTTATAACTTAAACACGGTTTAACCGATCTTGATGATAGTTGATATATACTAAATAATATGTGATTGAGCAAATCACAGGCTTCATTGTATTTTATACACTGTAAAAAATAAAAAAGGATAAACAATTTTTTTGTATTTAGAAGAGGTGCAGGGTTCTCTGGGTTTGTGGGCAAGAGATGAGAGAGTGTGAAGGTGTGGGGGTAAAAACAAAAAAAAAACGATTATTTGTAAATTTTAATTTAATTACACTGATGCAGGCGGAGTATCAACTTGTTATAAACGAAATGGAGGGTCTGTTTGAACCGATAATAATCGAATGTTGCGTAAAAAAACATTATCTTCTGGGATGCGAGTTAGGATAATTTTTATAGACAAAAAGAAAATGTACAGATGTCAGCAAATAACAACAGTATGGAAGGGAGAGTCAAGATAGTTGTCAGGAGCAGCATTGGAGACGAGAGTGGGACCGGAATCGAAATCGAGAGTGGGATCGCGATTGGAAACCGTTACTCTTAAATTTTAACTTACGAAAATAAAGTGATCCGCTTTTACACTAATTGCTGCCCACTCGGCCAACAGCTAGTATATTTGCTACTATATGATCCTCACCAGCTCACGTGAATTGGGTATATCTACATACCTTATTCGGATTCAAATAGCAGTGCTGTTGAATATCCGCCGGCAGGCCTAGGCCGCACTGGGGTGCTGATAGCGTGTTACCTGGTGTACTCGCTGCGGGTCCGCGCCAACGACGCCATCCGGCTGGTGAGGAAGAAGAGGCCCCGCTCCGTGCAGACCTCCGGGCAGATACTGTGCGTGCAGCAGTTCGACCATTACCTGCTGCCGCAGACCGTCGTCTTCAGTACCAGGTGACGGTAACGGTCCGTTTATATCCGACAACTTCAAATCCAAAGGAGTTTTGTGATTTACATTTGAATACGCATCATACAATGTGTTATTACAATTGGAGAATACTAATAATTTGCCTTTTTAATTGTATCCGTACGTTTAAAAGGAATAAAAAGAAATATATTGTAATTAAATACGTAAATAATTACGTTCATGCATTTAAAAATTTTAAATGAGGTTTCAAAATAGCAAAATTTGTATTTTCGCGAATTCATGCCATTCTACTCCGTCTATTTTCGAATCACCTCTGCTACATTCGTCACATATAGTCAATTGAATATAACTTATCGACTAGCATTTAGTCAAGTTTCAGATAGTCAAGTTAACCATTTACAGATTTAATTAAATCAACATCGATATTTTATCCCATAATATAAAATTCTAACGAGTTCATATTCGAGTTTCATTTTTATTTCCACATTTAACGAACATATTACGTCATTCTCCGTGAGGGAAAAAGCTGGTTTGTATGTTTGATTCATGAAAATCTTTAAGTTCGGCATCATATAAATGAGTTTAATTTGACTTTACGATCCAGAGAGTCGTGCGGCAAAGACAGAAAAGTGGCCGAGTTCACGCTTCGCCAGCATCTGTACAGACAGAGGGCCACGCTACACGGACTAGAAGAGAGAGCTTTCAGAGAATTGCCGAAGGTATTATATTTTCTACAGTAAATTTAATATTAGTATGGCGGTTTCACCTGGGATTTCTCTCTCGTTTCTATCCATGGAACACTTATTATATTTTATAATTCTGTACAAAAAAAGTTAGTTTTAAATCTATGCTTACTCTTGAATAACGTACGAATTCCTTGATGAGAATATATACATGTATATAAAAGATTTTTCGTATTTTATATACAAATTCGAGATGATTTTTTCTTCATATTTTATTAAAATTCAATTATAATATGTATATTCCCTTTTGTTCAACAAGTTATTTCCGTTTTGAAGGTAGTGCCGTAATCAAATTTCTGTAGAAATTTTGCGACTTATGACCAAAAAACTGTGACAAGTAGTTTTGATAGTCCTCTCTTGATGTTAACTTAACACTGCCTAAAGAATTCTGAAGAGACCGAAGCAGGTGAAAGTCTGAGGGTGCAAGGTCAGGACTATATGGTGGATGCGTTAGCGCTTTCCAACCAAACACTCTCAATGTTTGCTGAGTGGCTAAAGCTGTGTATGGTCTGGCGTTATCATCGTGAAAAGCCACAACCCTTTCCGTTGATTAATTTCGGACGTTTTTTTCTACTTCTTGCTCGAGTCTCATCATTTGTTGGCAGTAGACATCCGAATTGATGGTTTTGTCCGGCGGCAAATGCTCATAATGAACAATGCCCTTCCAATCCCACTATACACACAGCATCAATGTATTGCGAGTTAATCCGGGTTTCGCTATAATCTTTGGAGCTTGCTTGTCTTTTGATCATGATCTCATTCGCACGTTCTTGTAGGTAATACATTTTTTTTTCATCACCAGTGATCAATCTTTTCAAAAACGATCCGGTTTCATTACGTTTCAATATAGAATCGCAAATGAGTACACGATTCATTAGACTTCTTTCAGCTAAGATCGTGTGGGACCCAAGTGACGACCTTTATTGTATATCCAGACTTTTTTCAAAATGGTATCGACTTTATCCGTAACATGTCGACCACAGCGAGGGTCATCTTTGACATCAAAATTATCGGACTGAAAACGCTTGAATAAGTTTTGTGCTACTCTCACCGACACTGTATTAGGTCTATAAACGTAATGAACTTTTTTCGCGGTTTGTGTCGCGACAAAAATATACGTAGTAAAACTATTAAAATGATGTAATAAAACTTCAAAATGTGTCGAATTTCTACATTGTATTCACTCGTCTTGGTGGATACAAAAATAATAGAAAAACTGGCCAAAATCATGTGGGACCACGCTTATTATAGGGTTTCGAAGCCATTATTACAAAGAAATGCCCTACAGATGAAAAACGTACTTTTTACACTTTTCCATGTTTCCCGCATACAATAGTTATAAGTACTTTAGTCGCCTGTAACTAGAAAAAAAGTAGGCATGTCGACTACTACTATTAAACTAGTGGAAACTAAAGTGCATCAGCAAAAGAGCTTCATAGGATTTACGTCCTTTGTTGAGAAGCGCAGTTTTTCGACAATAACTCAAAAACGGTGTATCCAATCACGTTCGAAATATTTTTTGTTTAAAGTATCAATTAAGGATAAACGCATCCCGTCGATTTCATACGAATTTATTTTGTCATGCGTTTTGATTTTATAATAGAAAAAAATCCACAATGAACATTTAAAAAATGTCCAAAAAAATTAGCATTTCGTTACGTGATTTCGGAGAAATAAGATCACTTATTTATTTTGATATTTAATTTTAAAATTAATGAAAAACCGACAGTGTTTACGTCCGTGTGTGAGTGTACACAGAAATTAAATTCTTGTGTTTGTTAACACATACGTGCAATTGGGTATTATACTTTATTCGTCAAAATTGAAAGCTATCACATCACCGTAGAGTATAAATTTCTTTGACATATTTACCAACAAAAAGCGAAAGAAATGACTGACGTGACTGCATAATAATTATATAGGTGTGAAAGAGACGTCCGCAATCACAACAGCTTCCGCATTATTTGACCTAGTGTTGCCGCATTGGGCTTTACCAATCGTACGAGCTAGACGAAGACAGGACGTGTCGTATGTAAGAAGCGGCAACATAGCCTAGAAATCAATCTCTGTTCATTTGTTTAATTTTGAGAGATATCAAATCTGCTCACTGATTTTTCATGTCCCCACATTTTTAGTTTCAAATCGTAAAGATAATTTAAAATCTATTAAAAATTTACAATGAGATATTTTGAATCTATATATATATAAATTGTTTTCATATATTATATATACACATATATATATATATATATATATATATATACAGTTCAGACTGCATTATCAAACCAAAAACTAATGCTTACAACCAATTATTAGATATATCAGTTAATTAATTTTTATAATATTAATATATTTTTATATTTATTTCTTTGGCGTATAAATGTTTACATTACATATTTTAATGTGACTTTATTGAACAGCTTTGTGTTGCTATTCTTATAAGTTTTTCATAACTTGTTCTAATTTTCACAGAAAGAATATTTCGGACTTATGAATAAGATGAGATGATAAACTGTGTTTCGTTTCATATTAAATACTCATAAAAATCACGTAATTGGATATGTACGACCTCAGTTTATATTAAAAACTTCACGTTAATTTGTGCATATAAACATTTGAAATGTTAATATAATGTGTATTTACGAAAAAATTGAACCTGTAAGAGTGTTTCGATGAGAAATTTTTGCTAAATAAATAAAGGGGGGAAATAAAAATTATTTATTAAAAGAGCCTTGTGTGTGATAATATAATAAAGATTTCCATAGAAATTACTTTAAAACTGCGAGAAGTCTCTAGAGATACAATATTTGAAACACACAGACGATGTTACCTGATACGTGCAAAAGTAATTTTACTATAGGCAATCATTGCAGGTCGTGCTTTAGTAATTTTGACATTATAAATGCAAAATATAAGGTAACAATTATAAGATTATTTTCAATAGATCCGACTACGATGAAGACAAATCTGATAAGACGCTTAAGAAATATGAAATTTAAAAAATTAAAGAAATAAATTTATTTGTCTACATTTTGTTGAAATTATGTACACGTTTCAATTAATGCCTCTTAGTAAGTCAGCCTTTAGGAACACACATTGCACAACAATAACATTTGCATACATTTTGCTTTTCTTCTTAAGTGTTTGATAACTTTGGATGACTTATTAAGGAGGCATAGGAATTTCCAGATTTCTAAATGAATCCCTGAGATTCGTAAATCATACACTACGTAAAAACTTTTACAAAATATTCTATGCACATGATAACGTCGTAGATGCACAAATCGTTTAACAATCATTGTCATCATTTTCTAAATGGAACTCATTTCGGCCTACATATTTGACTGCTCTTAGAAATGCCTAATTATTTTGCTGGTTTTGTCTAGACACTTGTCCAAAACTGTAAAAAACCTATAGCCATAAATTATTGTCAGTAACCATTGGCAGCCATTTGACAAGAATTGAAAGGCATCGTTTTTCATGCAAATAGAAGTTCCATTCTTGCCCAGCTACATTTGTTATTCTATCGCCTACATTTTTTGGTAAATAATTTTTATAAATTTGGTATACATTTTACCATTGTATTGCTTTTTTTCGAGTCACGGACAGCAATTTTGGCATTCTGAGACATATTTCATTTAACATAATGAAAACTCGTTCAATCATATCCCTAGCATTTTAATAATTTTCAGTGAAATAACTATATAACACAAAAAAACAACGTAGACCTTTTGCTTACTTTAAGCTATCTCTGTAGCAATTTTATTGAAATCACTCAAATAATATTATAAGAGTACTTGTCAATCTCACAAAACATAATCACCGTATCATAAACATTCTAACCACTAACTCTTTGTACTAACTAGAATAAATTGTGTATACTTCAGTGAAATTGTTTCAGTTATATGGATTCTTGGCAATACTGATGGAACCCTCAATAATGTACCGAATATCCTTTTACTGAATTCCAGTTATATTCATTCTAAATTTTATTAAAATCTGTCAAATTATAAGAGTTCTCAGTAATTCTCACTGAACCCTAAAAATGTATCTAGTATACCTTTACACGTTTTCAGTTGCCTTTATTCTTAATTTTATTAAAGCCGGTTAAATTAAAAGGGTTCCTATTCATTCTCACGGAACCTTAAAATGTAACGAATATACTTTTACTCGTTTTCAATTGTATCCATTCTCTATTACCATACTATTTTTTTCAATTTGTTTAACTATAAAGGTTTTTAATAATTCTCACGAAACCCTGAAGGACAATTAAACCCTTGATAATTTTTATTAACATTTAATGCAATTACAACAAAATTATTCCATTTCCAAATTTTCCTATAATTTTACAAAGGAACCCTAATTGTGTATTATTGTTATAATTTATAAAAATATTCTTCGGTAGTTGACGATTGAAGAATCGTCAAACGATATTCTTTTTAGGTATTATTTGACCATATTGATACACAAACATAGATTGACGGGCGACTGGCTATGTAGTAGCCGGGTGAAATATTTTTTCAATGAATGTGCCTTAACCTAAAAGGGTGTGGCCTATTCGTGAAGCCACTCCTTTCTGAAAAATCCGCAATTGTAGTAATCACGGTTTTGTGTTTAATAACACAAAAGCAAAAGGTTTGAAAGGCAAATAAAATTTTGCCGATTTAATCTAATTATGTCATAATTTTAGAATAAACTTTTCTCTTATGTGTAAAACTTAGAATAGCTTTCAGTGAAATTAAGTTTGTTTGACCGCAAATTAGCATTTGGGACAAAATTTATCATTTTTCTGTAATACAGCCGAACAGCGCCATCTCTCGACACTTTAGCTTTTTGTAATCGTTTCCAATCACCATGCATTATATAAATATATTTTTATTATATAAATGTAAATATATTTTTTGGACATACGATTTAGAAAATAAAGGGGGGGACAATTTCTGCTAATTTCGGAGCGATTACTTCCGAAATTATTCACGAAATCAGTGAGACTGTTTATAAACCTTAGTGGTTTTTAAAAAAACGGTCGAAATATGAACCAGTAGTTGATGTCAACTGAAAAAAATTTTTTCAGCTTGTTACATGCATAGAGCGCCCCCCTAGAAATAACCTTTGTTATTTAACTACCAAACTAAGTAGCGGCTTGTACAAGACACCTACGCTATAAATTTCATCAATATACGTCGTATAGTTTTTGAATAAAAATGCCTGTGACATACGGACGGATGGGCAGACATGATGAAACTATAAGGGTTTTGTTTTTGCTATTTCGGCTGGGAACCCTAAAAATGACAAGACGTCGTTTTTTTTTGAATGTCATGTATTTAACAGTATCGAAGCCAGACACAAACAGCACAACCAAATAGATTTTGCTGCAAATTTTTATTTTTAAAACTTTTTCCCCGACCTAATACATATATGGATGTAATAATTATAATCGATTCGTTACAGATAATCTATCGCCTCTGCGAAAGGCTGCTCCGGTTGTGCGGGTGCAGCGAGAGCGGCGGCATGGATCTGAGGATAAGGAATCGGCCGTTTTACAAGAACTTCCTGAGTTACAAGCTGCGTCAGACACCACTACCGGAGCACAATGCGGCTGACCTGCTCGAACCTATTTGTAGGTGGTATTGAACAGTGATAAATTTAAAAGTATCAATTTTTGATAGCTCCGGCAAATAGATCTCGCGTAAGTACAAAAAATAAATCGACAAAAAAATATTGTAGACCTTTAACAAGTGAAAACACGCTTGATTATTTGTGGCTCATGATGAGTTACTAGTTAGGCATTGAGATTAATTGACAGAATCACTAACCGACTGCACAAAACTAAAAAGATGATAGGAAATGATATGAGGAATCATCAAATCAAATATGACAAGTATTTGCAGTCGGCGGGGTATATGTAAAGAGAGTTGCAGTAAATGATCAAACTAAGAACTTATTATAAACCACTAATTTTCTCAAAACTATTTAGGATCTTTTTTCTCACAATATATACGCGCAAATAGAAATAAGACAAATACTACCTTTACAGCTTTTAGTTTGTGTAATTATTAAACAAGGGCTCATGGCTGCAAAATGGTCTAGGCAGCATCATTTTGATATTGAAAGATCTGTAAAGGATATGCCACTCAATAAGGGATGCAATTTTATTTTTATCTCTCCCGCCATTTGGTACTTTACGGTCGCTATTTTGGTTTTGTAAAAACTTTACCTAGCCTACAACAATTTCACTGGTTAAACGAAAAGATATCGCTTGTCATAATTTATTCCGCCACCCGAACAACATAACTTTGTCTCGTTATTGTCGCGCAGTCGGGTAAAAAGAATCGGAAACAATCAGGAATATGAAGCCTCAGAGGTTTAATCCATCTAATGGATTCAGTGGAACTCAATGGGCAGTGACACCATCCGGGTCACGCGGATTAAATGTTGGAAATTAATAAAATACTTTGACTAACAAATATCTAAATGTAGCGTAAATTAGAATATGGGGTAGGTTTTTATTTAGACAAGGTAAGTCGAACTTGCCGAGAACCGGTCAAAATATTTCAATTTCACTATTGTTTGCGTGCATTACAGAAAAATACGAGTGAAGTTTTAACAAATACACAAAAACGATATGTCAAAGATCATAACCCTAGTGACAGTGTTTGTAAGCTTTTTGGAGTATGAACGTATGATGTGAATATAGATGGCGCTCAAAAGGTACTGTTTAGCTCTACACTTGACCATAGATAATACACAGATTTCTAACTGCTGAGCGTGACCTCTAATCTTTAAAAAAAAAAAATAATATGTAGCATAATTCAAATCTTAAACTTTAATTATTATCGCTGCAATTGCACCAAAACAGTTTAACTTCTTACATATTTTATACAGTGGAATCTCGAATGTCAAGGGAAATGCAAAAAAATTCGAGCTAACGAGTTTTCGACTTAACGAGAACTTCGAGATACGTATGACTGCGTCGACAAGGAACAAACAACGTTCACAGCTGTGTTACTTAGAAAGTTTCATGAATGTATTCATTCATTGCACGTATATAAGTCAAAAACAATAGATTAGAAGAAGAAAACATTCATTTTGAAATTTATTGCTATTATTTCGGGGAATTCCAAGTAAGACGTCATTATATTTTACCAACTACGACTTACGGAGTCTCCTTTTTGAAATTCGAGTTAGAGTATAAATATGTATTATCAATACTTCGTAGGGAAATAACATTTTGTTCGAGTTACAAAGTCTAAATAATTCGAGATACCGCGTATTTAAAGGTTCATCGGAAGGGATGGCAATTTTTTTCAACTTACTGAGGATTTCGACTTAACGAGGTTCGAGTTATTGAGATTCCACTGTATTTGTCCTAACTTTCTAATCCCTGTCTTCGTTTTGGTGGTTTTTAAAGTCAGCAACGACATTGAAAATGCTATTTTTATCTAGACTTTCACATAATCTTTGCGGCCGTCCAAGCTACAATACAAGTTGCTTTTCTGACATGTTATCTCGCTGGTGTTTTAATTCATCTACAGTTCAAAAACCATATTTACATGACGTGATATTGATAAAATAAATATAGCGAGTCATCTGCGAAGCATTGTATTTAAGTAAATAATTAGAAATCTAAATTAAAAATCCTAATGGTTGACTTCTTAAACAAAAAATCACCATAAGAGGTTTTAGAACAGTTATCTTCTGTAACAGATATACCTCTATCAGGCGAACTACCCATGGTGGGGTGGCGGGATCCTATTGAAGAGGACATCGAGAGGCATCTGGAGTCTGTGAGCAGAATCACCGGCTCTACCGGAAGTGGCACCGTCTCCGCTTTGCACGTTTACCAGGTTTCGAAAAATATTGATGATTAAAAAAAAATGGAGACGCAATAAAAATCGAATAGAAGTGTTGTCACGAAATGAATTGTATTGTGAAATTATGGCTAGTTTTCTTCGAAATTCAGTCATGGTGCTTATTTTTCAAGCGATTACTGGCCGAGTTTTATATCATAGCTTAGCCGACCACAGGCATATTATTATCATAGCAGTCGTACCTTCTACGCACAAAATATAATAATTATTTAAGTATAATAATTATCACTATACAAAATCACTGTAATTATTAATATCATTTACTTTTTATTACAAACCTTCTTTATAAACAATACTTGAAGTATATGTCAAGGCATCTGTTACAATTTGTTTTTCAAGTTCTGTAATTGAAGTAGTTAAATTTTTGAAATGTCAAACTCAGCAACATGTAATTAATTGTCCACAAAGTGAACACTGATGGCGGCAGAAGAATTCTAACCGCTCTAAGGGTTGACCCTGAGATTTGTTAATGATCATGTGCAAAGTTTAGTAGGCAAATGTTTTCTTCGTAGCTTAAACGGAACAGTAGCATCGTAAGGGATTAATGTTATTCTTAGAAAGTTGCAGAAATTGTCCCACCCCCTCTCTATTTTCTAAACAGAATGTCCAAAAAATGTAAAAAAATAATGATGGTAACGCGAAATATTAAGAAATACTTTCAATGAAAATTAGTTTCATCATGGTCGGATATACTGTTTTTGAGTTATTGCAGAAAAACTGCACTTCTCAATAAAAGTACGCAAGTACTATGAAGATACGCCCTTTTGTCGATACACTTTAATTTACACTGGTTTAATAGTACTAGTCGACATACCTACTTGTTCTTCTAGTTATAGGCGACTAAAGGGCATATAAAGTACGGGAAATATGGAAAAAGTGTAACAACGTACTTGTCATCTGTAATTCATTTATTTGTAATAACGGCTTCGGAATCCTACAATGAGTATGGTCCGACATTCATTATACAGTTGAACCTCGATAAGTTAAAGTCCATGGGAAACACAAAATATTTTAAGTTATAGAGGTTTTAAGTTATCAAGGGTCTATGTTAGGGATAGGTTAACATAGAGGTAGGTATGTACATATGTATGTATGTACCCTTGTTCCACCCTTTATCAGCATATGTGAGTGTTGTTAGTTTTCTTTTTGAACTCATTTTAAGCCAGTTTTATCACACAGTAAGTAAAGCGATGTTTCCAGGACAATGATCAAAAACTTATGATCCAAGGCTTACTTGTGTCTTAAGGCTAACCGCCGCAAAGCTTTAAAGAATTTCGAAGAAGCAAACAATAGGTGACATATGTACTGTTTACGTTAACAATTTAACTAGTGAACACGTGCAAGCAATAAATACCGAAACCTTTTGTTTTGCACACTCTTTCAAAATGACTCATTGACAAACAATTTTATGTTATAGAGGTTGTGGAAACATTTCTTTAAGTTACTGAGGGCCAATACAGAGATTACTTATTTAAGTTATAGAGGTTGCGTATTTTAAGTTAAAGAAGTTTTGGGCTCTAATGGGAAGAGAACATATTATTTTTTGAAGTTATAGAGGTTTTTAAGTTACCGAGGTTTGAGTTGTCGAGGTTCTACTGTATAATGTCACCAGATGACAGTATTGCTGCATAGTGTGTTAATGTATATCTCTGTTTATATAACTGTTATAATTAATTATCTGAGAAAACTAAAGACAATAAAATTGTTTTTAATTGTTAATGCACATACAGCAAGCAATTATCTATAAAATAATATCAAATTTATATGGAGTAATTGTGTGTTTTTATCTAAAATGGGATGCACACACCTTAAGCTCAACATATTCATATGACTTTGTTTCATTTCGACTTGATTGCATTTCCTATATTACATATCTTTTATTTCCTAGATGTTATTAAAAAAAAATGTTATAAAAATACTTAACTTTTGAGAAAACTATATGAAAAAATACGGTAGCATCATTTTTCGATTCAAAAAGAATTATTATGGTGTAATCAGTACGGACGAAGAATATAAAAAAAAATCGATATTACTGCAAACCTGCCTTTTTTTAATTTACTTAAACATAACATGCAACGAGTATATATCCACGATTATAAATATGAAATATTTTTGGTTATTAAAATTCTCAAAACAAATTTTCTGTATAAATTTTTCTGTATTCTGTATTACAGAGGGTTAAGGATCAGCACAGAACTAGTACCTAGATTTTCTACTGTTCATTTATTTCATTCATCTAGTTCCTTTTAAAAACTTAGTATATTTAAATTTGTAATTAATGTCAATTTTCATTTTACAGGCTTTTGTGTTAGACCATAACGAATTGTCTGTCGAAAAAATAAAATATTTGAAACAAATACGCAATGACATAAACTTGAGAAGAGATGCGATAAACAAGATAGACGATGAGGTGTGTATTAAACAAATTATAATTCTTTAATTATGATATGTGCAAGCATATTTCTTTTAATTTATTTATAATATTTACTATCTACATGCATAGATAAATGTCAAACCAAAACATTTTATTTTAATTTCAGAAAATATAATTTTATTTATCCTGATATTTTCTCAGATCCAATAAATATACTCTTAAGAAATGTTGTTTTGACTAAGACTATAAGAACCTAGAACAATATTTCTAATGTTGGAGACATTGTAAATATCATGAATTTATTAATTTCCCCATGAAAATAATGAATATTCTTGTACGGATGAACTATAAATTTAAAATGCTCCAAAAATATCTGAAATAAACGAGTATTAATAAATAGTTTTATTTGAAATTTAATTTTACTTTTTACTTACTGTATATATTAATATTTTCCCTGGTCAATGTGTTGTAATACTAGAACGTGAAAATTTGGAACTTAAATAACGATATATTATATGAATTGGACGCGTTCGAATTCAAATCATGGGTAAAATCCTTATGGTTCAATCTCATTTTCGTTCTATGCACCATCTAGTTTCGAAAATGAACAATTTTTTTTTTCATAAAATTTAAACAATGGGAATATTCAAAGCTTCGAGGACTTCAAGCAAAATTCGTTAAAAGTTTTGGCTTGCAGGAAGTTCATTATCTCAATTTAAAGATATAACATGTATGATATAGAGATTTGTGAACTGCTAAAAATAAAAACGGCGAAGTTCAGATCAGAAGAGAAAAGGGATGGTTGATGCGAGTAAAAAATATTGCTGGTTGTTGATCAATTTTTCTAAAACGTATGAGATTTTAAATCTCGTGAAATTATTATAAATATCATTTCAGGAAGACCCCTCAATTCTATCGGGACTGCTATTCGAATGGCTGGAGGGGCTCAAGCAGCCGGTGTTGGACCGCGACGACTTGGCGGCGATAGTGGGACGCGCGGAAAACGTTCACACTTGCGTCGTGGCGTTGCAATCGGTTTGTTGACCTATTAATTTATTAGTGTATTCGCATGTGAGTGGCCTGTTTACATGCATACATTTAAAAGGTATACTTCTTTGGCGTGATTACTGGCGAGTTATTTAATATGATATATAAAATTGCAATTAAACTGCATTACGTTTTTTGACAAGGATCAAGGGCTTAAACTTTTTGTTTTAAAAAACGTTCAGTTAAAATGCTTTTCAGTTAATAATTTATAAAGAAAAAATATTAATAACAGTAGCCATAGTAATGACGCACTCGCGGCGCGGGCTTCGTTGACTCTATGACTTTAACAATCATTCATTTCTGTGTTCATATAGACGAGCATAAATTCTAAATATTTAATATGAACACAAATAGCAACAATTACCCTAAAACAAGCACAGCTGTGCCAATTATCTCACTCGCTCTTCATCCTTGCTACAACCAGAACTGGCGGGTGAAGTCAGACAAAATATATCGCTGTTTCACTTTAAATACCCCTCTGTCTTACTCAAACAAATGAAGTGCGTATGTATTTTGTGATGTTTCAAAATTTCACTAGCATAACTTATTTCTAACGCGCCCAAAAGCAGTGTAACTTCAAATAAATAAAATAAATCACAAAATAACTGGGTGCGAAGTAGGCGGTGAGCAGCGCTTGACGTGGTAGAAAAGGGAACTAAAAGCGAACCGGCCGGAGCAGAGACGGCAATCTCATTCTATCATATTATTATGTGGTCCTACGCGTTTCCTTAGTTATAAAGCGAAACAAACATGAATCACGAAATCTGTAGCATGCCTGAAATAGTGACTACAAATTTTACAAATTCAAGAGTAAGCTGCATAAGGGAACGAGTTAAAAAAAGAGTCCAAACGCTGCAAAGAGGAAAAAGTACTATAGCTAAAAAAGAGCGCTTCTTCTGCTCCATTGAACCTCTTCACTAGTTTTTCAAGTTACACCTGTGGGTATTATATTTATTGTAGGTACAATCACATAGTGTAAAATTTACACTGTAAATAGTGGTAATAAAATGCGCAAAACCAAACTGTAAATCAATTTAATTGTTAAATTGAAAATAATTTGCAGCAAGTGCCGTACTTTTGTATTAGTTTAAAAGTACGAACACGCCATATTGCCTTAAATACGAGAAATTTTACGTACAATATTTTGTCATCGAAGTCTGACGATTGATAACAGGGGTTAATGAGTTTTAGTAGCACTATACGCGAGACTATAATCATAAAGAATCGTTTTAAATTACACATTACAATACATATTTATTATTAAAATTATTTATTAGTCGTTTTGACAGCTGCTTTAGACTGTCTTAGTAAACACCGCTAGGTGGCAGTCAAATACTTGGCTGATATTAGAATATCTTGCAAGTCGCGCTTCACTTTACCGTTCAGTATTTTATTACATAAACGATTTTAAATGACATATCACTTTCCCAGATACGTTATTTGAATGTCGCCATTGACTAGTCTAACTCTTGAACAAATGTATATCGTTTCAATCAAAATATTCCTTGTTTACAGGAGGACATTACACTTCTAGAATATCTTTTGCGTTTTGTAATAAGACTGAGACCTTTAGCATCGCCGAAAAGAGTGGACATCCTGAAAAGGCTGTTAGCGTCTTTGGCGCATCAGACCGTGGCTATCGGTGGACGATGTCTTCCGACTAAAAGAGATTTCTCTAAATTAAGAGAAGGTACTTGCAACCAAGTCATAAACTTTATGTTACGAATGATTGCGGAGATTCAGAAAGACACTGTGAAACCAGGCAGAGACGACGTAGACGTCGTCGTCCCACTGAGAAGAATGAAACCTATCAAAGCTTGGAAATAAATATAAGTACATACCTATTGTTGATTAAAATTTTATAAACAAAGACTCATTAGAGCTATCTACTGTATATAAAAATAGTTTGTAGGTTGTCCACGCCAAAACTATTATAATAAAATATAAAATATTAATGACATACCTATTATAATACCTGGCTAAGTAATAACTAAATAATTTAATCATTTATAAAACATTTGTTCTGAGGCACTATGTCTTATAAGAGCCCATTATTTTTTTTAAATACAATCGTAAATATTATTGGACTTTTGTTGAACATTAAAATCTTTAACATAAATTATTATGTGGTTTTATTACTCGCAACATCTAAATAAAATAAAGTAGTTGTTAATACGCCTTTCGAAAACCTCCCACATAATTCTTAGCACATTATTTAACAGTAAATATAATTCACTGCGTTAAGCTGGCGTGAAACTAAATCCTTCTATCTGAATGAAAACATTGTGACAGGATGTGATTCGGCAATGGGGTAATTAAAAACCTGACACAATATGTCGCATATACATAAAAATAACATGAGATGAACATAAACAATCATATCTATCAACAAATACAACTCATCTCTATGTTCCAGAGAGGTAAGCAGAGATCTCCCCTTGGTACTAATTGACATTCATCAATTATTTCACAAGCTTTTTAGGTTACATTAGATTTTGTAATAAATTTTTATTCAACTCTTCAGTAATGACCGAATCGCCTCAACACATTATTTTTTCCATCCGCCTCTATTTATCTCAAAACGCACCATTTACTTGCATCACTATCCCTATACCTTTGAAAACATTTCATTCCTAGTTATTGTACAATAATCGCATACATACTCCATTGATTTTAATTTCGCACTGGCATGTCCCAAACAGTGTGAAAAATGTTTAAAATAAAAAAAAATCAAATATGTTCACGATGGAAACGTTCCTGCGCACCTCGACGTATATACGCCATGAACATATTCATTATTTTATTTTCTGTCATATAGTTTGTATAGACGAGTTTCGAACTCGTAAGTAGTATACAGAAAACATCGCCTTTTCGGTGCGATTTATAGTGAAATGTACGTAATAAAATAGTGTTTATACATATAGATTTATTTATAAATAAAGATATGAATTTGTACGAGTTTTACGTCCGAAATGCGTCGGATACGTATGCAGTTTAGTACCACGGTAATCCTTCAGAGGGCCGATCACATGTCATATCGCAGCCCTCATGACGATAGGGCTGAGCAATTTGCCACCAACCGCTGACAAATTAAACGACTTAGCTAAAGAATGTAATAAATTAAAATGTGTAATAGTCTAAGATCCGGCTGCTAAATTAGTACATTAATAATTTAGATTATCAAGAGTTAATTTTTAAGTATTTTTACAAATAGGAAAAGTCATTTTTCATCAGGTGCCAACTAAAAATTGCCCGCCAGTATTATTAATTAAAATATTATTAATTGACTTTTAGATAAATATTTCGTTTACATCTTATGGGAATAAAACTTACACCACTACACAACAGTGTATTTAAAAGATCTGAAAACTTACAGTTGCCGTCGATCGCTTAGCCGCAACCTATACGCAGCCAGGTGTAAACAGGTATAATTTTGTTTAAAATTTTCGTTTATAATGTATACTCATTTCATTTATACCACATTAAAGCTTATTTTTTTCTGTATTTAATGACATAAAGCTGCCTATATAAAAAAGCCCGCAAGTCAAAGTTTCCTACCCTTAAACATGCTAAGTATTAAAAATAGAGTGACAGAGAGTGAGTATGAGTGCATTTTTTTTCCGAATGTTTTGAAGACCCTACAAGATTTGTTAGACCAATAAAACGTATAAAAATATTTAATTTTGCATCTGACTGTGTAAAAGAAATATAAAAATAAAATGGAAATAAAATTTTAATAAAATGGAACGAGATATTTTTGGACGTCTGCTAGCAATTGCTATAAAACAAAAGGTTAATATTGGGTACTGTTTGTCTTTCCTCTTGCACCGATACCTCCGGCACTGTTCTCATGTTCAGGAGATATGTTGAAAACTGATAAGTCAACTTTAAGCAAACAATTGACGTCTCAAATTGACTCAGAAAATCCTGACAAAGTTGACATAGAAATAATTGATGGATTTTATTATATGTATCAAATAGGTGCAACTCTGCCACAAACATTTGGCAAACTTGCTGAGTCAATTTTGATAAAACTGTGTGCCAAAAAGGCTAAAGAAGTTCATATCGTCTTTGATAGATATTTAAAACCGTCTATAAAGGACTGCGAAAGACAAAACAGGGAAGGTATTGACATACCTTATACGATTAATGGTCCTTTACAAACAAGGCCAAATGATTTCTTAAAATCTTTAAAAAATTTTTGTTTCAAAGAAGCTTTGGTTAAATTTTTAGCTCAGCACTGGGAGGATGATTCACTTGTCTCAATATTAAAAGATAAAAAATTTTTATTACTGTTGGAGAGAAATGTTTTTCATATAGTTGCAATGGAAACAAAGTAGCAAAAAATAATGAGGATGATTTGACATGTGATCATGAGGAAGCGGACACAAGGATTGTATATCATATAAGTAAAGTCCCGGAGCATTCCAACATTCTCATTAAAGCATCTGATACTGATATTCTGATAATTTTGTTAGGTAATATACACCGATTTCCTACTATGAAAATTTGGTTAGCAAACGGCGCATCCAAAAGAGGTAACAAAGATGAAATATGTATCAACTGTTCGAAATTATCGAAAAAATTAGGCCCAACTTTGTGTCATGCGCTTCCAGCATTTCATGCTTTCACCGGAAGTGATTACACTGCTGCTTTCTTTAACAAAGGAAAAGTTCGTCCCTTGAAAATTTTTATAAAACATGAAAAATTTCAAAAAATTTTTGCATCATTAATTTATCCTTATGATATTGAAGATGATGATAAAATTGAAACGGTGCAAGAATTCACCTGCCTTATGTACGGGATACCTAAATGTCAAAGTGTTAATGAAGGAAGATTTATCATGTTTAATAAAATGTATGGCTCAAAAAATACAAATGAGAAATTTATAAAAATATTAAAGGCTTCGACTCAACTCATATTCTGCCATGTTGGGAGTCTTTAAAACAAAAGATCTTGAGAACTATTTATGTGAATTCTATGTGGTTGAATGCTACTGAGCCAAATTGTATTCAGTTTAGCGCAGAGAATAATGGCTGGCTAATATTCGATGGCTCTCTGAAACCAACATGGTTTTAGGAAATGCAACACCTCTAGAGGTAGAGAATATCATTCTAGGTGATTCCCAGGACGATTCTGCTGATAACGAAGAAGATTCTGATGTATGTAGTGACGAAGTTGATAGCAGCGATGATAGTGAGAGCAGCCTGAATCCGACTATGAATAAATGGCAAGAAATAAAATCTAAAAATTTTTAATTAATTAATTAATTAATCAATCTTTTCTTTTTAAACATTCTTGTTTATTCTGTATAAGCAGATAATTATTTTGTAACTTATTATGATAACTATTCAATTATATTATTGTCTGTAATTTACTGTAAATAATTTGTCACCTGCGATTGAATTGAAAATATAAATAAAATAACACATTTATAAAATTAATTAGATTTTTACTTTAAAGTAAAAGTTTTGTTATGTGGTTTAAAAACAACTAATCAAAAATCTAACGTTTTGCAAGATATGTCTGTGAGTTTTTCATTTTATGATTATTATTATTTTAATATTTAATGCAATTGTTATTTTCTGAATAATATTTAATATTACTTATAAATTAAATATTATTTTGTTAAATATTGATGCTTTATTCGTTTCATTTTTAGAGCATTTGAATCATTTTATTACTAGTTAGGTCGTTGGTTGAGAACCCTATTTTCGGAGCATGCGCAATAGCGCAAAAACACGTTCAGCTGGCATTTAGTATCCTTGTCTAACAAGTAACCTCGCGCACTCACTCTCTGTCACTCTATTTTTAATACTTAGCATGTTTAAGGGTAGGAAACTTTGACTTGCGGGCTTTTTATATAGGCAGCTTTATGTCATTAAATACAGAAAAATAAGCTTTAATGTGGTATAAATGAAATGAGTATACATTATAAACGAAAATTTTAAACAAAATTATACCTGTTTACACCTGGCTGCGTATAGGTTGCGGCTAAGCGATCGACGGCAACTATAAGTTTTCAGATCTTTTAAATACACTGTTGTGTAGTGGTGTAAGTTTTATTCCCATAAGATGTAAACGAAATATTTATCTAAAAGTCAATTAATAATATTTTAATTAATAATACTGGCGGGCAATTTTTAGTTGGCACCTGATGAAGAATGACTTTTCCTATTTGTAAAAATACTTAAAAATTAACTCTTGATAATCTAAATTATTAATGTACTAATTTAGCAGCCGGATCCCGTACTATAATTAAATAACGATTAAAAATAATACGATCGAAGGAGTTGTATTTATATTTCGAATATGCTGCACCGATCTGATTCAAAAGTTCGTATTGCGCTATCGGCACCGTCGTTTGCATCGGCATTGATGGCCGCAGATAATATTTCGAAAGACCTGGAACGAGAATTCTCCCTTGTCCATAAGTCTCCATCCCAAATGCCTAATAAAAGACTTTTCCTCACTGTCCCAAGAGCCAATTGTTTCGAAGGCAACTAAGATATGTCGAAGTATGTGTCCTCTGGAACATTATACTTAAGATGTTTTTATTTGGCGGAAAATTGTTTTTTGAATTGTTTCTCTAGAAGTGTTCTTTGAACGGGAAACTGTAAACGTATTAAGATTGGTAGCAACACAATTAGACAGCGCCCTCTTTGCCAAAAGACTGAAGTTAATCCGTTAGGTTACTAATCACCCGAGCGGTTAAGACCAAGAGGGTCAAGTGCACACGTAATGTTGGCAGAGATCATCTCCTGACGGATAATGTCTTTGAAGGTATGGTGACGCTGAAATCTATCCGAGCCACATTGACAACTCAGCTCATGATAGGCATTAAAACATTAGCCTCTACGGGTGAACTACAAATGCATAGATTTGCAGACGTCAATCTAAATGCCACAGCCACTAAAAAAGAGTTGTTGTTCGGTAATATCCCAAAATTTGGCAAAGACAACGAATACATTCATACTCCAGATTCGTCAACACAATCATCAGTTCCGGTTGTTCCGCCGTCGCGATCGGTCGTCTTCGGTCCAGTCCCCTGGACCACCCGTTTAGTTGAGTGCGTTACTGTGTGTCAGAGTTCCTTCGAGCCGCGTTCCGAACTGTCGGACTCCGCGCGTGTATAAATAAGTATGGTGCCGCGCAGTGTGCATCGCGCGGCAACAGTTATGCCACGTTTGCGTTCGTCCCGGTGATATACTCCGGTTAACTGTACCGTCTGCACACCGAACCCACGTACGGTTTCTGCGCCTAGGGAGCGCTCATACAAGTTCACATTCCAGATACTGATCGCTATTTTAGTTATTTCGCGTGTTTTATACGCATAAATGGTTTACCATTTACTACGTGAGGGCGACCGCATGTTGATCAGCAGCAGTTTTAGAGGCGGACTTGCTCAACGTTACGGTTAGCGGTCAAACTCCGTTATTGATGGTCAATCCAATTCCGAATTTAATTCAGTAAGTGACGTTACGTTTTTACGTAACTATTGTAGGTCAGTTTTGAATTGTTAATTTTTAAATTCAGTGATTTAAGGACCTAAAGTCCTTGACCGAAACCGTTAGATTTATAACAGCCTTTTGCGGTTTTTTGCCATCCTCTTCACTACTCGCTTTTACAAGCGTCGTCTGATATTGAATCTATTACTCATGGTAATAGATAGTTTAGTTACTTTTACCTCTTCCCGGGGCAACACCGTCACGTATGACGTTATTACGTCACTGTAACCCGGAATGGTTTCATGACCTTCGCGCCATTGGCACTCTCTATGCCTTCTGGTCGCTTAGACGAAGCCTACAAAGCCTACGAGCTAAAGGTAATCGCTTAAAGTGTCAGGGGGTTTTTAGTCCGTGCGAGTCGGACACACCCCGTGCGCTCGGGCGCACGGACTGCCCATAATGGGTTTTCCCCTCCTTCCCCTTCGCACGGGGAGAAATACAAATCCAGATTCGGAGGTGAAAAGAGTCTTTATACTATCTTTGCTAACATCATAAGGAGCTTTTTTTAGTAACAGCTCAAAAGTGGCTTGCTGCCTATTTCGTTCCAAGGGCGCTGTCTATAAGGTGGCGGCATATTAGCGTCTGAATAATGGGTGACCAAGCCGGAAGTCCGTCATTTTCGAAGGGAATTTGGAGTTCAATTCTTTCACGAGAAATGATATTAGCAATAAGTTCAACCATCATTCGAGCAAAGCCAAGCAAAACACGTAGGTCAATATCGTATACTCGTCAGACACCTAGGCCGCTATAAAATATGGGCAAAGTTATTTGAAACCACTGGTTATCGTCTAAACCAACGTTGAGAATCCTTTTGAGGGACCAACTTTAATTTTTATCGATCCTAATTTTCACAAGTGAAAAGAAACTAGACAAAAAGTTGTGAGATATAACCAGTTAACCGGACGCCCGTCCATTCATCTCGCCATCCAGTCATCAAGTCATCTGGTCATCTCAGCTTATTAATAAATACATATAATATCTATATAATTTTATTGTTTCATTTCTATTTATAAATGCTCTCCTTGTTACTGAGAGTGATAGCTTACAATTACTGTTTTTAAACTAAAATATCATTTGTTCATAAAAATGAAAAGTAAATCCCCCTTTAAAAATCTATTTAAGTAATTGTCAGCCTTCAAAAACAATTAACTACATAGTTGTGTTTGGAGTTAGTTAATCAATGAACGTTAAAAAATCGGACAAGAGTATATCGAACTATGCTCACTGTAGGGTTCCGAAGCCATTACTACAAAGAAATGCACTACAGGTGAAAAAATTACTTTGTTACACTTTTTCCATGTTTCCCGCACAGAATAGTTATAAGCACTTTAGACGCATATAACTAGAGAACCAAGTAGGTATGTCGACTATTACTCTGAAACTAGTGTGAAGTGCCCTAACAAAAGAGCGTATTTTTATGGCACTTTTGTCCTTTTGTTGGTAAGCGCAGTTTTTCGGAAATAACTCAAAAAAGTATACCTAAGCGATGATCTTCAAAATAGTTTAATTGAAAGTATTTATTAAGCATTATCTTTGTTATTTTTTTCACTTTTTTTGATATACGGCTTAAAAAATGTAGAGCGTGGATGGGAGGGCACAATTTTTTGAACGCTCCATATATATTCCAAAAGAACCACACTTTTACGCCATCTATTCTATTTTCATATTTTCTTATATCAACTCATCCCTTCTCGTTATAATAAGCCAATAATAAATAATAATAACGAATCTGTAATCAGGAGTACAAAAATAATGTTGATCAGAATTACCACATTTTATTATCTGAAAATAAAGAATATGATATAAATTGTAAGTAACTTCCAAAATAAGAGGACGTTCTCGATTTAATTGTATTTTTTTACATTTGTTATCTCAGTATTTCGTTGTTTATAGACCAATTAAAAAATATTTTGTTGGAAAAAAATATTTTAAGGAGGGCCTATTTTAGTTTTATTGGAATTGAACCTTAAATTCACAAGAAACAATGAGGAACTCCTGAAAATCAAATTTAAAAATAAAGTGATATATATTTATGTGTGTTACTGATATGATATGATATACACACACACATACATTTATATATATATATATATATATATATATATATATATATATGTGTGTTATATGTCATATCATTAAAAATACCTTTTTTATTTATTTTCAGGAGTTTATCATTGTATCTTCCAAATCCATGGTTCAATTCCAGTAAAACTGAAACACGACCTCCTCAAAAATATCTTCTTTATAACAAAATAAAAAAATAATTTTTAATATTGGATTATAAACCACGAAGTTCTGAGGTAACAAACGTAAAAAAATACAACTGAGCTGATAATGTCCTCCCATTTTTGAAGTCGCTTAAAATATATGTTGCATTCTTTAAAATAAATATAATATTAAATAAAATGTGGTAATTCTGAGCAGCATTATTTTTGCACTAGTGTTTACAGATTTCTTATTATTATTATTTATTACCTATTGACTTATAATAATGAGAAGGGACGAGATGAAATAAAAAAAATATTTAAAAATACAATAGGTGGAGTAGAAATGTGGGTTTTTTTAGAATATATATGGAACATTCATGAAAAACAAATATATAGAAATAATGGTATGAGAAAACCTTATAGTTTGAAAGATATATATACTAGTAGTTTTTATTTCTATACTATTGTTTTTGAATGATTTAGTACATAGCTACAAAGCAAAATATTTGAGGCGAAGAGTAGAAGAACGTGTAAAACAAATAATTTAAAAGTAGATGTTAAATATTTATTGTAAATTGAGAATGCCTAAATGGTGACGAATACCGTATTCTTGAAATAATATTTTATATCGTTATGCTACGTGATTGAATAAAACTTACCTATCGTAACATAATGCCTGAATATAAATAAAGTTTTAATGCACAAATGATTTATTTGTATAAACAATAAAGTATGAATTTATGAAGATATTTCGAAACGGAACAAGTGGTCTTACAGTTTGACAACGTCATACGCGTGTCGCTTGCCGATTATTACACGTTGACACTTTTGTTTTATTTTTGCAAGAATCCTATTAGAATTTCCGGCACAAGATTTTTTTATTAATCGTACAAAATTCTGTCTAAAAATATGTCTTCTAATGAAGAAAATCCGCAATTGAAAGCGGGACATCCACCCGCAGGTGTGTATTATTTTTTTTCAATATATTTTCTTTGTTTACCTTTTTTTCTACCACAATGTCTTTGTTTTCAAATATATATTTTTTTGGTATATTAGGTCGTAATTTCAAATTTAAACTTTAGATTCCCAGTTTAATGCATTCTATCCATATTTTTTATTAGCTAATTAATAAGTTTATTTACCCGTGTATGTAAAACAAAAATGATCAAAACAATGTTAGAACAATTTGCGGTATTTATTGAAATCGGCTTTATTTATACAATTATTATTTTATTTAATACGTTAGGATTTATTTTAAAACAAAGAAAATTGCCTCAAGGTCAGGGAGTGGCGTAACGTAACATATGTCAGTGACATTGAAGTAGCACTTGATAATAATTACGAAATATATATATATTTTTTTATTAAGGAAATGACACAGTGCATGCTTAAACATTTTTATGTAAAGGCTAATAACATAAATAGTATATAAAATATTTTTTTGGACCTAGGGCATTTTTCTGAGAAAGGTCTGAATAAAATATTTATTGAATGAAAATTTTAATCTCAATAAGAATAAATAAAATTTAAATTTGGCTGTTACACAATATCATACAAGTTATTGTTAAATGATATTGTACAACACCTATATTTTATCAGTGTTATTAGTAGTAAAGTAACACAATCTCAGATTAAAAACAGTGATGTGTCTTTTTATCTATCTTGTACTTTGTATTAAAAAAACAAATAATTCAAGACATAATAATACAACAATAAAATCATTCTTTTATCTGTGGATATATTAGTTTTATTTGGTGGTGGGTAGTTTATTTTTAATATTTCTCAATAAAGAAAGCAAAAAAAAGGTTTCAATTTTTAAAGGGTGTGTGTTTATTTTGCATCATGTAATGTATTCAGCAAAATTAGCAATTATATTTGCCTTTTTTTGATTCAAATAATCATTCCATTAAAATTCTTAAAAAAATTTCAGCGAATTTATCATATTTGATTATGTCTGATCTATTATCTCTTCCTAGTTCATTACACTCTCTTACAAAATAATAAAACTTGTTCCACAGTCAAAGCAGGGGGTATGCGCATCACCCAGCATAAAGGTCATTTATCGAAGGAGAGCAAGGAGGCAAACGAAGATCTTACAGGGCTCTCTGGTCCGTCCCCAGTACCATCCAATCCAGTCTCGATATCTGGGGCTCCAAATCGGGGGAATGCAGACTTCACGCCTGAAGCGGCTCAGGTGGCTCATTCACCTAAACCACCGGTCCATGTCAATGTGAAACCAAATCCACACATTCAACAACCACGAAAGTAGATTTTATTACTTTTGGACTCCTTAACTAAAAAACAGTAAACCGGCAAATTTTCTTTTATTACGACTCTGAATCGATTATTTTTAAGACATATAATAAGACTTTAGTGCCGACATAATAATATCTATGCTTTGACATAAAGTTCTTAATAATCGTTTTTATGAAATTCAACATTGTCTATATAATATAAAAATACAGGGATCGTCATGAACTAACTGCATAAATATAGAATAGGATTGTGTCACCCACTGTTATTTGTTCCTAAGTCAAACACCAATACCAATTTACTCGAACATGCCGGTAACAATGGAGATGGAACTATTGTTCAAGCAAAAGACAAATAACAGCAGCCATCGATCGTCAATCCTATTCTTTGTGTGCAGTGTAGTAGGAGTTTTTATTGTATTACTTAAATTTTTGGCTAATTTGTAATTTTATGTAGGTTTTTCATAAATTTCAATATTTATGCAGCAATTTCTATTCATATTGGCGTTAAAATAAAAAATGTAATTATTTTTTACTGATTCAGGTAGTGTTCAATTGTGAAACCTAAATAATTCTGAAATTTTAATAATAATTAAGAGCTTTTATTACTCATGAAAAGATGTTATATGTGGTGTAATAAACCTTTATTTATCTGTTTTTAAATCATATGTTTATATTTGATTCTACATTGTTTGTATAATTGGCATAATGGATATTTTTAAAATCATGAATAATATGAGAAAAACAATTTATGAAAGATTTATACAAAAAAAAATATATAATGTTATGGAATTAGGTAGTAACAGTTTTAGTTACGTTTGTACTTACTTTAGGAAATTTATATTATTATGGCAAATGTATAAACGGTTGTTTCTTTAAAACAAATTGATTTATAAAATGGAAAAGATGTAAAAAAAATTGATAATCCAAAAACTAAACAGAAAAACAGAGGAACTAGTCTTAAAAATCTATATTTTTAAAAATATTCAACATAGATACATTTTATCTTGATTAGTTTTAGTATATTGAATTTTATTTTCATTTTTTTAATCTTATACAAGTGCATTTTTATTTTTCAACCTCTAATATTCAAATTTTAAATTGGATTTGAAATAATAGATATTGTTAAATTGAATTAATACATGTTTGCTATGAAATATTTAATTTTTACCACGAGAAGAATTTATATATGAAAAATATTTAATATTCGACATATTGAATTGCATTATAATAATAATAACTATTATTATTACACTAGTTTACAAAATTTTTAATTTTGTCTATTGCCGTGAACTTTATTATGGTTTTTTATTTACTTATGACGTTTTATTTTCAAATCTATCTTTAGAAGTTTTTGCGCAACACAGATAACTTTATTGCCAATTTTCATCATTTAAGTGTTTCTGTCTGTTGATAACGTGCGAGTTTCATTTTGATTATATTAGTTTTTAAAGTTTTTGCAACACGAGTAGGTACTTCAAGAAAAAGTTGTGTAAATGATCCGTTTCATTTTCGCTACATGTGTTTGATGTATGTGTGTAATTTTTAGATATAATTTTTTTCAGTAAATCTATTTTTTCTGATCGTAGATATCTGAAACTCGAAAACAGGAGCTGATCGATAAATTCCACATATATATTTGAACTCAGCATGCCATGTATAGCCAACAACACTTAAAATTTTCTCAGCTAAAGATATCCTGTAAACTAGTGTAATGTATGTAATGTCCTAATAGTTAGTCTTACTATAGTTGTAATGTTTGCAATAAACTAGTTTTATAAGAGGAACATGTGAATGGTTATGCACATTTATTATTAAGTTGTAATTCTTTGGGGACACTACAGGTCGTATTGTTTATGTTTAACAAAATTTTTGTATATTTTCAACTACAATGTTTGAATGTACAATTTTCATTGGCCATGCTGAGACTTTACCTGCATTTCCTTATTCGTCTATTCCGAAGGTTATGTTTTTTTTATTGAGTTTTTGATATTTTTACATTGAATTTCAATTGGTGTGTGGCTCTGGAATAATTCAGTTACATGAACAGTTTTCTGTTTAAAATTATTGTTGTAATGCATCGTGCAAAATAACTGATTTCAAAGTTAATGCTGATAATAGCTTCAAGCGTCTAATTTAAAATCTAAACAATAAACATGTATCTAGTTTATTTACAAATCTCATTAAATTTCACTATAAGATGAGAATAAATAAATTGTGTTAAGGAATAAATCCGAGCCAATTAACAATTTGATGCATATTTCCAGTGAAATGACAATATACTAAATTTGGTTTGATATTAATCAAAGCCTGATATGACCATATGTTTGATGTGAAATGAACATATTGATAAGTGTTTGTTGTGATGAGATTTGTAACAAAACTTTAAACATCAACACAATGAAACAATCTCTTATTTTCGGTTATGTATAGGAAATATTTAACTGTTGATAGTGTTGCTAGTAATATACTGATATACAGTGAAAATACATTTTCTTAGTATCAAGACCCAGATTGGTTTATATCCAATTAAATTTTATTAATATTAAAAAATTTATTAGAGAAAAAAAAGTAATATTAATGACAGGTACTTTTTTATAAAGCAAATGTTTTTTCATCAGTTCTCCACATTATTTGATATAATGATAATCAAATTTATGATGTCCGGTTAATGCAAGGGTGCTAAATAAATAACAGTGCATTTTATGAATACATTCCCTTGAAATTGTGAAGAATTGGTAATTTTTATGTGTTTGACTTTTTTATTTGAAGTTTGGGGACCATTTTCATAATGATTAATTTTTAATTGTAACTTTGAGTTTGTTTAATAAATTGATAAGAATAAATGAGTTTTATTGTTAGCTCAAATTATGCGAGCTAAACATCCTAAATACAATCATCCAACAAATATCTGAATTAAAGATTTAAACAGAACATAGTTCAGTAATTAGTGATCATTCGCCGACTTCATTGGTCATTATGAGTTATGAAATTAAATAAAAAAAAATAATAGGATGTATAAAATCTTCAAAAAGTAAATAACTGAACGCTCTATATACAAACTATTCCACATTGAATGGTCAAAGTCTAATATAGAAGTATTGGGTAGTTTATTATTGATACCAGGACAAAAAAAAAGATTGTTTTGGTCTTTAGTACTATATAAGACTGTAGTGTATGTACATACATTTTTCTTTTTCTCACGTTTTGTAATAAATATCCATTTTATGACTCGCTGACACCGATTCCAACATTTTCAAAATTCATGTCTGCCTATCTTGATGAAAACTGTTTTACAGTAAGAATATGTAATTATGCAAATGATAGGCTATATGTAA